>KV751322.1:5860681-5905374 GCA_001698575.1 Mola mola | reverse complement strand
CTTTCGGTAGCAAGCAGGAGTTGGAATAAAAACGTAGTCCTGTGCAGGATTCTGATTCAAACCACTATCATAATTTGTCATAATGGCAGATGTTTGTCTTATTATAACACTGCTTATGAATATGGTTAAGTACACAGTAAGTAAGTCTCATGTTGCATTACAACACTAAGAAGACACTTATGACTCATGGCAGATTGTGGATATCATAAATTCCAAGGTGATCAGATATGACAGCATTTCGTGCTGGAGGTATTTTGCTTTCCATGGACCACGACTCACAGTGCCTCTTAGTGTCACACTATCTCCACATATAGAAAGTTTTGTAGCGGCCGGGGAGCTGTTGGCGAAGGTTTGTGAAACCACAGTTGAGCATTTAAAATCACTCAAACTCCAGCTGAGAATGGAAACGATTGTTGCGTGAGGTTTTCACCCAAATCTGTCAGAGCTCTGACCCCTCTGACCCTAAGTTTCCCAAACTTTTGTACGGGCTACAAAACCCCTCAATGATGTCAGAAAACACCTCATGAAATCTGTTTTTCCTGTATTAGAAAGTTTACAGAGGGTTACAACATTGTCATGCAGTGCTTCATGTCCCAGCAGATCAAAAAGCACTGTCCTTTTTTTATCAGTTTCTGAAACATCTCACATAGATGCAGCCAGTGTGGTGTTTTATTTTGTGCAGGCCAAAAGCTGCTGGAAGCATTTATGTCAATTCCACATAATTACCTTCACCTTCACTTGCTTGGTTTGGGTTTTAATAGGGTTTACATTTTTTGAAGTACCTTGTTTAGTTTGTCCTTGTGTTTGTGTGGGTATGTATCTGTGTTTACAGATAGCATATAAAGAGGAACTCCCGCAAGAGTTCTCCTTTAACTTAGCTTTTAGAACTGCTCCATTTTCACTGCATATCTGCATTCGTGTCGGCTGTGCACGTACGCACACACTGGGTCTTGTCGAATTGTGCCACTTTTGCCGGCCGTGTAGACATTGTTGCAAGTAGTACAAATCAATGATTAGTCCTTGGTCATTACTCTTACGTACTCATTGCTGTGTTTTGTCCCGCACTGCTCACATGTTTCTAGCTACAAGCTAATGATAATGACAGTATCTCTCCTCCATAGCACCACTTGTGGTAATGACAGTTGACCATTGGCACTGTCACAAATCACAACACTGAGTACTGACCTCAGCAAAAATGACTGTTATATTTGAATTGTAACAATTACAAAGCTCCAAAATGATTGTAGCTATTCAAAGCAGTGATTTAAAAGAGAAAAGTAGCAATTGAGCAAAGCATTTCCCTTCCTAGATACTGTAGATAAAGGTTGATAAAGGTTAAGTGATAAAGGGAGTCTTAGATAATGCATGTAAAATGAGGCCATAGATTCATATTATAGATATCATTTTCATATGAAGTGTTACTCGAGATACTTATAATGTTCGTGGCGGTGATGTTCAGTGCAATTCAGTGCCATTATCTTCCTCCATCATTCCACATCCGCTGAAGTACCTGCCCTTATCAGAGGGATGGATACCGTCCTGCCATCCTCTGCTGTGTCGTTAACATCACCCCTGTGAACTCCCGATCAATCCTGCCTCGCTAGGAGGGTGTCCCTGCTAATGGCTAATGAAAGGTGTAATTACAGCAGGTCAGTGGAGGCATTCAGACACAGAGGAGAGAGACAATGACGAGTTCATTTAGATCATTAGAGCTGAAAAGTGCTGCCTCGTTAGATGGCAAGTCACCCACATTATCCTCATGATCTTCATTTGTTTCTATTAGAAAGAGTGGGTGGTATTTGATGGCACGATTGTAACAATGTTAGTGAACAAATGGGATGTGATTTAATTAAAGTCTACTGTGGAAAAGATCAGCAAAGAGAAGAAAAATACGTGTCACACTGACAACTAGAGATTTTTTTTAGTTTTCATTAGTTTCACTTTTCGTTGCAGCTTGAAAACAAATGATTATCTTTAACAAATATTTTTCATTGCTGATCCCTTGATACGTCTGGCACATGACATTTTTACCTTCACATAATTGCTTATATTTGTCACTTTCATAATGTTTTCAACAAAGGCTGAACTTCAGCAGCAATTTCAATAATAGCAACACCACCTTGCCTGTGAGGGCCCCTGGAAATAGACCTGAAGCTTTATTTTTAGATGCCTATTAATAACCTCTGCTAATTCGTTTCAGCTCTCTAGATACCCAGCATGGCCTCTCAATTATGGATGAGGGGAAAGTCATTGAAATCTCAGCGGTGAGTGGAAGCCGAGGGTAGTGACAGGACACTCTCTGCAGACACATGACAAACAGCCAGACAACTGAAGGACGTGCATGAGAAAAGAGATCAGTGGTGCCATTAAAAACACAAATCTTTTTAGATGTTCATTATAGAATTAAAAAATGAAAATAAACGCTTACACTTAAGCAGGTCGCTTTCTGATTGAGGATAATGATACTAAGGATGATACTAGACCAGAAAAAGAGCCATTTAAAGAGTTTATCATTACCATTAGTCCTTTTAAGGGTGCTTCACTGCAACAATACTGTTACAACTGTACACAAAATTAAGGCGTTGATTGATAAACAAAATGTTGTGAGAAGTTAAATGCATATTTTAATTACATTTTTATTATGTCAGACATTGAGAAAGCATTGTGGTTCACTCGCAGCAAGGAGGTCATGGCTTCTTTCACGTTAGGTTAGCTTTTGTCTGTTACTGATGCCTTCACTGCTCTTGAGCCTAGTTTGAACCACATGACTTTCACTGCAAATATCCAGATCAGATAATAGAAAACGCATTTTAATGGCAGGTGTTCAGGGGGCAAAATTGTCCACACATCATCAGGAACAACTGCAGCCAATCAGAGTCAGAGTGCAAAATGTGTGGTAACAGAAAGGCATAGTCAGTATTTGAGATGGGAACCCTAGAAAGGAATATAGCATAAACAAGTCAAGGAATGGCATGTCGCTTTGTAGAATAGACAACCTGTGCTGCCCATGTGTGCCAATCCAGTCTTTAACTAACTATTGTTTTCTTTTACTTTTCCCGTGTTTCAAAACCAACCATAGTACTTGTTTTTGTCAGCCATTTGAAATTTTTTGTCAAATACTTTGCATGTGCTTATCATTTTCTGTATAATTCTTCTGAATTTTGTGACCCAATGTAGTTTGGAGTCCAGGAGAGTCAAAGGTTTCTCCTGGTGAATGATTGTGGAGTGTGTGACCTCCTATCGCCAGCTGATTGTGTAGTTTGAAAAATAAACAACTGCAAACTCAGCATCAAAGGCCCCATATTAGGGGTCACTAATAGGTTAACCATTGTCCAGTTCTGTACCCAGATTCCGTCCGGACACATCCATAACCAATAAATGATTGATAATTATCACATTTTGATGGAGCATTTCTATTTTCTTTCTATATTTTCTCTTGGCGTAGTGGCCCAGGAAACACAATCAAATCTTTGAATTCTGAGGCACATTGTGACTGGAATGAACAAGTTAGACTCAAGGGAGAGACTGCAGGAGAAAGAGCAGAATGTGAAAAGTGAGTCAGAGAAACATGAATAATATAGAGAGTGGGGATGTCACAGTTTCATAACCATAAGAATTGTTAAAACTACAAAAACTACAATGTCCTGCATCTCACAGTCGACCTGTTGGTGTTTGCGGTGCACTTATTATGGTTCCAGCAAATCCAACTTGTCTCACCATCTTGGAGGTAGTCATCTATCTGTGTATGCCTAAATCAGGGTGAAAAATACACTATCCATTAGGCACGGCCTAAAAACTGCATCCAAGGAGTTCCCAGCGAGAGGAGGAATACTTTTTGTTTTTGGGTTTTGGATCAGCACCAAAGGTGAGAGAGACACAATGGCATACATACACACACACACATACACTTACCTCGACATCACTCTCTCTTTCCGTGAACCACTATAAGTCATTTTTGAATACCCAAAATGCTACACTATTAAAAACTAACAGGATATTGTTGATGATAATAAATATTTTTGTTCATCAGTTAAACATCTTGTAAAATCATACTGTATTAATATTTTGTTTTTTCAGCTACAGCGAATATTAAAATGTACTGTGTATATTTTAAAAGTTTGATATTAAAGGCTAGGTTTGCTTGTTTCACTTGCAGGACCAAAATACTCTTAGGAGAAAAATGCAATAAACATCTACTTTAATAATATGCTTGTTACTTGTCTTTATCCTTCTACAGTATCCACAATCCATGAAAATAAATGAAAGCCATAAAGAAGTATTATTTCCACTGGCAACATTTGCTTGAGTATTTTTTTTTCCTATCTTGACCCCTCTGAA
Source organism: Mola mola (assembly GCA_001698575.1). Lineage (NCBI taxonomy): Eukaryota > Metazoa > Chordata > Actinopteri > Tetraodontiformes > Molidae > Mola > Mola mola. Next base: position 5,901,036 of record KV751322.1, on the reverse strand, counting down.
CTTTAATTGAAAACGCCTGCCCTATAGCTTACATCTGGAATTTGTTATAGGACAGTCGGCCTCTCCATATTTAGGATGGGTTAACAGAAAACAACAGATTAGAACACATATTTTGTGGAGTATGTGAAGTCAGATTTATTGCTGATGACATTTATTGATAATACCATTATTACTAGAAGCATCGACAGAATCAATTATGGTTTATATAGATACAGTACATATTACAGTATATACCAGAATCCATTTTATTTGGCCATGCGTGTTCATACGTTCAAGGATTTGGTTTATTTATAGGCTAAGATCAAGGTTACACGGAGAGAGGTTAGCCAACTGTCAGAGCTGGAAAAAGGCAAGAACCTTAACGTACTAAGGAAGTACAGCAAGCCGTCCCTAACTGAGGCACTGGAGACTGCCAAAAAGAGTTACAGCCCTGGCTATCCACTTGAAGAGGTATAAGTAAATATAAATAAACAGGACGTTCACAATTGAACTATCCTAAGTGTACTCTCAGTGGGGGGGATAATAAGAAGAGAACAGACCCATTCAGGGACAGTACTGGAAGAGCTTACGGGAGAAGGAGACATCACATAACACCAATTCTCAGTGGTTAGCAGACTTGAGTGTACCACAGCCATCTCCCACAACAAGACCCAGTAAACATCACAGTGCCAGACATCCAAGAGAGAGTCTCAAGGATGAAGAGCGGGACAGCACCAGGCCCTGACATGATCCGCAGCTACTGGCTAAAAAAGCTAACTGCATTCCATGAGCACCTGGCAGCAGATTAACCAGCTGCTGAAAGACAGGATCCAATCGGAGTGGTTGACACAAGGTCCAATGGTCCTGATAATGAAGGAGACTAAAAAGGGAACATTTCCATCCTTCTACCGGCCAACAGCTTGCCTCTGCACAACATGTAAGCTCCTGTCTGGCATCGTTGCAACCAAGCTGTGTGGGCATGTGGCTCAATACTTGAGCACTGGCCAGAAATGTGATGGTAGTGACACCAAAGGAGCCAAACACCAGCTACTGGTTGTCAGGGCAGTCGCTAAACTGCAAGACCAGGAAGACCAATCTGTGCACTGCCTGGATTGACTACAAAATAGCCTACAACTCAATGTCACATACATGGATGCTGGAGTGCTTGGAGCTGTACAAGATCAACGGGACACTAAAAGCCTTCATTAAGAACTCAATGGAAGACAACTCTAGAACTCTGATTGAAACACAAAACATCTGCATTATCCACATGGCTCAGTGTGCTCCAGAAGCAACTTAACTTTTAGCTTATCTTTATATAAAATCTTGCATTTCATGAGCTCACTTTTTTTTTTCTTGGTGTTTTCCTGTGGCCCTGAACATGGTATCGAATACCATTATTTTTTTAAGGTTTATATATACCTACAACTCAATGCCACATACATGGATACTGGAGTGCTTGAAGCTATACAAGATCAACAGAACATCAAGAACTTGATGGGGCTGTGGAAAACTACTCTGGAAGCCAATTCAAGGCCAATTTCCCAAGTTAGCATCAAGTGCGGCATGTACTAAGGAGATGCCCTTTACCCTCTGCTCTTCTGCATTGGGCTGAACCCCCTCAGCCAGATCATCACAACAGTGGCTCGGATGCCGGTTAAGAAATGGAACAACTATTACCCATCTCCTCTACATGGATGACATCAAGCTGCGTGAGAGAGACATCAACTCACTGAGCCACGTCTCCAGGATCTACAGCACTGAGATCGACAAGTTAAGCTAGATGATATCGAGGAGGGGTAAGATGATCACAACTGAACTACCAGAAGGAAACATAGCCGATGTTCAGGACAGCTAAAAATACCTGGGCAAGCAAATAAAAATCATGAAGAGGCCACAAGGAAGTCAGCCACAGCCAAATACTGAAGTAGAGTCAGGCAAGTCCTGAAGTCAGTTGAAGGGTCAGAACAAGATCTGAGCCATCAACACCTAAGCCCTGTCTGTGGTCAGATACCCTGCTGGTATAATAACCTGGCCAGAGGAGGCCACAGATATTAGGACAATGAAGCTCCTCATCATGCATGGAGGATTTTCACCCCAAGTCCAGCACTCTGAAGCTGTACAGTAAGCGGTAAGAGGGAGGCCGAGGACTACTGAGCGTCAGAGCCACTATCCATGATGAAACTGCAAAAATCCAGGAATACATCAGGAAGATGGTCTGAAATGATGACCTGCTAAAAAAATGCCTCAGGCAGCACAAACCCATTGAGGAGGAGGGTGGGGAAGAGAGACCATCATGGAGGGACAAGACCCTGCACGGGATGCACCACCGACAGATAAAGGAAGTGGCTGATATCAAGAAAACATCCCAGTGGCTGGTCTCAAGGACAGCACAGAGGCACTGATCATGGTAGCACAAGAGCAGGATTTGACCACAAGATCGATAGAGGCCGAGGCTCAGAATGCAGACTGTGCAAGGAAGACAGGTACAGCATACTTGGAGTGGCTGGCATAGTATACAGGAATATCTGCGGCGAGTATGGGCTGGAGGTTCCATGATCAGAGTGGACAACAACTCCAAAGGTGATTGAGAACAACTGAGCTAAAATCCTGTGAGACTTCCAGATCCAGACCGATAAGATGGTGGTGGCTAATCAACAGGATATGGTGGTGGCCTTACAAACAGGAGAAGAAGGCAGTAGTGGTAGATGTCGCAAACCCAACTGACAGCGACATCAGGAAGAAGGAACAAAATTGTTTTACTGAAAATAGGCAAACACGGGGAAATCTAACTAGATGGCAAAGGTACAGTTTAAGGGACGGTTAAGCTCAGTAGTCGAGATACAAAACAATGATCAAAACACAAGGAATTCATAAGGACTATACGCTGGACTGCTCACTGGGAAGACAAGACAAATTGGCACAGGAGGAAAGGAACACAGGGTTTAAATACAAAGGAAGGGGTAAGATAATTAGACACAGATGAAACACATTAGGTAGGAGAGGCGATCACACACACCTGAGGGACAAGACTGGACAGGACATGGGGGATAGGACACAACAGAATTTCAATATAAGACCGGAAACACTGATTGACCCTAACAACAGACACATGAACACTACTGGACCCTGGCAATTTCTTTATGGGATCATTGTTGCAGCAATGCATTCAAACCCTGAGACAAAAATTTATTGCACTTTCTTTAGCAGTCTGGGGCAATCTACATACATCATCGCAGTCAGGTAGTAACTCTAGATAAAAGTGTTCTGCTAGACCAATGGCCATTTGCCCTGTGACTAGCTGCTGGGTGTCATTACAAACAGTAAATATACATATCACAATTTCATATACTCGGTGAAAGACAAATTCTTATACATCTGGCTCTTTTTATGATATCATGTAGGAACGAAGCACGTAGCTTGTTGCATTCTCTTTGCTTTTGATGTATATTTAAGTCAGAGTTGATAGAGCAGTTTTATGTTTCTGTAACTTCACACCAAATGAGACGGGGGTTATACATGCACTATATTCACTTTCATCTCTTTTTCTTTATGAGGAATGCAGAAAGAACCGAGTACGGAAGGCTATCTCCAGAATAACAATGCCTCTCCCTCCTGGGAAAGAATTGGCCACAGATGAACCATGTTACATTTTTCAGAGAGACTAAATCCCTCTGAACAGTTTCTCAGCTGGGTTCCTCCTGGTTCCCCACCAACATATTCATTACTCTTGTGAACGACAAGGAGAGCATGCGGGTAAATTGGGTTTAGCTCCTGACCTTTGGCGTTTGATTAATGGGCTCTCTGTTCTGCAGCTTTATAGCACTGGTCCAGAGAGCAGCTGGGTGTTGACGAGGTGAAGTGAGGGGCGAAGAAACCCAGCACAGACCCATACATCCTCAGTCCAGTTATTCATCTCTAACTGAAAAGTTCAGACCTAGTCAAGGGCCACTGACCCAATCTAAAAGATTGCCTCTACCTTTAGAATTCATCAAATAGGGCAACAAGCTCTGAGACTATTTTTGAACACCTATCACAGCTTGTAATCTATGTGAGCATGCTTCAGAATAATAATTTCACTATAATTACTTTGAGTGACAAATTAAATAGCAAAAATCTGTGGCAGTTCACGCGTATTGATTGACACACAGATCATTTTTGCATTGCATATTTGTGGACATGATTACCATTTAAAATATCTTGTTTCTGGTGTTGCTTTATTTTTTTCTCTACATGTTCAGGGACATGCAGACATCAGAGTTTGGCTGGCACATGAAATGTAATCAGTCATGGTCCAATTTTTAAATCAATTTCACCTAACAGCATAAAACAGCAAACAGCAGCAGGCCTCTTTAAATAGCCCTGCTTGGCTTCAGATTGTATCTGCCACACATGAGGAATCAGAGAACAAGAGCCAGATAATCAGGTTTGCTTCCTCTGCCCTCTTATTATGACAAATTAAAGAGGTCTGGAAGCCACATTTTTCTGAGCAGTAGGTTCTTAGCTTGTCATTAGCTAACAGACTGACAAATTTATTTGTATCGATCGTAGCCAAAGCCTTGCAGCGCCCTGTCTTGTCTCAGATATTCTACAAGGACCTGCAGGAAAGGTCATAACATATTCACAACTGAAGGATTTCATGTAGCTTAAGGGCCAAAGGGGATAATAAATGGACTATTGGCTAAAGTAGTAAATGAGAAAAAGAGGCAGTTTAAGTAAAGCAAATGTGTGTTCAATTCTCAATTGAAAAATCCATGCATACATTTGTCAGCCAATTGTGTATATATGTATAATATCAATAGTAGATTTTGTGTTTAAAGTTAGCTGTTTTGCCTTGAAAAGATTAATCAATTTTTGTTCCAGGACAGCAGTCCAGCTTGATCACAGAATATGTCTTTGCAGTCTTTTGATATACAGTATGTGTTAAAATGGAACTACGGGACTGCAGGCCTAGTTGTAGAGTGGTCCAAGGAATAGTTTCATTTCAGCATTGTACCATATAGCCGAGATTTATTAGACACAAATCCCATCCAATGAGATGCCGTAACCAACCATATAATCAGATAAAGCTTATCATATCCGGACTTATTATATCGGATTCGTGCTATAGCAAATGTGATAAATTCTTAAGACCAAAATTATTTGTCCTCTGACTCTGCAGGTTAAAACAACAGAAGAAAGGCTAAACTGCTTTTTCTCCAGCTACAAATAATATGGAGAAAAAAAATTTGATGTGATTTATTTGGATTTCTTTTAACTGACTTGCTAATCGTCCAGGAGTCTACATTAAAAATTAAAGCATTCAGTAATTAAACCAAGGCATACAAGACATAATTCAAAACATAATTAATAGTTAAACACCTAATTAAAAGACTTGTACTCACAAGATGAAAATAATTTATCCAGTCTGTTGCCTTTTGCCAAGAGTACAAACTCGATCGGTGGTGTAGTGGTATCTTGCTTGGTGGGTATACTGTGGCTTCTGCCTCATGGTTTACACCACTTTCCCCAAGAGTTATGCTGTCATGCCCCCTCTTATTATGCTTTATTGTGATGAATTATGTTTTCATTGCATGTTGCCCCTCTACTTCATGACATTTCAAAGAGAAGTTGTGATGTTTGTTTCACAATTACAGTACCTCAGAGTTTCAGATTTTAAAATATCTAGGCTGTCTTGCTATCATGATCACACTTCCCTAAAGTGCTCATGCCGAAATATGCTCAGATTCTCTCGGTCCTCGGCAAACTGAACCATAAATACATTGAATTCTTGTTGAAAACAAAATTCGTCATAGTAATTGTGAGAGTAGTAGAATTTGTCACTGTGTTATGACCATCAGTATGTATCAGTATGCTATTTATTAAAAGCAGAATAGAGTTTGCTAGCTTTAACTGCACGTTACAACACAGAATTGTTCATTTTCATGATGTTATTATTGTAATTGAGGTAACAGTTCAATCAGCTCCACTGCTCAAAGAAACCTAAACCACATTCAAAGGAGGAGTTGGGGTGGAGGTGAGTTGTAAAGTGGTCTTACAGCCCTAGCAGGAAAAGTAGTCAAGTCAAAGCACATTAAATATCGTGGCTTTTATGAGAATTGCCAGTTGGATGCATATCAAAAATTGAAATTACAGATATCACAACTTCTTTGTAGACAGTTTCAACATTTTTTTTGCATTCCACGTTCTTTAGCTTGAAGGCAAAATAATCTTATCTTATCCACTATTGGGGTGTGTTGCTACTAATGTTATTTTGCTTAATGCCTCTTAAGGGTGCCTCTTACTGGGCAGCTTAAAAAAATCCTAAAAAAAAAAACAGGTAGAAATTTTAGACCAGGGTGGATTTTTTTTTGTACCAGGGTTGTCATGGTAACAGCTGCAGCAGGGCATTTTAGGACACGGCCTCTGGCCAGAAAAGCATCTCTAGGGCTTGGTGTAATGCAAGAGCCCACAAAGGTAATATCAAGACACGAAAACACACGGACGGCAGTGAAGGGCTAAAGAGCAGAGCGAGGCTAAATTATATATGACTGGCCATTTGGTGCCATCGTTATCATTTATGACACACACTGTGTGCTTTATGAGAGGGCAATTATAGTGTGTTGCTGTGTTTGTGTATTTGTGCCAGTGCAAGGTACAAGAGGGAATCACAGAGCGAGAAAGTGACGCAGTCAGAAAACCATCAAAACATTAAAGGCTAGATTAAAGTTGATTATCAGTGCTTATACGCTGTATAAGCAGCCATGCAACTACAATTTGCAATTGTTTTACAAATTATGTTAAAAATGTTTTACTGTTCCACGGATGTATCTATATATTCAATTTGCTTTACAGTTATTTTAAGAGATCACACCAGTCCAGGACAGTAGGACACAAAAGATAACAAAAGATAGAGAGCAAATACTGGTTCGCACCGGTTGGTGTACTGCTGTCAGAGTGCACAAGAACAACACTGCATTTCTTGTGCTCAAGTGAAATACAATATTTGAAGTTTACATAATCTGGTTGAAATTCATGTATTTATTTTTTAACTGCATAAAAGTTAAAGTTATGTTTTTATAGACGAGCGTGTTAGATTAATTTAACCTTTGCCTTCTCTACAGCTTTTCCTCAGAATGCATGTTTTAATTGTTCCTTATTTTCTTCGCACATGTAAATAAAATCATTAAAAAAACAACTTTCTGTATTACTACTACTTAGCTAGATGCATGTACATCAAAAGGCCTTTTAACACAGAGATTGCACAATATTTCCACAATGAACACACATTTTTGCTGCCCCTCCGTGTGATTTTTAGATCATGAACTGGCGTTCTGCAGCTGAAAGCGGAGTGATGAGTGTGGCAGAGCAGCGTCTTTAGTCTAGTGGGACATTATACAGGCACAAGCAGCACTTTGTAAACAATGGACACTGAAAAAAATCCCATACCATTCAGGTTGGTAGATGATGCTCAGAGGGAAAGTGGCTCCTGAACCTTGCATTGTCTCCAAAATTTGTAAACATTTGGGGTAGCTGTTGTTTTCGTTAGCTGCTTTTAAATCTCCAAGTTGTTTTGGCTGTAACTACAAGGCTGTGTAAAAGGGTCAGCAGGTACACGTAGATGCAAGTATTTAAACATGTGCTGTGGAACTTCCGTCTCCCTCTTCTGGGAGTAAAAGTAAGTATACAAACATTGTGATGTTGTTCCGGATGCCATAGACTTAATGAACAGTACACTGTCACAACCATTCCTCCCTCCTTCAGTCCTGGAAAAGCGATTTTTTTTTTTTTTAAACATGCATGATGAGCCAGCGCAGAATGGTGCCACAAACACCAGCTTTTAAAATCTATTGCGCTGCAAAACAGAAGAAGACGGGGAAAATGGCAATTAGCGTACTTCAGCATTGTGAGAACTCCTTTGGCAAGGGCATAAAGGTAATGGACATTACTTTGTGAATCAAAGAGTCATTTAAAAAAAAAAAAATAGGACGATGTCTTTGCTTTTTCTTCAGATGGTAGTTCTGATTCTGAATTTAAATTGTGGTATCTTAATGTGTAAACTTTTGGAGTTTTTATTATACGTTTTAAATGTCTTCAAAGTTTTTAAAATGCCCTCTGTATCAGTTTGATGACTAATAAGCAATGCATCAAGAAAGGGACAAAAAGGCCAAACCTAATGACACCTTTTGCTCATCTGAAAACAGAGTACTTTAAGGCTGTTGTCAAGTCTTTTCATGGAACAATATCAGTCTTAAATGCTCAGAATTTATACATTACAAAAGGAAATTGTACCAACTTTCCATTTTACCCAAATTAATTAGCTCACCATGTGGTTCTCCTCCTGAATATTGTTGAATCAACTGATTTCAATGAAATAACATAAACTCTAAACTATAAATCTAAAAAAGTTTGTCTTCTTCTACAGGATGTAACATATAATTCTAGGCCAAACTTTTTCTTCCAAAAATATGTTTATTTTGGCCTTGACAGAACGTTTTTGAGCATATTTTAAGCTCTTCAGAGTGGTTAAAATAAATAATAGAGTGCCTCTATTGCCTCTTTGAAACTGCAAAATTAAATATTTCACCGCAGTTTTGGTATCTAGCAAAACTAGCCCCACAGGTCTTGGGATGACAGACCCCTAAATTAGGTAGACACAATCCCAATGAGAATGAAATACAATCACTTTGTCTCCTATTTTTCATCTAGCATCACCATCAGGTCAAAGTTAGGATTAGATAAAATACTTAAAAAACTTGAAAAACTCACTCGGAGAGTGCAAACCTCCACCAACATAGCTAAATTCCCTACAACATTTGCTCCCCAGCAATAACTCCTTACCTTTGATGTTGTTTTTTTTTCAATGAGCTCATCTTTCAAGTTTCTGTGAAACTTTTGGCGTTTGTTTGGGTTTTACTTTTAGGTCAAGGTCATCTGATGGGTGCACATTAACTGCAGAACGAGCTGGTTCTGACTATGTGATGATTAGATGATTAGAGGATTAATTACAAAAAGACACCAGTTAGACCTCTAGTGACCTTGACCTTTGACCTAGAGTTGATAATCTGGAGCCAGTTGCAAATGACACCAGTTTGACCTCTCTATGACATTTCATTCAGGAGAGATGGACAAAATCAGTGCCGTCAGCTACAAAATGACGCAAGTTGAACTTCTCTATTTGAATTCATACTCAAGTATGATTTCTAGACTAGAGCCACACTGTGACCAAAAGACTAGTCTCTTTTCAAAGCAAGGAAGTGGTTTGACAGGTCATGATTGTAGCGAGACCTCCCATAGCAATGTACTTCTCCTTGTTTTCAGCTGCACTTCAGAGCTCAAAAAAAGCCCAAAACCAAACCATTACAATCTGTTTGCTCCTGCTGTGCCACACTGATAATGAAAGTAAAGTAGCTTCAACGTCAGAAAATGACCCTGACAGAGGAAGACATCGAAATAGAGTGTGACGGTTGAGTTCTATTAGGTCTACCGTAAACAGTCTTTGCTGTCATGGCTATTGATTTATTTTTATTTTATTTCATATTGGTTGTTATTCTTTCTAAGTTTCTTGTCACTGGGAATTAGTATTTAAGTATTAATTTTTGTATCATTGTTCAAAGTTTCTATTTTTTTTTTTCTTGTTTTGCTTTATAATGTTTTTGCATTTTTCAAATGTTTGACTTGAATTTATAATGTTAATTTTCCTAGTACTCCTTTCTGTTACATGTGTTCTAGTGTTTCCTTTTTTATTTCGTAGGTTCTATTTCTCCTTCTGCCATGTCTTAATTTACATTTCCTCCTGTGTTCACCTCTCTTCACCCCTGTGTATTTAAGTCCATGTGCTCCCCTTTGTCCCTTGTCAGATCGTTGTGTGTTTCTGTTTGTGCTTGTGCTTCTCAAACGCGTTCCCTGTTTTTTTTAGTTGAGTAATTATCTTTTTTTAAATCTTAATTTGAGTTTTTTAAGTTTCCAGTTTCTTTTGGACTACTTGGTTCTGTGTCTGGGCGTTTTGAATGTGCATTTAAGTATCTTTGTCTCCACAATCATCTTAGTAACAACTCTAAAGTTCCAAACATTGATCATGGCCATTATTCATGTTGGATCACTAACTCTGGTCAATTTTAATGCAGCGGGATCAAGAGATAAGTAATCATAGCCCACAAATTGATGTTAAACTCTTACTGGAGATTATCCTTGTAAATCTGTCACCCATTATTCCGTCAGTATTCTCAGCTTGTTCTCAGATTACATTACAATTGCAAACACAATTAATCCTAAAAGAGAGATGAAGCGTCTGTTAATCCTCAGAATCACAAAAAAGGAAAGAAAGAAAGAAAGCATGATGAAATTGAAGGTCTGAAGAGTGTATCACTCATTCCTGTTCAAACAACTTGTTAAAAATAAAGTGTGATGATGCCGTCTTTAAGTAGTATTATCTAATAAGATAAAGTGAAGCAGAATATTCTAGTAGTATTATTCATGGAGGATTAGTATGTTATTAAACTTGAGTCCTACCATCCTATCTTTTGTTAAATAAATGCACAAATCTCTCTGGAGGAGAAGAGGGGAAAAAGCAAAAGGAGTGATGCACATACATGTTTAAATATTACAGAGGTGTATTGGGGGATCGGTGCGCTTCTGCTATTGAACCGTGCAGTGGAAGTTATAACTAAACAGAAAAGGGTTAGGGATGTTGTCATTTAGATACTAATCTGGGAGCTGCAACCAAGGTAGTTGTGAAGGGAAAATGTGGAAAGGCAAACTATTTTGATTTTAATCCAACGTGTAGAACGTTTGTGATTTACTGCAAGTCTGAAATAAAACCGGACAGACTGTAATACCTCAAATTACATTCTTTACAAGCCCACTGAGCCTGTAAATTTCGTGCTTTTGGAGCAACTGCAGAATGTGTCATCTGATAGCATCATCATTTCCAAGTGTCCACTTTAGAAAGAGAGTTTCTCATCTGCACATATTGACTTTTCTGTCCAAACTCACGGACATAGAATAATGCCAACTTTGCCACAGTACGTTTTCACAGCGTTTGAGGAAAATGGAAGGAAAAAAGGCAACATAAAACAGTAAGAGCAAAAGTATAGAGTTGGGAATTTACAGTTCACAGTAAGGCAAGTATAAGTGGTGACAAACTAATAAACAGAAGTTCACAATATCACAGATGTCACAGGCGTGACCGCAGAGAGTTGGAATCCTATGCCGGGCAGACACGGAGGATGATGTGTGTGCAGTAGTAAAGTACCAAAAATTAGATAGAAAACAAAACAAACAAAAGATGTTTTTTACAAACAAAAGATGAGAAAATAGTGATATTTTTATGAAACTATTACTTTGACAAAGTGAAAGTCATTCATAGTGCTTAGAGTAAGTAAAAATCCCTTAAGTATTTGATACGGTCATCAGCATTTTGTCGTGGCAATTTGCATCCCATTCAGATGCACAATGTACTCTTTGTCATTGGATAGACACACCTTTCAACAAGGTTGTGGTTCATCAGATGTGCTCTGGACCTAACCATGCAGGAATTGTGGCAAAACTTAACCATACCTGACCTCCTCTAAGAAGTTCTCATTTTCATGTACAAATGTACTTGTGGCCAATCTGTGCACCTATGGGCACGTTAGTCTCAAATTGAGTTTTGTGGTCAGGAACATTGTTAGTACATTGCTGTCTTGAGGCAGGATAAAGCGACCATAACCCGAAAATGGTTAAAAGTCTGTGGCACGCTATTTTTTTCCATTGTGTATAGGTCACATTTTCAGATTAAATGCATCCACTAAGGGATCCTCACAATGCACATAGGCCTGGCACTGTGATTTACACAGTGATGCACAGACTGAGAGGCTGCTTTTGCTAACTGTAAATATTTCCATGCGGCCTGCAGTGATGTCACTGTAGTAAATAATGTGGGACACATAAGCAGCATAACTAAATAAAAAGTTGGCAGGACAGAGGGCCCTCTCTAAAGAAAACATAATTAAACTTAAAGCTTTATTCCAAACAGTTTTGCTGAACTTGGACGGTGTATGAGCTTTTAAAGCGAGTCAGAGATGATGCTCTTGGTTAAAGGCCAAACACACCTATGAATTAAGGAACTAGATACAACTCTGTGTCCAGGTTATGTGACGTTTAATACGTAGCAAACTAGAGATGGAGGCGCCACAAATTGGCTTTTCACCATGAACCTTGAGAAAAAAGTCATTCTTAAGCAGCTTGGCTTTTGCACAGGTAGCCACTTATCAAGTCAGTGTTTACAAGAAGAAAATAAATAAAAGTAGATTTCTTTTTTCAAAATTCAGTTAAAATTGTTTTAAATGATTAAATAAAACACTCATATAAAGTTGCTCCTTTTCATATATTCTGCATAGCAAAAGCTTACCTTATATACCTCTGACACGTTTTTGTAGTAAAAGTGCGTGTTTATTTAAGCCTACAACAACAGCCATTAGGTTTCAACAGTGTGACCTTTTCCTTCTAAGACAGCAGTACCATGCATGAGACCGTGAGCTTAACACTGTGACACCTGAGGTTACAGAGCTGTCAGTCAAGTGAACTAATGCAGGGACATTGACTGTATGCACTTTACAGACAAGTTGGCATTAACCAAGAGCAGAGGAGTCAATCACACCTGCATTCAGTTCTATACGTACTGTACACTGAGACCGAAAGACAGAATTAGATCTATCGGAGAGGCATGCAAATAAAAACAGGGCACGCTGACACATTCTGTCAACTACAGTATGAAGAGTGCACAGGATGGTGATCAGTCTAAGGAAAACCCTTCTTCTAAACTAATTTTAGCATTTTGACCAGGCTGCACACAAGAGTGCATAACGTTCTACTGGCTTAGTATTGTTCCAAATTTCATTGTGGTGTTTAATTGTTGTACTTCAATGTGAGGACGATTTACTTTTTTCTTACCTCCACTAATTTTTTTTGTATAGAAATAGCATAAATACTAATGAGCAATGCCATTTTCGGGAGTTGCACCACACTGGGAGTGCTACTATACATAACAGAAAAAATTCATGACTGGTTTTCAGTTAACGTTTTGTTATTGTAATGTTAGAGAACTCTGCAAAAAATAGGCTTATCCTCTGCGAAGCAGTCACGCTCATTCAAATCATGCACTCTAAGATTTATCCTCTTGGGTTGACAGTGACTATTGAAAGTAAATTACATCACAGTCACATAATTAGTTTTTCTCGAAAACTGATGACAGTGCTAGAGAGGTCAAAGGGATTATGAAAGTGATTAGGAATTATCTTGGAGACCATAAACATGCTGGCTTTCTCGCTAGAATTTAATGAGCAAACTGGTGACAATTGGATGGCCATAAGGTCTGAGCAAAAAGAGGACCACAGATATGGTCAGAGAGGCAACAGCGCTATTTGAGGAAAAGCTCACCCCTGACCCCTCTTATCGCCTATTGCACCAGCAAAAAAATCTTTAGTTGGCTCTGCGAAACAGTTAGTACTGTCAAACTTTCTCAGCATTAGCTAGATCACAATGCTGTATTGTTCAAAAAAGTGCTGCACTAGGCAGTTAGATACATGCCAGAGGGCATTTTTGGTAGCATACTTTGTGTAATATTGGATTTGTTTATTGTATATGAGCCTTACAGCAATTATGTTGGAATTAACATCATCAGTGACTTTTGCATCATAACACAGAGGAAAAAAAGTGGACTAATGGAAAAAGAGAGAGAAGTGGAAACAGTCCCATAATTTCAAAAACTTAAAAAACTATGGTCTCTGAACATAAACATCTTGAAATGTTTACACATTTTGTCAGTCCCCCCTCAAAAGCAATGGTAAAGAAACACTGACATAATAACTTTCCAGTGTTGCAAAATCCTCGGCCTTATTCACCACTGTGCAGTGTTTTTGAACCTTCAGGCCTCTGAATTATATATACCAACATCTCACTCGGGCCTAAAACAACATACCCCAACATGATTTAATGCAGTCTGAAGTTGGCTTCAGAGGCAGACATACTGTACTCTACACATAGGCAGTATGGAATTTTGAGGGATGTACAGGCAGTATTCAAACAGATACATACACATACAGTATGACAACAGGCAATCAGAGTGTGTGATGAGAGCGAGCAGCCTTCCAGCCAGAGAAGAACAGTCTCATTGTGGATTACATGAATGTCCCCAGCGACCTTCCAAGGAACACAGTATTCAAAAAACAGAACTCAGTCTGTATCACAGCTTTAAACCGAGACCAGCTGCTACCACTAGGACCATATCTGGACCAAACACTGCTGACAATACAAGTGCCAAACCTGGAAGTGTGTGTGTGTGTGTGTGTGTGTGTGTAGAGAGAGAGTGAGGCGATTTTAGCCACAGCTAAATTAACAAATCTTTAGAGTCAGTTCCCAGACACATTGCCTCCAATCCGACTGGACTCAGCATTTATTATCTCAGTGGCGCGTTGGTTTTTATAGCACATGCTGCATCATGCCCAGTTGAAAAAATGGTGGACAGAAATAAGTCAACGGCTTATTTACACATTTTTAATAAACACTGAACCAGCATTTTGCAAGCCTTGTTTGAATGCCTGTAAACACTAAGTCAGCATTGCCCTTTTTTTATTAACTGTGGTTGGACATATAAAATAGCCTCCTCACACTCACAAGTGTCTCCAGTTGTTGTTTCTTTGAACAAGTTTTAAAAATCTGTGTAATTTATGGTTAAAATCTTCCTATTTTTTTTCCTATTTGACTTCAGGGAATAGTCAGCTGGGAATCACTAGGAATCACTAATGTGTTTATCCGTTAGTCTTAACTTTTGTTTTTCCCCACAACTCTCACATGCTGATTCCATTTGGTTAAAAAATATGAACACTCCCTAATTGTGGTTCACTTAACCTTTATTTTTTACTCCAATTGTAATAGCCCCGTAGGCATTTTTCCCCATAATTATTCCCTATTTGCATACAGGCAGGAGGCAGATCTTGCACCAAACAAAGGTTCAAACAGACACTTGTGGAAGGAATGTATCAAGGAGAGATGCCACAGCCTCTGGCAATCAGCAACTACCCTTCTGCTGCACCGGATGGGAATGTTATGACAGCACTTGATGAGACATTGCCACCATGCAGGTCTATAATTCACCAGTGAGACACGTCCCTGTGGGCATGTACACCACCAAGACAATCAACTGGGGGCCAATTCTCCTTATTTATCATAAACACAACACTTGTGGGTCTGAGAATGTGCTGTCTTCCCCAAGGGATTAGCGGTTTCTACTGAAGTAGAATCCAAATAGACAAACATCAGCATCAATTAGTCCCATGCTCCTCTCTGATCTGCAGTGTCATCTCCAATGGTGGAATGCAGTGGGTGAATCAGTTTGTGTTTATCTGGGTGTTTTGGTAAATGTACATGTTCAAATGTCCACCTGCCCTGCAACATGTCCTTCTCTCGGCAAGGCCATATTAAGGGGCAGGCACACACATACTATGTCTACTGTAATCCAAAACGGCACATCGACCCAAATGGCCATGTTTTTGTTTCCCCGCGGCACTTTTTGATGTTAATGTCCCTGTGAATTATTTATCTGTGTGTTCTCTTTGCCTTCTCCTCGTGCACTCTGAAGGAATAAATCAAAAGAGCAGGGCACACACAGAGCAGACAGGAGGATTTATCACAGGGAGTATTGTTTACCACGCTGACCTCCAAGCCTTGCTGTATACACATATCTGTACTTTGCAATCAAACAACTGCGTCTTCTCAAAGGGCTGAAGCAGACATGCAACACACACATACTGCACTACTTGCTCTTATTTCCTCTTAAATTGTCAGGGGACAGTTTATCTATTGTGTAATGTTAATGCATTGTGTAGAGATCTGCTTTCTTCTGTGCATCTTATTAATGCAATTTACTCCACATACAGTACTGTTCATGGTTGATTCTAAGGGACCGACTGGAAACAATTCTGTTCTTTGTATAAGCACATTTAACGCAAGTAACTGAAAATGAGGTACACACCATGTTAAAAGAATTCATACAAAAGCTGTTTGAGAGAAGGCCGTGGATCCATAGCATTAATCTGCTTACTGTTGTACGCAAAAATAAAATACTAGTAGAAAATATTATATTAATGCCTACTACAGTATGATTTTTTTTAGATTGTTTTATGATTTTTGTTTGTTTTTTTGGTCTGTCTCGAATACAAGGTTACAGATTCCAGACTTTATATCCAAATGAAGTATTGCCTAAAATGAACCTGTATGGAGTCCATCAATCACTTATATTTAACAGTGACGGAGATTGAGTATAACAACTCATTTTCCCATTTAACAGTTTATTTAATCCAAGTATGTTGCTTGTCACAATAACAAATCAGTTTCCTTTCTTTGTTTGAACATAAATCAGTTTTGACCCAACATGGTTTCATATTTTTTTTTCTTTGTTTGTTTTTTAATCCACCTAGTGTTTATCTCTCATCATTTTCAGAGAAATCACTGACAGCCGCCTTTTGGCAGGTTGAGAAGTTGTAATTTCAAGCTCTGGCACTAGTCATACATTTTTGCTTTGTAAAATGCAGATGATACAGCGCTATAGTAGTAGAAAGCAGACAGTATAATATCATTTTTAAGAAGCTTTTGAACAAAAACAGGCTGAAGACGATATACTGTGTCATTCCTGATGAGCAGGTTGAAGGAGTTGCAACAACAGCGGTGCACTAATATCCCTTATTCTGTCATCACTAACCCTGCATTTTCAAAAGCAGCGTCTCATTTTTTAGCTTGTGACCATCAATTTCCCTGTCTCAGATGACAAGTGTCTCTTGCAGTTTTTATCAACGAGAGTTGGAAACTATTTAAGCTAATGTCAGAACTATGAATTTTCTGGAAATATTAATGAAAAAGAAATTAATTGTAGTGTAGAATTTGTTAGTAATCTAAGTATAGTACAGACAACCGCAAGACTGTTAATCATTACAAGATAGAGACCTTTTAAGGGCTGACGCTGATGTGTTTAGCAAAAGTAATGCAATATTTGATTACTATGGTTGTAGTTGCTGTTTCTATATCTTTTAAACAGAAGGAGAAGGATAGAGCTGCTAATTGTGCCCTTCTTACTGACGTATATGGGATATGAACGACTAAATGCTCACCATTGTAGCTTCAGCACTTCAGTTAATATAGAGTTTTGTGTTTTGGTGACGTAAAAACAACTGACACAATCCTTCAAACTCTATCCAAAGTTTCAACATGTAGATCATTCCAAAGCTCTCAGAGCACTTTATCATGCATTGTTATGGATGCTTATCTATGATAGTGTATGAATATGCTTGCACTGCTTGTCCTGACAGGCCTGCATGTTGACTTTCCAGAGTATCATCTTCCAAATACGTACAACAGACGGTGCCTTGTGTTACAATGACTCTAGGTCAGAAAAAAACATAACTATGGGAATTATTCCATGAAATATGATGGCTTCTACATTTTAAAATTTTCCTGAAGCTGTACCTGTAGGTAATTAGAGCATTGGAAAGATAAAGCAAAGTTTGAATGTATCACCAGGCTTATCATTTTTGCATTGGTAAGATGTCATTCAGGTATTATTGGCCTTTGTTCAAATATATAGCCATAGGAACTGAAACTGCATGACTTTTGAAAGCTGGGAATGGCAGCATGATCATTATTGATCACTTACAACCTTTTGTAGCTCTTTCATGATCAGTTTTGTGATAAACAAGGAAACAACTGTTTTGCTACAGGGGGCTTCTCAGGCATAGCAAACTAAACAACGTATCGGGAACAGGACTCTGTGGGGTGGTGAAAACTTCCTTCTTTTGACGTTACAGATGTGGTGGGCAGGCGCTTCTGGTAGGGGGGAGGAGAGTATCCGCTCGTCATCTCTGGCCTCCTTTCCACAGCTCAAGCTCAGACCATTCAATCCCCACAATCTAATTGGCCTACTTTAACACTTACCTTACTATGGGAGCCGCTGTGTTGGGGGGGCCCTCTCTACTCTTACATTTACTTTTTTCTATTACAAGGAGAGTATTTTCTTCAGGTTTCTGAATCCACCAAAATGTTATAAAAAGATATCATAAAAGGTGAACTCTGTAAAGTGAACATTAGCTATAAGAGAGACAAAGAGAAAAAAATTATGCTTCCCTGAGGCAATATGCAGTCCTGTGTGCGTGTGTGTGTGAGTGTGTGTGTGTGTGTGCATGAGTGTGTGCGTGAGTGTGTGTGCGTGAGTGTGTGTGTGTGTGTGCGTGTGTGTGTGCGTGAGTGTGTGAGTGTGTGTGTGTGCGTGCACACAGCTGACATACTGCCAGCTGCTGCTCAAGATCAAGTAGATTGCAGTAATTGGCCTGGTCCTTTTTGATTTGTGCTCCTAGTATTTTTAGTCATGTATCAAGAAAGATAACCCAGAACTGCGAAGTACATTTTTATAGCTTTCAAACATCTATATCAGTGCAACTAACAAACATTCCTACTAATAGCATAAAAAGTATGATGCAGTAAAGAATAGTAATTAAATATAATATTTACAGCCTACCTTTTGAAGAAGGTACCTTTCTATGATGGGTATAATATCCACCAACCCAAATTGACCCCGAATGTCAGGGTCACATGTAAATGGTTTTAATTTATTGCACGTCAGTGCTTGCAATCACTTTGGTGATCTCTAATGCCACTAGTTCAACATTGATGGTTTATGACCATCACACACACACAGACTTTGTGTTCAGTGTTGCTTAGAAAAAGTTATGACGCTGTTATGATGATGATGATGAATAAGTACTAACTAAATAAACACCTTTATAATTGCTACATTTCATGAAATAGTTCATAATATTGGAACGTCTACGTTGGCATCAATATACCCTCTAGCATCGTCTTTGAGCTGAAGTTTTGGCATCTGATCACCCCTGTTGTGCTTCCGCTCTCTGTTGACTTGCTGCCCTCAGCTTCTTCGCAAAGAAAATGTATATGTCTCCTCGCTGTGGCAAACAGTTACATGTCATGAATCAAAACAACTATCGCCTCCATATCCTCCATTGTAATTGTTTGTGTTTATGTTTGTCAAATGTTTGTAAGTTGAGCTGAGGACATTTTCCCACAATATTGTTATGACAACCAGCTACATTGAAGGAGTACTGTTTGTTGTGGATAAGGTACCTAAAAAATGGTACCTTATATCAAAAGCGTAGAGAGTTGAGGCGACCTGAGCAGGTAACATATAGTGGAAAAGCAATATATTTAATTTTCTAACACTTGTAGGTCCTGACTCACCCTATGACACCCTTTGTCCCAACAGAAAAGCACACTGGAGTTTTGTCAAAGACCAGACCTCTTGCTCAGGGCCAAATTGAATTACTATGATTGCCTAGTGTTTTGTAATTAATTTGCAATGGGCCTAAGGGCCTTAATAGCTGAGTGGAGCACAGGCTTGAAGGACAAACACTAATTAAAAGTTACCAAGGAACGCAGGGAGTGCGCCATGTGCAGGACGACTTTCAGTTTAAAAGAGCTGATTATAATTCTGCACTCGGCCTCCATTAACGTTGCTTTCATGGAATTTCAGTCTTCCCTTCACGGAAAACAGGGTATGTGTTGTGAGTCACGATTAACAGACATATAGTAGCACCAGGTCATGTAGTGCAGGTTCACAATGTGCTCCACTTTTTGGACCTTGTCTGTGTGTGATTACCTCATTTGCCATTTACAGTAAAAATACACCAGCTTGCCTTTTAATTGAGACATCTAGCAAACGTTCTTGTACTGATATAATGAACCCACAGTTGAATTTGTACTAAATTTCCTGGATAACATTGAAACCAACTAAAGGAGAGGAGCTTTAAACCAGGGTGACTCATAAAAGATGTCCTGAATGAGTGTAATCATTTCTTGCTGTTTTAATTAGTTACATTTGTTAGGCAAAGTGAGAAATGACTCAAATACAGGTAAAAATGAATGGGATGAAGCGAGTTATAGATGAACCAATGTATCCACTGGAAAGCATCAGGATACTTCCAAGTATCAAGATGATGCTCAGGTTTAGGCAAACTGCTGGTCCATTGAAGTTGTCCCATCTTTATTCTTTGTGTGGCTCAGAGTCTTAAAGCTCACAGCTATAAAATATAACTTATCTTACATTTTCACCACAGGAACAGATTGCCAAACTAATAAAAAAGTCCCACTGCAGTCTAGATTAACTTCTTCCAGGGTTTTGTGAAAGTCAAGTCCACAATTGCTTTTCTGCTGGCACTCTATCTCCGTCCTTCCTTTTTCTCTCTATTTCCTCTCCTTATTTCCCTGCTTTCACCTGGAGAGTAGCGGCTGCTGTCTCCAAGGGGGGAAGAAAGCTTATTGAGCCAATTGAAGCAAAGAGGAAATTAACAGCTATTGGCTGGCTGGTTTTATTGTTTTGTTTGGAGACAAATGCAGCCATATCCCTGCTGGAGAAAGGAGGGTTTCTTCCCCTGGGCACTTTCCCAACCGTTTTGCGTTTTTATGTATATGCCGCTTCCATTGCTCAGCGTTTCTTCAACTGTTGTAGTTGCTTTGAGTGCAAACCAAACGTCAGAGCTTTTTCTTCTGCTTTCAATAGGTAAAATTTGGATTTTATTCAATCACACTAGGCATTTTGACATCTCAAGTGTTTAAGGTAAAGATAGAAAAATGCAGATAGAAAATTTAACAGAGCTTGTTTAATCTGAAAATGATTTTCACGATTAATCAATTATCCATTTACTCTATGAGTTTTCAAAAAATTGTGAAAAAAGCTCATCACATTTTTTCAGAGCCCACAGTGACGTTGTCACATTTCTTCTTTAATCTAACAAATGGTTTCAAACCCAAAGACTCTTCGTTTACTGCTAGAAATGACAACGATATGCAGCAAATCCTGACATTTAAGAAGCTGAAACAAGGAAATGTTGACTAATTTTGCTTGAAACAAGACTGAAACGATTATTCGGTTAAGAAAATAGTTGATTATTATCATCAATTTTCTATCGTTCGACTAATCCATTCATCATCGCTGAGCCATCATGACTCATCCTACCTACGTCTTTCTGCTGAGCAAATGTCACATATCACTTGTGTATCTTAACTTTGTGCACTTTAACAGTTTGAACTGGAGTTACAAGTTCTTGTACATTATCTGGTCAGTCCTGTAATTGACCTGACGCACCCTATGAGCAACAGGTTGGAACAAAGGTGTGTACATGTTTGGTGTACAGTATATTAAGTGATTCTGTTTTTTTACAATAACCTCTGAAATTTCTGCACTGCATTAAGAGGCAGTTTTGGTTAGGAAATGTATCTGCCCGCTGAGCCCCTTCAAATGGTCCTAAGTAACGAATTAATTCAAAATCCTTAATTAAAAACCAGTGTCCCGTCTCCTTCTCTTTTTCGTGGGTCTGACACATCGCTCCATATGTTTGCTTGTCAAAAGATACCGCTGCACTCCAAAGAAATATCTAATGTTGCATTTTTTATTCACAGACTACAGATTCGCTCTCTTTTTGATCTATGCCGCCAACTGCATCTGCTGCTCTGTGGCGTGCAGCCTTGCGTGTTTAACTGTCTCTCACTGTTTATCAGTGTTTCACCAGGATCTGAAGTGTTTATTATGGTTACAGTGAGCCACATCTTTCACAATAAACCCGAGGATGATGCACTATAAAAATGACCTGAATTTTTCTATACTTGTATATACTACTTAAATACACAGCCTAGACAGAGACATTTCACAAAAGTCTCTTCTAAAATCCAATGTTTTCGCATATCTTTTTAGATGGTGGTCGGGCTGTTTATTACAATTGGTTGACATAGCTTGAACTGTGCTTGCATTTCCGTTATATGCCCTATCTCATTTCCCAGTGCCAGCAGACTATTGAATTAACTATCTGCAATATCATTTATCCTCCCATGAACGATGATAAATTTAGTGAGATCAGACAAGCCCGTAGAGATGTCCCCATATTGATAAATTGGCTATATTTGTTCTTTTTGTCCTTGTCCCCTGGACACGCCCCTCTTCACATGGTTATTGTGAGTGTTGTATCACAACTCTAATTATTCCTTCTGAACAGTTGTGAGTACTTTTATTTTGAAAGTTAAACGTACTCAATGAGACAAATACTAGGTAATGGAATGAAAGGAGCTTGTTTCTTTGATGTTCAAACACTGATATTCTTAATTGCTAGTTTGTAATATATTCATAGCTAATTAAATGGGAACAAGAGTGATTATCATGCATGCATCTTCTGCTGTGCTGACATACAATCAGCGGTGCTTCACCGAATATCTCAGAATAGTCTTGTGCTCCACATCAAACTTACTAAGACGTTTGTCATTTGCCCTCTTAATGCTGTTATGTTTAATCAGCAAGTTTGTCATCCTTATCCCTTACTGGTATCCCCTCTCATCCCTGTCATTTTTAAAACCAAGAGATTTATTTTGAGCCTAATTGACTGATGCCAGATGCGATTATAACATAATAAAAGGTTAAATATGTTTATGTTGTGCAGAAAATGTACAAAAAAAATGTTAGGTGTGAGTCTGGTTAAGGCAATATTACATTAACATACAACACAAAAAGTCTGAATAATTTAAAAAAAAAAAAAAAAAAGACATAATGACCCTTTTTAAAGTCCATCTAAACAGCATAATTAATCTTCTTGTTCTTCTTCTTATTGTGTGCAGAAAATCCACTTCATGTATTAGAATGAATTACAGGAAGCATTCACATTAGTGTAAAATGGGTTTGCAATATTCTTCAATATTCTCTGTGCTCTTAATCTAATAAATGCTACATATACACTACGAGAGACAATTATTCATTGAGAATTATTATTTTTAAGCTTTAAAATATAGGGCTTTCAGTTTGTACATGTATTAGCACTACTAAATAAGAGTATGTTTTCCTTTTTTTTTCATCATAGTGAGCATACCTTTCTGTTGTACATTGATCTGGCTCTTTAAGGGTTTCTTTTCTGGTTCTTCATGCAACTGCACCAGGCTATGCCAGAAAGTGGAACTGTTTAATTTACCAAGGGCCTTAAAATAATATTTACTTAAGCGGTGTTAAAAAAGAAACCTTGCAAACCCTCAGGTTATTAATGGTAATTATGCGTCACAAACCCATGCCCTTCCTTTGCCAAACACATTTATGGGCCCCGCGGCCCTTATTTGAAGTTTATGAGCTTGATCACAGAGAAGGGAACCACGTAGATATACAGATTAAGAGTCGGCAACATCCACCCCCTTACCAGCTTAAAAGAGGACTAAGTTACTGGATGTGTTCATGCACATCAAAGGCTGTTTGTGCTATGAATGGAGTGATACATTGTCTGAGCGATAGGATGTGACAGCGCAGATACAGACCATCACTGACATGCCTTCTATGCTGGATTAGTAGTGAGTCAGGCTGCAAGGAGTTTGCTTATGTACTGTGCCTGAGTAAGCGAGCCAAGCTAAAATAACATGTACTGTCCCACACACTCACACTACAACATACTTCATTCTCTCTTTATTTGCATTGAGAGTCATGCTTGAAGAAGGCTGCTTTCCCATTAGAGTTCGGGTTGTTGAACATGAAAAAGTTTTTTGGAAAGCGTGAAGTCAGGGCCTGAGCTCCTTACATGCCGCATGATATCCTTTCTCTTAGATTCAGCGAGGACAAAACAAACCTTCAGTGCAGAAACATGGTTCACAGAAGTTTTTTGTGTCTACCCTCTCTTTCCACTCGTTACTATTGTTTTGTTGTATTGTTCGTTTGCTATATTAGTGTTACAGAGGTTACTAATAATCTAAATATAACACTGCTACAAAGTCCCTAGCATCATAAAAACTTGATTCTTTCTCTGTATTTCGTGATGCCGCACCATCTAGTCAATGTAAAGTGTATGTATTGTACTACTGTAATTTCAATAAAAAGTTGTTTCAGTAATGACTATGGCCGGTAGAGCTAAAGAAAGTCATACATTTGCTAGCTTAATGTTAAACTAACTGCGCTTGCCTTTGGTTTCTCTACAAATATGTAGAGTGGAGCAGATGACAGACACGGGAAGGGAAATGAATGTTACTCGAGTTGATGAAAACTTGTTAAAATGATGATGATAAAGTCATTAAAAACTTCACATCAGAAGTAAACTAGACAGCCCCGTCAACATGCTAGTGCCAGGATATATATCCAAAAGAAATTCCCAATGTACACGCTTCAGATAGTTTTTACATCTGACATGAATTACTTGAGGCTTGGTTGAATACATACATGTTTGACAAAAATGGCAGCCACAGCAATGATGGCAGTACGGCTGGAGACACGTCAGGGTGTCACCTGGAGCGTATGCACCTGGATCGCCTCAATTAGCATAGAATTGTAATTTTCCATCAGGGATACACAGTAATTATGAATAAAATCCATTTGAAACCACAAGGTATCCCCATGACACATGAAATTGTTCTTTCTTTCTTAGCTTAAAGTTTAAATACTAAAGTAGTTTAGCTCATTAGTGTGGTGGCATTTTTAAGTCTAAATGCTCATGGAAATATTAATAGTCTTACAGCTATTTGGTCCTTAATTTAAAGCAAAAGACAAATGGAATTGCTAGAAGATTTAATTTCTATAAACTCAATATTTTTCAAAATACTTTACTTAAAACAAAAGGTGTCAGCCTTCATTATAAGGCTAGAGGAAAAGGCATGAGGACCTCGAATGTCCGAACAAAATTGCGCCCATCCATTCTTTGTATGTCAGGCTATTTCATTCAATGAAAACTTCATTGCCAAATTCATTGAGTCTTATTTTTAGGCCTTTGAATAACTATCTTGAATTTCATAGTGTAGATTTCAGTTTCAGCAAAAATCTCATGGTGATGTTAAAAGATAATCAGTGGATTAACAGTTATGAGGATTTAAGATGTGGACACCACAAAGTCTGAATTAGATTTCAAGGCAATCCATTCAGTGTCTACTGAGATGGCATAGTCTGGACTGACATTGCCATCCATAGAGCTTTGGCATGTCTTGCATGGCAAAAAGATACTACAAAACTCAATTAAATAAGACCGGATTCAGTTCATCACCTGCTGATGTGTCAGCATTTTAGGTCATTTCTGTGTGTATTAAAATCAAATTTGAAAAAAAAAAGATGATAAAGTAATAACAAAATGTTACTGTAACTGTGTCACCTAGGACAAAATACAGAGACATGCAGAGTTAGAAGGATTTTTCAATTTGAATTTGTAAACACTATTCAAAGTTGGCCGAACTCCGTCTGTGTCGTGCATGTTTATGAAGTGGCACCTGGTTGCTGCATCTTCCAGGAGACTGGTGAATAAAGCAAAACACTGATAACACAAGAAACAGGAAATCTTACTGATCTTGACTGAATATGATGATATCGTAAGTCAGCTTGCACTTACATCCAGCTGGTATTCCATGTGGTGGCAGTCGTTTCCTTGATAGCAAGCATTGAGTCACTAACACTGCTACTGTAGGTCTTTCTATGCTACAAGTGTAAAACCTTGAATTGAGAGCTGATGAATAGGCAGGGAGGCTCTTATCAAGGGCAGCAGCGAGCGTCATTTATCAGTGGAGAATAATGGAAGCCAAAGGAGATGAGAAAACCAGTTGTCCTATTGCTCCGCCACATAATAGGCCGACATATTCTCTGTGTCCTGGAATAAGTCTGTCCCTCCATCTTTGTCAACACAAGAATTGTGTACAACTTGCGGAAAATGCATTATGGTTGTTGGTGAAACAGAATCACAGTCAGTGATCCAAATTTACCTTTTAAGATATGTATGAAATAATATAAGCAACATATAACCAGTAGGAAATGTATTGTCAGACCTGCTTGCCTACAAGCTCCATTTTATTCTGCCATTGTTTTTGTTTTTTTGGGGAAAACTTCAACGCCTCTGAATATTTCTCATTCAGGGTCAGAACATTATTGTGCAAAAACATTAGTGAAAGGAAATTTACACACTTTGGGAGTGTTCATGCTCTCTGAAAAGACATTTTATGCGGGACTCAGCAATGACTCACAAATTTCCTAGTGGCACACCCACAGCCTGACAAGCCCCTGCCCCTTCAGCTCAGTAAGCAGCTTTGGTGCAGAGCAAAAATCTTTTATTTATGTGTTATTGGAACAATGCCACCAAAACATCCCCAATGATCTGAGCAATATGTTTCATGGTTAACATACTGTATGTCTGTGGTCGCCTGCAGGTGTACACACAGCTGTTCTGAAACAGCAGTCTTTAAGGATTCTGACGCAATTATTTAGTCTGCGGTCTCCTATACATAATCTTTTTAGTGTCTTTTTTATGTTTCTCATACATTTCCTGAAGAGGCAGTGACATTTGGGGTGGAACTGCTGTCGTTACATTTTTCATTTAAGGTCTCTTGAGAGCACTTAACATTCATAGGTGGTTTGGATTCAAAAAGGTATGCAAATGTCGAAAACATGTGTGTGACTGATAAACTGAATACCAGCATTAATTCAGCTGCACAATATGGCAATGTCTTCGTATGAAGTGTTCTAAACAGTGCTGATCTTGCACAGCGTGAGAACGCTCTATATCAATGCTTGTGATCGCTGACTTTACTGCCAGTTGTGATTTATTGTCTACGTCAGAATGGACACTGTTGCTGTAAAAATAAAAAATACAGTCCAGTTCCTATTTGATGGATTATGGCTTCAGACTCAAAATGAGGTGTGTTTTAGTGTGGAATTATCGGGTTTGCAATTTGAGATGTATCACGACTCCAGAACATTTAACCCAACAGGATTATAGATACCAAAGGCTTCCGTCGTTGTCTGGTCTCTTTTAACTCATCAGATGCTGAATAGCTGCACTAAACATTTTCGCCTCATATGAGGCTTTTAAAAGACGGCAAAAAATAATGTTTATGTGTAACATTTATGCAAAGAGTGCGGCAACCCAGCATCTCTGTATTGTGCCAGGACTTAAAAAAACATTTTTTAAAAAACAAAATGGAAATGTCCTTATTCAACTTGAAAGCACTTGTAACAACGCCAATTCAACTTGCATTTTAGCTAAACAACACATGTAGACATGCAACCGAGACTGTTACTTTTATTAAGTCTTCTAAATCCTCTTCTGCAATATAATTTAGTAGAGCGAATCCACCAAGGCAATCTATCTAAACACCATTTATCCAGTCCCAGTTTGCACTAGCAAAGCAACTGTAAGTGCCCTCTTAGGTCCTTTCTAGAGGAAGCAAAGAGGGCTGGGAACTGAGAACTTTTGCAAGGCTAAAAGTGTAGTCAGCTGTAGTCTGCACATGAACATAAACATGGATCATAAACAAGGATAATAAAATCCCTGAGTAGACTTTTCCCAAGTGCTCAGCAAGGCAAAATGCAGACCAAACATACACATAATCTTTCTCCTCCTGAACGGGATTGCACAATACAGTGAGATAATGACTGCTGCCTGCTGCTTCACTGTTGCAGCATCAGCAACTAATGCATAGGCGTCCCGCAGAGGAACAAGCCTAACTGAAGGGGACCGTTTTTACAGGGGCTGCAGCAACAAGCAGAGAGTCGGTTGCCCACACAGCTAGAGCAGCCCTGTCTCAGTGTTGTGTTCAAAAAGGGTCATTTATAGGGAGCTGCTGCAGAGGGGAGACAAGAATCAGCTCTGTTCCTGCTAATTCTCGTCATCATATAGATGTACAGTAGTTAGGCCTGTGTTCTTTATATTAGTTGTATTGTTGAAATAATCAGATATCAAGTAGTTGATCCTTCAATTGGTCTGTCAGCACAGGGCTGAGCAAAATTTGCCTCAGTTTTAATAAAAGACATTTAAGCCTCATAAATTTACACTCAGCCCCTCGTACAAATGAATTTTGCACACTGACATTACAATGCTGACGTTAAAAAAGTGATAAATTATTGATATCATTGTCATCATATTTGTTTGAGTATGGGATATCCAATATATTATATGAATATCACTGGTAAAATTTTAATATGGCAATAGAAAAGGAAAAATGCAAAAGAAAACCTCTCTGGTAGTATGTTCCTATCTCATGCCAGCAGCTCACAACTGCAGACTGGTTGGTAAGCAAAAGTGAAGATAAATCCGGTTTTTAAATCCAAGATTTTAATAGTAATCTTTGAGCTCCCTGACAGCTAAGGAGTCCAAACAGGAGCTGAGTCCAATGGGACTGCTTTCAAGTGCTTGTGGACCTCCGGTTGTGTGCCCCAGCTCTTTCCTACAACACTGGCCAGCTCCAAAGACAGTTCAGGACACCATGGCTGTTCATTCAATTATTTCCTGTATCTGTGTCATGTGGACTTTGTACCTTCCCCCATTCATTGTATGGGAGAAAATGTGATCGCATATTAGGGCTGATTCTTTCATTCCTCAGTCCCCTAAGAATTGGCCTCAATTTACAGAAGCCACATGCCTTGTTGACATTCTGACACTAAAGTCAAGAGAAAATCAACTCTGCTTGAAACCTGTCCGTGCCTCAGCAGTACACACAAAACATGTCTGCACATGAGAGTGTGTCATGATCGGCCTGTTGATGGGCTACTGTAAGGCAACTAGTCATTGAAATTATGTATTTTATTTCTTTCTAGTTTTTACTTTTTAGCACATTTGTGTATAAAAATAGCTTTGTCAATGAACAAAAGAAAATTGTACATTGTACAAACATTTAAAGCATTGCCACCTACTAGGTTGCACAGAAGGCTAATGTTTAGCTACTGAGAAGTCCAACGTCATGATTTATTGGGGTTTTGGAACACTGGGAGGGGTTTTGAATATTGCAGCTTCCATCCAAGGTTGATTCATACTGTCACCCCTTGCTAAAATGGCAGCCAATGGTCAGTACATGCGTGTAAACAGTAGACATGGCCTTCAACACGAGTTTATAAATAGTCTAGTGAAGATATGGCGTCGTGAAGTAGCTTATTTTTTTTATTTTTTTTGATAAGATAATAATATGTGACTGAGTAAAAAGTGCTTTGCAACTTCAATGCAACAGTACTGTGAATAATGCTTGGAGTATTCATCTGTCAATTGTTTCCAGTAAGGTTGGGGGAGTTTACTCTGCGTTTACTTTCATGCCTTCTACTTGTCTGCATCTGTTTAGCTTACGGGAAAAATAATGTTCAAACAACTATGCTCACACTGATGCCTGGAAGCTCTCAATACAAACATGCTGGGGAGGGCGGCTGTTGTGTGTCTGGATCAAGGGCAGCAGTAGCACAGTAGCTGCATTATTTTTTAAACTAAACTGGAGGAATAAAACCAATGACCTTTGGGTCAGGAATCCATTTAAAATGATGAGAATGTGGAAAGAAAAAAAAAATTGGTGATATCTTTGTTTGTAGTAATTCCTCAGCCTCTCAGTAAGAAACCAGACCCAGGAAGCCCAGTAGACCCCAGCTTGACACGATGAATAAAATATGCACTACAAAAGACAAACAAGTATCTGCATCCATTTCCAACACGGCTCGATAAACTGTTCCAAAGGATGGGTCTCACAAGGCTGAAACTAATGTAGTGCAGAAAATTTAATGTCTGGTATTGGAAAGGCTTCTTTTGTTTTTGTTACTCAGGGTGCTTATTTCAAACGCTTCACAGTGTTTAAGGGGATAAAAGGGGATAAAACATAACATAGCCACAGTTTGCGTCCAACACAAAAGCCTAATTAAATCAGCTCTAAAAGGAGATGTAAAGGTAGAACAGGAAAAACAGTAAAACCACTGTATATTTCTATGTGTGTGATCTAATAACATACTCGCAGGGCGTGTTTCCCAGCATGTATCTACAGGGAATTTCAGCTATACGGCATGAGGGTTGGCAATAAAATACAATACTCACATTAACATTTTAGTTACACACCACACAGTTCAAAATTAATGTAATATATTTGGCATTTATTTATTTTTACAAATTCACTAAGAACTCTGACTTGCTCTACCACTCTTGTCTCATTTGATGATGCCTGCAGAAAGCCGAGTTTCAACTGCTGCTTTCAAATTACTGAAAAGTTCAAGAAGTCCATGAAGTACTGCAGTATTTTATTATGTTATGTTAGGAAGGTAATATTGTGTTGTTTTGTTTTAGTCAGCTCTGTAAATGTCATATCACACATCTCATCTATATATCTCGATTATACTGTTGTTAACTCCAAGAAACCGTGACCTTAGTATGTTAACAATATTTCATACTGAGTGTATCAGCTCGCATTGGTTGTCATGATTTTCCAGCTTTAGTTTGACCCTGTGCACTTGTGTGGATTATTGATTGTAAATTAATTAGTTGCATTTGAATAAACTCATATTTCATTTTGTTAGTCACTATTTGTTGCAGCCACAATGACGCTGCTGGTTGTTATAGTGAAACAAGAAACTCGGTTGGTTTGGTCTTACTGGCTGTAGTTGCTTTTGTGGTATAAAAAATGTTCCTATTGATTCACTGCCACTCACTCGTTTTCTTCACATACGTAATATTCTGCTAAGCATGAAAAAAAATACGTAATTTAGTTTTACTTGTTTTTATTATCAAAAATTAAAAAAAAAAAATCCGTTGCACCTTCAAGGGAATGTTCACCTGGAAATCAATTTTACATGTTTCCTGTAAACTTGATGTTTCTTATTTGTGGTGTTCTCCATCCAAATTGCTGTGAATTGCTGAGACAGCAGACTCAGCAATTCTGTAAAATAACGTATAATGAAACTACATGGCTTATGATGTTCAAAGTATCAGAAAATACATCTGACAAACTCAACGGCAATGTCTCTTTCCATGACACAGTTCCTGAAGATAAACCACAGCCCTTGTATGAGCATTTCAACGAGGAAATGTTGTTTTTCTTCTGTGCCATGGTGCAGAATGAAGCCTTATCTTTGGTAAGCAGGTCATGATTCCTGGAAACATTCAACATAGCCGTTGAGTTTTTCAGCATCCTTTAGCACCACAGGCAAGGTTTAATCTACTTTCACTGTGCTCAGCAGAGGGCAGACAACACTAAGACCAGTACCTCCAAACTTTTGCAACTGTTACTAAAATATTCTAGATGTAGAAATAGCACAACAAGTAAAATGAGATATTTTGATGTGAACATTTCTATTAAACTGAAACTCATTCTCACATCTCACTTATTGCTGAATAATTTGAAAGATTTTTTTCTCCAGATTTTCTCAGGTTCGTTAAAATAATAACCACATCTCAGCTGGGTTATAACAAAAAAATTCTTGTACACCTAAACCAGCTACATCAAACAGGCCAGCATGCTTTTTTTTTTTTTTCAGAAAAAAAAAAAATGCTCAGAGATTTTAAACAGAGAGAGGGGAGAGGCGGTACAGCGGCACACTGCTCATCAGGAATAGCAGACGTGCTAAACGCCTTGCTGTCGCTTGTGCTCTCGAAGCCTTTAGAATCATCAACTCAGTAATCATCATTATTGCAATCATCACCACGCCGCACCATCTGAACTGATGCCTCTCTCTGACATTCACAGTATGATGGAGTGTTAGAACTCAGCAGGCCCAAACTATCCATCCGATTATTGGGCAGAAGACTCCGCATGTCCTAATGATTGGGTTCGATGTCCAGCTGAACTGAGGCGCTACAGAGGTTTGCTGAATTTAAAGCTTTCCCTTTGTCCAACATCTGGAGTTTGGAATTCTGAAATATTTCCTTCAGTTTTGGTTTTCATTCTTTTTTTCTTTTTTTTCCTTTAAATTGTTGCTGGACAACCAAGCCACTCTCACCTGATTTCGTTGTGTAGTGACAAGAGCGGCAATGATTAAATGACTACTCCAACAATAATGTCCGAAATTATTAAACATTTGATGTTTACAGCTTGTTATATATCAGGATTTGTTGCCTTTCTTTGTTATTTCTGACAGTAAATTCAGATTTTTGATTCAGAGTTTTTTGATTGGTTAATAATGATAAAAATAATCGTTAGTTGCAGCTCTAAAAGTGTCAGTTTGAAGGGAAGAGAACTCTTCTGAAATTATAAGATGGAAACTGGGAGACAGGCATCTACGTGGCTACATGAGACTGTCAGAAAGAGGAAAATCTGCAGGAGTACCACCAACTTGTACAGGGGCTTTGCTTCGATGATGGTCACAACTAAATTCATCTGATTGAATAGGGAAAAAAATGGTATTATTTTAACTCAAGGGGTTGAAAATGCTCTATGATGAGAGCTGAGCATGAGAATCACTCAGGGAACATTAGCAGCCTACAGAAACAACTACAACAAATGCTTCATAACTGATCGACCCCTTGATAACTTTCCTGAGGACATCTGAGCATTTTCCTCTTGTGAGCGGACTTAAAAAAAAAAAAGTGTGTTTAAACACGTAGTCACAGCACTTCTGATGATTAAGTCCTACAAAATAAATGATAAGAAAAAGGATGAGAAAAGAGTCCAACAAAATTATTGTTGAAGAGGAAAAAGAACTACTGACCTCCTCAGTTTCTTCTCTCTGTCATCTCATGAGTCGCATTTCAAAGTCACCAATTTTTCTCTGCGGTCGCAGCTCGTCTATGTGAGGAGCAGTGAAAATGCAACAGTGAATGAATAAAAGAGTTTAAGATAAGGACAAGGTTTTTCTCAGAGGGCTTTTGTTGAAGCTACAGATAACTCTAGCCTACTTTCACTCAATCTTTCCGTCATTAAAATGTTCCATTTGCTTTAGGACTAATACTCTGACATTTCATAAAGTTGTGGTCTGGTGTGGCTTTGTTGTCCATAAAAAGTTAATGCGGTGTTCAAGAAGAATTTACATGTCACAGTTTAATGTGAAACATTTTATCTGCGGCCTCCCTGGAGAGTTTATGTCACACTCCAGTGTCTTTATTTTAATTTAAAGGAATGGATAAGTGGGAAAAGAGCAGCATTGTGATGTCAGATATTCGTGTCTTTTGTGTTTCAGTGGGGTTATGGGAGTATTTTTGCTTGCAAGAAAAAACATCTGCGCTTCCCTGATAATAATATAGGAGTATAAAAACCTACATTATCCATCCTGTGAGACAAACGCAATTCCACTAAATAATAACATGCATATACAATATAAGATCATACTTAGAGCTCTTGTAAACAGGCAAATAAGCACTCAACATTGCCATTATGATAAATACTCCCTTTTAAATAAAAAAGCTTGGGAGTTACTGATTTAATGGTCCAGATGTTTTGCACATCATGTGTGCTGACCCTTCCGAAGTGAATTCATGTGATTTATGCATGAAGTGTACAAGCACAACTATGAATAAATCATTGGGATATCATACAGATATATAGGATTCACTTGCTTAACCCCTCCACCCCTCCACAGCTGAACATTCCCAGGGCAATCCCTCTCCTCCCAGTTGGATAAACCCTGAGTGTATAGCTTAAGTCATCATTCACTCTGATTAGCCTCCAGCAGGAGCACCTCACCGAGATTTGCCCTTCGTAACTCCACACACCTGCTTTTCAGTGGTTACAGTGTCTGAGAGCAAGGGAAACCGGACAGGGTGTCGATGTGGTTTTTAATGGAAATCACATGACCAGAACGCTCTACACCCTTTTTATAACACCAATTATATGTGATGGGAAGGTGCCCGTCGTTTTCTGCGTGAAATTCCAGCTGCTACTAGTGAGGAGCTTTTAGAGAGACACATGCTTTATGGCCACATGTTTAGGTACATTTCCCTTTATGCAGTGAAGAAGAACAGGCTGGTCAGCAGGCCTAGCTGAGTTTTTATGGATCTTGAGCTGCCATTTTATACAGCTCATACACAATGAGTCCAGTGTGGCTGTAATACGCCCACTGTGTGCTATTTTTCAGCACCAGCGGTACTCGGTGTTGTTTACATTGGGTTACTGTGTATTGCATGATTAAAATAAGGGTATTTTGTCCTGCTGTATTTGTAGTATATAACATGTTGAGTCCCTTTGCCCACACTGGGATGTTATTTAGCCATAACTGCAAACTGCAGGATGTAAAGTAGAGGGACTACGGACAATAAAACGTGTTCAAGAATATTTCACTGAGCATTTCATTAAGTGTTAGAATGTTTTATAATGCAAAGTCCCCATTAAATGTAATTCACACTGAAAAGTGGGTGAAGTCGAGCAGTGTAATGGTACTTTATAGAGAAGATGTCTATCTTTGCCTATGCACTATAGTGTGTTCCCTGGACAAAGATTAACATTAACACGAAAAGAGGTCAGATAAACACATGCTGTTGTGCTAGGGAAGGCAATGCATGTCTGTGCAGTTGGTCCTCCACATTTAACTGAAATACCTCAAATATTAGATGAACACTGATAGTCCCACTAGATGAACCTTATCCCACAAGCTGAAGATTCTGTGATCCCATGACTTTTCCTCTCGCTCCACCATGAGCTTGATATGTGTACTGACATTTCTTGACTACTATTGTATGGACTGCCACTAAGTTAGGCATAGACTTTTGTCCCACTCAAAGTTTTTCACTAATTGCTGACATTTGGGGTTTTGGGCTCTAATGTCAACAAATGTATAAAGCTATTGGATGGATTGTCATAAAATATTCCAGATTTCTGAAATTTAATGTAGTGCTAAAAAGCAGATGTAAGCATGATATAACAAAAGCCTAATTTATACTTTGACATCGGCTCTATGGAGAACCTTTGCCATAGCCTTTGCATGTGACATTTTAGAATTCTTTTATTCTTCTGCACCCCTGTGTCTGCATCATTCAGTAAAAACGCAGGTTGGAGATGGGACCTCAATGCCATTCTTGCGAAACACCTTCTTCTTCATGTACTTGTTCCTGTCCTTGCAAACAACAGTGGCTGAAATGCATATTTTGTTTGAATTAATAAACGCTTAACTTAATAACTTTTATTAAAAACATTGTAGTAGATGTTTTTGTACCTCTGCGCACTCTGCAACGTCCAGAAGCAGATTTTGTGGAAATTTCTTTCTTCAAGTTTGCGGGCATTTTGCAGTATTTCTTTTGAAAAGTCACACAAATGCACATATTTGTGTATTTCCACGGTCATATTTTATCCCAAAGCAGCAGGTAATGGAACAGGCATACATTATGTTGGATGAAATGCAAAATAAACAAGCGTCTCAGTCACAGCTGTTGTCTGTTTCACCACGACGTATAGCTACATTTTTGGTGGGCTGTATGTCAGGCCACAGTTTGGTTATTGCATGCCACTACCTTTGGCATAGATCCAAGTAAGTAGGAAGTATAAATCCAGCTTAAGATGGAGAACATGGTAAACATACCTGCTAAACATGCTAATGTTAGTACCACTGTGGCAGTGTACAGCCTCCCCCACTGCTACTAGCACAGCTATGAGTTATTAACTTGATGTTTTCTCCAGCACACTCAAGTAAAGCACCATTTATTTTTTTGTGACGACTGGCTGAATTTGTTTAGCCACTAAACACAAAGCTTAAGTGTAAACTCAACCTTAGGGTTAGGGTTAAAATTGTACGTATTAAAGATACAATTCATCAACATCTGTCCTCATCTAGTACAGATTTATCGTTAAACACAGGAGTCAGCTGGAAGACCAAATATTTACCTATACTGTTTTACTTCGAATGTCTTCAACTGACATTACTTCAGCAGCTAACCTCACTTATTACTTCATCTAGACTAGCAACTTGTCTTTTAGTTCCCATCCCAACTAAACTGCTTAAAGAAATTCTACCCCTAATTAGTTCTTTACTTCTTGATATGATCAATTTATCTCTGTTAACAGGCTATATACCACAGGCCTTGTAATTAAACCTTTCCTTAAAAAGTCCAATCTTGACCCTGAGGATCTTGCAAACTATAGCCCGATTTTTTACTTTCCCTTTCTCTCCAACATTGTTGAGAAAGTGGGAGTTAATCAATGATGTGTTTTTCTGCATAACAATAGTTTATTTGAAGTTGTCCTGTCAAGTTTTACAATGCATCATAGCACAGCAACAGCAATGGTCAAAATTACTTATGACCTTTTAACTGCATTGGACGAGGGACTTATATCTGTAATTGTTCTGTTAGATCTTAAGGCAGCATTTCCCAACATCGACCATCAGATCCTTGTACAAAGACTGGAAAATTTAATTGCCATTAAAGTAACTGCATTAAGCTGGTTTAAGTTAAATTTATCAGACAAATATCCATTTGTACATGTAAATGATGAATGAAATGAAATGAAATGAAATCTAGGATAGAGTTTAATATCCTTCTCCTTACTTATAAAGCCCTAAATGATCTTACAACTTCATGTCTGAAAGAGTTTACAGTGCCTCATTACCAGATTAGATCACTACGCCTTACTGGTAGTTCCTAGGATATCCAAAATTAGTCTGGGATGCAGAGCCTTCAGCTATCAGGCCCTTCCTCTCTGGGACCAGCACCCAGTTCAGGTCTGGAGGCCAGACACCCTCTCTATATTTAAGAGTAGGTTTTTAAGCCTTCCTTTTTGATAAAGTTTAGAGTTAGTGCTGGCACAGGCCCGCTCATACGTAGCTATGCTGCTATAGGCTTAGACTGCCAAGGCCCATGATTCCCAATTCCCATGATGCCCTGGGTTCCTCTATCTCTCTCTCTTTCTCAACTTATTCCAGTCCCAGTAATGCTTGTTACTAACTTCATTTCTTAATGTAAAATACAGATGTGGTTCAACTGTCTGTGCCCTGCTGGCTGGTGGTGAGGTGATCATGTGGCTCAAGATTATGGATTGGGATCGCCTCACACAGTGAGCGTGGAGGACAGGGGATTTTGTGGCTTGGATCCTGGTCTGGATGGCTTAGCAGCATTGTGATCCATGGATGGATCATCAGACTGCACCTGCTACACATCAACAAACTACACATAACTCTCGATTTATATATATGTGACATACTCTTTGACTTACCAACTTTATATATAAAGTCTGGATAATTATCTTACACATACCTCTGGATGTATGTATTTCACATGCTCTTGGACTCATGGACCTCATATATTTTAACATGTATTATTCAGTAATTTGTTATTTTGAGTTGCTGTGTTCTGTACATGTGATATTTATTGCATGTCTGTCCTCTCAAAGAAGAAGAATCCCGCCTCTGTGGTTCTTCCTGAGGTTTCTTATTTGTCCCTGTTCCGGGTTTTTTAAGTTTTTCCTCGCCCAGTTAGATGGTCTAAGTGTAGAGGGCATCACATCCATACAGTTTGTAAAATCCCCTGTGAGACAAATTGTAATTTTTGATTTTGGGCTATACAAATGAAATTTGATTGATTGATTGATTGATTGATGAAACAGGTCTGCTTTTGAACACAGCTGGGGCCACATTTCGGAGTCTTGATTTAATGTCTTGATAAATGTAATACAGAAACTCTTTATGAGAAGCTACAGCTGTTGATTCTAAAAGTGCTTACTGGCTACCGCAATACACTTCACTCTCTGTGTGCTGTAGATCTGCGCAGATGTCTATACACTGAGCATTTATCATCGTTTGGATGTACATTATGTCAATATGTAGAGAGAAGATGGTGATGAAAAGTGATTAATAAGTAGAGCAATGTTGACTTTAACTAAATGTCATTACCTTCTTTAAACAGCACATTTTCTCATTTTCTCTTTGACATATGTTTGCACTTTACAATCTTGTATTGTACTTGCACTAGATAATTATACTAATCAGCCATACAAGCTAAAAGCACATCTGATCACAACAATCCACCCAGCAGAGTACTAAAAATGTTGGACAGCAGGTCGTGGTGTGATCTGTGCCCTGAGAATGGCTTGCGGGTTTCTTACTTGCTTCTGGCACTGGGGAACACAGAACAGCTGCCAAGGGCTCTGCACTGGCTTCATTGTAAATATTAAGAGTTAATTCACTCAGTAAAAGGCATCTGTAAACCATCTGCACTGCTGTTAATCACAGAAAAATTGCCATGCCAACTCTTGCCATATTCAAATTGCAGCATTCACACTGCAAATATTCAAGAGCTGAGAGCATATGTGGACACACACAAGTTTAGATGTACTGCTTAATGTGTTTGGCTGGCAACAGTAGACGTTTTTCTCCAGCTCTGTGAGGTCTACTTTGAAGATAAACATAGACAAACACACGGAAGCCCAGACGTCAGGAGTGGTGTATTTATGATGTGTCTGATTGAATTAGCTGGCTTTAAAAGTTGCTATTATACACAATGTTGGACATTGGAGAGAGAGAGAGACAGATACAGAGAGGAAGGCAGAAAGAGAGAGATATTCATTGGGTGTGGAAGTCCAGTGTGTCAGCATTTTATCACAGCTGAGTAGCTGGAGGTTCAAAGGTCATCCCATTCTGCTTTCAGCCAGAGTCACCTTGCCATACTGAAAGAGCTATCGAAAGTAACATTGACTAAATCAGCCATCAGCCAACACTGCAGAAACTCTTAAATGGTTAATGGAGCTGCCAAATCAATTGGGAATACAAACCAATGGATTTATTGAGCATTCAGCATACGGCACTAACAATATAAACTTTACACACTGTCGGCTGTCATTAATTAGCTACAGTTTTGAATGGAATTACATATGGTCTGTTGATGGAATTTCAGACTTTGTAACCTTTAAAATGCACAAAAAACAATAGATTTTAGGAAAAGCAACATATATAAATACTTGGGAGACTTAGACTGCTTTTTCTTTTCAACCAGGGTGTGACAAACTCATGATGAACTCATGACTTTTCGGCAAAACTTAACATCAATTCATTATTTCTCTGTTGGCCAGTTATGATCAACTTTTTTCAACTTGTTTAGTGCTAATGATGAAGTGTTCATGCTAACAAGCTAAACCCAGATGCTGTTAAATACTTAAACATTTCCAAGTTATTATAAAAGCACTGTGCTGTTCACTTCAGCCTAATGAAGCTGCCACATTGGCTGTACACTCACTATTATTACCAGGTCAATTTAACTGGTGGTCCTTAGTGGCCAACCACGGTTCAGCCCATATATTCATGTGATGTATCATAAAATGTGTAAACAACACAGAGAGCTCTACCTATACAGCTGGGATTTTCTCATCCACTGCAAACACTTCTGTACGTAGCAAATGTGCTTCCAACCATTTTTATGTCCATGGAAGTGTTAGTCTTAAAATGACATGTGCTGAGGCCAAGCGTTGGCACATTGCTATCCCAAGGCAGCAGAAAACAATTGCGCCATTGACCAACAAAAACCCTGGCCTAAAGTCAATAGCACAGTATTTTCCAACAACTTAAAGGGTGTACTTTTCAGATATAATGATGCATAAACATATAAAGTGAGAGGAATATAGGAAACTCCTAAAAATAAACATTAAACTTTAGGCTTCAACATCTTAAAGCTTAAAGTCCAAGAATCTGGACTTGTGATCCCTTTTAGGTTCGGAAGAACACGATACAGCAATTAACATTAGATCTCAGCCAAGTCCAGTTTTTAGAGATTTAAATAATTAATTAAATCTGCTATACATAAATGCACACAAATCTCTTAATTTGCAGACAAGACATTTTACTGACACTGACGATTTTAAGAAATCTTGCACTTGTATGTCTGAGGTTGAAATAGGCTAATGAATGTAAATTAATAATTTTTGTTTAAATATTAATCATTAAAATTACTCTAAAAAAGAGCAAGGAGTAACAGGAAAAAAACAAACAACTAAATCTGCGTTATCAAGATGCATCAATATTTGTTTAATTGTCAATTTATAAGTAATAGCCCTTTGAATTTTGACTCACTTACACCGTCACAAATAATGTGCTAAATGTGTACTCTTAGGGGTCCAACGGCTTGTCACTGGGGCACTTCCCTCAAAGGTATAATCATTGTACCCTTTTGAACTGAATTGTAAATCATCGACCTAAAAAAGGGACATAGTAGTACCATTTAGATCAACTATGCCCCCTTTAGGGCGCCACACATGCAGTTTTACCTGAAAGAACAGAAATGTACCTCATCTGTAGCTTTATTTCTGACAGTGTATGATAGGTGATCAACATTCAAACAGCACTATATAACTATATACAGTACCTCTCAGCTGCAAGAAAAAGAAAAAAAATATATCTTTGTGGATTTCAACAGCATTCACAGTGAGCTTTTACTGCTGCTTGCTTATTCATATTAAAACACCCAAGAACACTTCACATGGTGTACATTCCTCCCTGAGACATATCTTCACTCTGTCACTGCAGTAAACCCTCCCACTCCTCCAGCAAACATAGACATCAGTGCATGACGCATTTCACCACAACACATGGAAAAATGTCAGCACACTTACTCTATAATGGCCTACTCCCTTGGTTGACATGACTGTGCTGTCCTCTATAGTACAGGACATGCTCTGTAAAGTCCCTCTGGTTCCACAGTCCTATATGAGGAGGAAAACCCAGGAGT
>KV751322.1:5810858-5860658 GCA_001698575.1 Mola mola | reverse complement strand
ATTAGAGAGACAGAGAGGATGAGAAATTAGGTGAAATTATATAATTTTTGCTACAACCACAACTGCTTGAGCTTTTATTAGCATTACATTAAATCACATCAAGTAGCAAATTCAGCCTTTTAATTTAAACGGAGAAGACATGAGAAGAAATGCTAGAAGAAACCGTGCGATTTGACATGAATTAATTTGTTGATTTTATTGTTGATATTTTAACTTTGATTATAATTCCACTTCTTCCGATAATACATTGCCATAGTAGCATAAGTTTCCGTTTAAGTAGGCGGCAGTTGACACATGCTTAAATAGAACTTAAATTTAATGAACTGGATTGAACTGAGTGGAGGGAAGAGAGGGGGAGAGAGCGAGGGAGAGAAATGTCTGAGCACACCGAGAAGCCTGTTATGCTGAG
This sequence comes from Mola mola, assembly GCA_001698575.1. Lineage (NCBI taxonomy): Eukaryota > Metazoa > Chordata > Actinopteri > Tetraodontiformes > Molidae > Mola > Mola mola. Next base: position 5,860,249 of record KV751322.1, on the reverse strand, counting down.
GGTTTTTGCAGGGGAGGGACCGAGCTGTGAATGCAGCGGAATGACAGGCAGGGATTAGAGGGGAGGTGGTGCCATTGAAAAGCAAGCTGATCCAGGGAGCTGAGCTGACACTTGAACACAGCCAGCCAACAAGCGCAGCCAGCCCTGCTGCAGTCCCTTACCCCCCTCTCCCACCCTCTCTGGGCACCAGTGGGCTCTGCATTGGTTCATTAGTCGTCAGTGTACAGAAAGTTCAAGCAATGAAACAGGAGTAACGGTCCACGTACAATTTATCACTTAAAGGTTAGGTTACATTCAGAATGTAAGCAAGAAATATGTCAATTCTGTCCCGAGATCTCAGTAGGGACATTTTCCATTTCAATAGCATATTACACCAAAAAGATCACAACGCGGGATGGGAGGCTTCTAAAGCCACGTTTCCACCAAGCAGTATGGTTCAGTTCAGTTCGGTATGGCACACTTGAATGGTACGCCCATTACAGAGCATCAGCATTTCCTGTTGTTTCGTGTCGGCATGTGGCGGTTTATCACACAGTAGGTAGGCTCTGTTTGAGAAAATGCTGCAAGCTGCTAGGAGAAAGATGACCTAACATTCACTGCAAAGTGAGGATTCTGTCGACCAATCAGCTGACTACAGATGGTGTAGCCCCATTCTTTGGGGTACGGTATAACTCTGGTTGGTACCCCAAGCAAAAGGTGACAAAACTAGCACGGTACGGTCCCCCGTTTAAGGGTACCAAAAATCCATACCATACCAGTGTCAGTGCTCCTCCTCTACATACAAAAGTAGATGTGCATGACAAATCTCTTTGGGAAAGTACTATTGAAATAAATAAAGTTATTAATATATCAAAAATGATTGAATTCTATAATAAACATTTTTGGATGCTTTTGGGATCAGTAAACATCTTCATAGATCTATACAGCAACAATGATTGGTGGACACTAGAAAGTATTCAACAATCTCAGTTAGTTATAATTTTTACTAAAATACTATATAATTATTATAGGAAAAATAACAAAAAACAAATTCCAAAACGAACAAGGTCGTCAGGAACACACACACACAATATACAGTATATACACACATGTCTCAGTTTTTTCATTTATTCAAATAAAGCAATTCATGTTAGAAAGGACTGAGAAGAAATAAGAAACCTGTTTGAGTTCTTCCCCAGCACCAGTGTCAGCTGAATAATCACAATCAAAATAGTCAAAGACCAAATGAATCAGACATCACTCAGCCTGTTACAGGCAACTAGTACATGATAGTAGAGAGAAGCGCTTTTGCATCTGGCAGATCTCACAAGACAACATCTTAATGTGGTTAACGTGTTTCCTGCTCAAACAGGATGTCCATATGCCACTTGCTTTTGTATTTTGTTTAATGGTGTTTTACCTCTTGCATAAGGTAAACACCATGACAAATCTTGCTCAGTCAGCATGAATGCATGGAGGAATGTTGTTTTCCAAGGAACTGGCACTATGTCGACCAGTATGTGAGCATTTAATATATAGTGAAATGTTTTAGCCATGTTGGTTGTCTTTTTGTTAACTGCAAATGTAAAATCTGATTTTACAGGATGACAGTCACTGATGAATCAACTGCTCCTGAAATAATCTCTTATTTGTTAAATTTATCAGATAATTTAAAAAAAAAAATGCTGTGTCAGCTCCCAATTACGTTTAAGCTGTACCTTAGCACTCCAAGTCATATCCCCAATTATTAGACAGACTTACAAAAACAAAACCAAAAAAAATCAGCAGCTGCATTCTGTTCTCCTTCTTCTCCCTTTCCTTGTCCATCTCCCCAGTCAATTTCTTTACAAATGGGAGCTGTAGCAGGTGGCGGGATTTGTTAGCAAATGCCGGGAAAGCAAGCTGTTTCAGATCTTTGAGGTCAAGAGCTGGCTGTGCCGATGCCTGTCTCACTGGAAGATGGAACAGCTGGAACATGCGCAAATCTCTCCATTCCTTCAGAGTGTTCACACTGGCATGATTGCTTAACTATCTAATCTTTGGGGGCTCTGCTCATAATGCCAACAGTATGTTAATCAGATGTGCGGCTCTTGAATATACGACTCCCCACAGGGCTTACAGAAGTCTCTACTTTCTGGGAGTTCCTTTGAATAAGAATCCTGACAAGTCAGCCAATTATTTTGAATTAAACCAGCACAACTGTATGTGTCCTGTTATCTCCAGGAACAGAGGGGACATGAGACAAAGCCTGTAGCTGTTTTGACCAGGAGGCTGATGAGGAAGCGCAAACACCTTTCACCTCCTGCTGCGCTACGCTGGCGATTGGTTTGCCACTTTGATCCCTGTGCTTAAGACATAAACACACATTTCCACAAGCATATACCAGTCTCGTTTTACTGCCATTGCATCAAATATAGCAACTTGGTCAGTAGTCATATGTCAGATCAAATTTGAAAGATGGTCATAATGGTTAAATGGGTAATAATAATATGCTGTATTTATGCCAGATTTTGATACTAACTTTGTAACTATCTGCCACTGTGGCTGGTGGATTAAAAGAAAATCTACCAACCACAGAATCACCTCATTTTTTAAATTTACCATCTACTTTCTTGTTTTAAATGGCAATACCTTTCTGCAAGTAAAAAAATAAATAAATAAACAAAAATGCTTACTACAAGCAATAGCCTGTTTAATAGGATAAATATTTAAAGAAAATACTGGTACTTTTGCTTATTATTAACACACATTGCACACTTTAGGCTTCAGTCACTGCAGCAAAATGGACATTTAAAGAAGCAAATCTTAAATCTTATCTAAAGATACAAATATAGTCAAAACTTTGACACGAAATAGAAAACTTCCCAAATTGAACATTATTAAAGCTAAGACGGCTCAGGATTCATCAGGAGGATGGCAGTGTCACAAATGGATAGCTGCTTCACTCCAAACAATATCAATGCAAGACCAGAGATTGCATGTGTATACTTCAGTATGTGTAGAAGAACAGAAAATGTAAATTAAAATGAAACCCTGACTGGTCCTGTCAGTATGTCAGGTGATTTAAATAATCAGAGAACTTAAGCTGCTGTGCATCTGGCAGAAATGCATATAGCATCCGTCTAAACTGGGAGATATGCTTTAGCTGCTAGGGAATCACTGCAGGTACTGTATTGTATTTTGGCATAAACTCCTAAAAACCCATTTTGGGGCATTTTTTCTTGTTTAATTTTCTTTTCAAATATGGTATTCGGATGTTTTGTGTCCTTTTAAGGCTTAATATTTTATGTTTTGGGGCCCAGTGATGAAACTATTAGTGTTTTTTGGCATCTGAAGCTTATTGTTGACATCATTTTCTCTCTTCCTATGTGGTTACCCAGTTTCCTCTACAGACCTGCCCAAGTGAAATAAGCAGACCTGCAAGATAATATGTGTGGGCGAATCACCTAAAAAAATCAACCTGTTACAATACTTGAGGACATAGCTGATGGATTGAGCAGATTCACTCGTCACCACACAAACTCATCTGCATTTTGCAGGTGGCGGGTTCTATTTTCCAACTCTGATATGTATATCATTTAAATGTGTACTAAAAATGATGGCTGCATGCATAAGTATACTTACGTTATATACTATTATCAGAGGACATGCACCCACACAACACAGTAAAGACAGCTGCACATCACATTAACAACATCAACATACAGTCAGAAAAAGAACCTCCAATGAGCCATCAATTCTCATTGGTCTGGCGAGAGGGGGATTTATTGACTGGCAGAGTAAATTCAAGGCTTACCCACTGTTAACACAACCCAAGAGGCAGTCTACTGGAAAATCTAGTGTTATGGTGCCAGGTCGCTCTACATAATTCCCCTGTAGGGCTGCTGTCTGTGATGAGCCGTGCTCAGAGTGGTTGTGTGGCTGCAGAAAGGCCTGTCATTACAGCTGCACCCCGTGGCAACGCAGCCAGATACGGTCCAAAAGTGATCCCCTCTGACAACTTGCTGTTCCACCTAAACCCATTTATCAGGATGGGGGATTTGGTTAATATCTGGAATATGTCTGTGGGCATCAAATTATTTGTCAGTCTATACCAGTACTGCTATTGACCTTGATTAGAAATGTGACAGCAGTCAGCAACCCTGCACACATGAAAATACAGCTTTAAGTTGGTGTAACATTTAACTCATGACCTCTGCAACTTTTAATTTCACTGATAATACTAGTGGTATTATTATCATTATTATAATTGAAATTGTTCTAAACGTAGAATTATGCTAGACAGGCAGAAACATGTGGCTTGATAGAGGTTATTCTAAGTGTGTTCTTTATAGTTTCATACCATATGCATACCATACTTGGTTAATTTTCCATTTTCTTTGTAGGGTTTTCTGTCAGACCATCATGTGCGTGATAATGCGCAACAGGTTTTTGATCACTGTGCCTCATCTGCTGTGCCAATTGTACATTCAAACATGATGTGTTTGCATGCAGCATTATATAACCCTGTTGCTCACGCTTGGCTCATTTCTTCTCCTTTTGCTTGCTTTCGTGCTCACGTCAGTTCCTATTGTCTGAATTTTTCTGCATAACAAAGATGCCAAAGATGGAATCTGGATATCAAAATGCAGAGGGTTGATGGCAGTGTTGATATAAAGATATATGTGTGTGTGTGACTGTGGGTTGAGGATGAGGCTTTTGGACAGCTGACTCAGACTACTGCAGAATTTTGACTATGAATCTTTGAATCTATTTTTCTCTGCTCTTTCTGTCTCTCACTCTCTCTCTCTCTTTGAAATCAATCAGTGATGGCCCCTCCCCCTCTAACTGATGGATCTATTATTAATGAGGGCCCTCAGCACTAAACTAAATTTAGTGCATAAACTCCACTTGGAGAGCTGCAGAGGGGGATCAATAGGATGGCAGGGGGCACAGCAAGAGTCTCATTTAGCTCTCTGGAAATGCAGGATGTGAAAAGGCTGACCCTGAGTGCAAGTGTGCCTCCTAATGAAAAGAGAGCTTGATACCACAAGCAAAAAGAGAGGAAGAGGTTCTGATAATAAAAGGCAAATTTCAGTGAGTCGTTACTCTCCATTTGTTACCTTGTAGCTAATCTATAAATGAGATAGTGGATCATTGATGGGGTAATGTCTGGTGTAATTAGGTTTATACAATCTCACAGTTATAGCTTACTCAGCATATCATTTGTACCGCATGAATCACATCTGATTTGTCAGCACTGGGACATTGATACCACCTCTACCGTGTCAAAACCGTCAGGGCTATGATTACTCTATTTCAATATCACCATGCAGTTCAGCATATAATCATGGACCCATTTGCATGAAAACAATGTGTAACTCATGCACAATTTTCTCCGTAAGTCGCCAGCTGATGAACCGTGCATTTGCAATTTGCTTCACGTCCTCAAGAAACAAGTCAAAAAATTGCTCTTAAAATAGGTTCGTGTTTGAGCAAAGCTAAGGGAGCTCTTTACAATTGTGTACAACAATCATCGGTGAGTTGGACTTCTCCAAGAGTTAATATAACATCGATAACATATATTAAGTATAATATATTAGAAGAGAGTACACGTGTAGTGCAAGAAAATAAAGAAAATAAACAGCACTTTTAAGATGTAACAAAACCAAATGGAGTGAAAACAACAATAACTTAGACACAACCAAATATACAATAATAGGTTCAAGGAAAAACAGATACAACTAAAATCCCCGACAGACCTATCGCAGAACTGTTAAAAAAAAAAAAAGAAATAATGATGTGGAACCAGCGTGGTACATTGCAAATAAGAAGTCTACAGGATGAGGAAGAAAAACATGTTTTGATGCTTAAATATAGTGCCAACAGACAGTTTTAAAGCCAAGGTGAACAAACTGCTGTAACAACTGCACAGACTAAATTGTTTAGATGTGTTATGCTTGAAATAACATTAACAGCAAATATCCTAATGTGAGCAGTGGGATATCTGTCAAGCAAATGAAAATGTGAGCCTCGAACCAAGAGAGGCTCAAGTGCTCTACTTCACCATAATTGCAAGTGGACGATGGGACTTCAGATTCAAAGGATGGGTCAATCAAGGTCATTAAATCTGATAGTGATAAATCAAAAGTCCTGTAGTGTGTCCTGTTTTTTGAGCAGTGAAACATATAAGCCACAGTAGGCTTGAGCTCATGGGGAAGACTGTATGAAGTCCGCCGGTTCAAAGACCCAATCTTTTTAAGTGCGTTTTATAAAAGGCCTTCATAAATGAACTGAAAGGGAATCATGCCTTCTGCCCACAAGGCTGGGTGGCATGGGGTGGGGCGGGGTGGGATGGAGGATGATGACGAGTGATGACGAATGGCAAAAAAGACTAAAGGAAAAGATTCATTTGCTCTGCAGTGTAAAAAGAAGACACAACACGAGGGCTGATAGTGACTGAAATATCAAAGCCAGTAGTCTGCTGGGTAGGCTGGGAAGTAGCTGCGGCTGCTGTTTGATCCATCACACTGCTTGTTTTTTTTTACTAAAAGCTTCGGAGAAGCCTCTGGGTGCTGGGGAAAAGTGCAACAAGGTGGAGAATACATCCAGTATCTCTCTGCCTCTCTCCTGTCACTTTGTCTCCCTCTTTCACTTCTTCCCTGCTTCTCATCTTTTGCAAACTGTAAGAACTCTTTTAGGCACAGCGGGATGAGAAAGTATGGGTTGCAGGGACAGGTTGCGTGAAAGCTCTGTCTATGAATGTCACTGTATCGCAGGTAAACAGGAGATTCTATGTGGGGGGGGCGGGGAGCAGAGCCTGCAGCCGAACAGCCCGGCAATGTGTCAGCATGGTTTCCATCTGGAAGGCCAACAAATGCACCAGAAACAGGGCTTTGTCCTCAATCTGTTGGACTTGTTGACTTGCTTTTAGGATTTCTTTGTTTGATGGATTCCCCACCAAAGAATATGCAAGTCCTGTCTATATCTCAACAGCTAGAAATCAACCAGTCATCTTTCTATGAAGCACACTAACCGACTATTCCGTCTGAGTCAGTGAATTACAAACACATTATGCATTAAAAAGAGAAGAGACTCTTAACGGGATTTGATTCCTTTAATTTTGCTTTAACGTTAAATTAAACGTGTTAAACGTGTGTTTAACGTGTTCAATTTAAATGTTTTAACTCACTCGGGTTTGATGCGACCCATTAACTCCCTGCAGCTCTGTGGGTAGGCTGTTAGATGTTGAGACTGAAGTATCAAAACGCTTACAGTATATTTCAGAGCGCAAGCAAACATTGGACATGAGCCCAGGCATGTAAACACTATAACCATAATCGCTAGAGTCGGTGAGGTTTTGCCAGGATGTTGGACATATGAGCACTCCCTTGGGAGCCTTAGCTCAGGGAAGCTCATTGGGCTTCAGCACTCTTATTTCTCTTCCTTCCTTCATCCTGTCCTCCCACAAGAGACTGAGGAGAGATTAACTACAGATCAACTGGGAGATAGCGCTGCAGAATTACTGACTCTCTGAACAGAAACAGAGAGAAGCACACTGTGGATGGACAGGGACTCTTTGTTTCCTTGTGTGTTAGACAATGACTATATTTTATTATAGATTTATCTTGACTGATCTTTAATTTTGTGGATATTGAGCTTATTTCAAGAAAAACCTATTCAGTGTGGGGAACACAAAAACAGTACTATATTTAATTTAGGAAACCCACATTTTTCTACTTTGATTTAGGGCACATCACTCCAGATTTGGGAATTTAGTGTGGGATATTTTATCAGGGGAGTACAGAATGCTTTGTTAGAATCAGAAACAACAAGCATGCCACATCTAGCTGAGGTTTGATGCCTATTTAGATTTAGAAAATACAGCTTTTTTTAAAGTAATTAAAATGGGTGTAAAACAAGACAGAGAACGCAGAACCTCCCCGAATCGTTTCTCTTTCATTTGACATGACTGAAATACTGTTTAATTTATGACTGACATTTTGTAAAAGATGTATCAATTTCTGAACGAAATCATGATATTATATATATTGTGTTGTATTGTGTGTATTGATATGTTATGTTTCAAAAGCTAAAGCATTTTGTGTTTAGTTCAGTTACAACCAGAAGTATCCTTTGCCCGTGATTAAACTATACCATTTAATTGGACAGTTGGCGTGGTTTTCCCTTACTGTTTTATACCTTTGTGCTTTGTAAATGTAGAAGATAAAACATCAAAAATCTACCAATGGTAAATTTTAGAATTTTTGATTATTATTATTATTATCAGAGAGAACCGAGATAGTGTGAACATTTTTAAGCCAAATGCTGGTTACACATCCCAGGAGGCATATATGCAGATAGACGGAAGGACAGACAGATAGGCATGACTAAAATCCAGTCTCCCCCTTCATGGGGGTAAGGGTAATAAAATGTTTTCTTTGCAGCTGTGCATTCTGCAATTGATAAGCTGGGTATAGATAGGAAGCTCAAATGGGGAATTCCACTTAATACACAAAAAACTGCACAAGACTGTTGCTAGCATATGCAATCTTTTTGCTCTGGCTGCCATACCCAGATCATATCAGTAAAACACATATTTTTTCCTCCACAATCCTGCACACGTAGAGAAATGTCACACCAGCCAGTTCTGAAAGGCTACAGAAGTCACAATCCTGAGTCACTATAGGATCTATCAATCATTCACTCACTCTGCTCAAGTGGAGCTGAGCTACATTGTCAGTTCAGCAGTTTGCCCGCCGCTCAGTCAATACATTTTTTACAAGCTGTCTGCACCAATCTCGAGCTAAGGCGCCTCAAAATTTGCGTGGAAAATGGATTTGCTGTGGTGTGTAGGAAGAGTTAAACAAGCATGAAAGAATGATGTGAATTTTTGACCACATCCTTTCCAGTATTTGGCATCATTAGAGAATGTCTTTATTTTGCTCCAAGGCTATAAATTCTGATTTGTTCAAAAATGGGATTCAATCATGTGCAATGAAGTGCCTTTTCTTTCTCTTAAAAAATGAGAGTAGGACCAAATCAGCTTAGCTTACAGACTGGAACCTCTATGTTTTAGAGGGATTAAATGATGACCTTGAAGTAATGATTTTTAATGTATGCATGCATAGTATTCCAGAATAAAATCCTTCAGAGTTATAAGATCGAGCAGAGGATAAACACTTTTTTCCACATTTGCTCAAATGCACATCAATTTACAAAAGAAAGCTGCTTAGCTAAAACCGCCATGTTAGAGACTCCGTCCATCTGTAATGCTGAAAATCTACAGTCACATATAATCAGAGATATTACATTTCAGTCCTAAATATTCAATCAGCAAGTTGGTGAATAACTTATGATTTCAGTCATAAATTATATTTAACCAAGTCATTAAACGGGGTGAACTGAAGAAGCTACTGCTTGTCTCTCATTAATGTAGTATATGGCTTGTGCAGCTTCATTAATTAACCATCCATTATCCATATATTGTCTCGCAATATCTCATTTTAATCATCTCTGTTGTTGTGTTACAAATATCTCGTCCGCGTAAAGCGATGAAGCCTGTGGAGGAGTACAGCTGCAGCGCTGTCTTGCATCGTCTGTTTGCCTTCTGCATGAAATGTTGTCGGTCCACATGAGGCCTGCGAATGAGCCTAGAATTGTGTGTAAATGCTCAGAAGTTACATTGCGTGTAAATGCAAATCCAGCTTGTGCGAAAATTGATTTAAAGGCTTAGAAAAGTATACATGTAATTATGCAAATGTATATTTAAGATGAACCTGTCATTCATGTGCGTTGTGTTTGTCGAGTGACCTGGAATGATCCGTCCAAATAATATACAGTGTAATGAATGTATTATTTCCATAACAAACATACATAGGTCACCATCACAGTTGACTAGGAATGGACACAGTTATAAAACATGTAAATGTAATGTGATACATTTTCTGCATATGCAAACACTGTAGCAGTTAAGCTGACTTTTTAGAAGGAGTTTAAATAAGTGGAAGAGGAATGTTAACCCAAAGAAGGAGCAGCATCTAAAAAAAAAATTTCACTGGAGTAGATACATGCAAAGTCTCTGTACATGCAAATCCAATCTGTCTCTATAAGTAAGTTTGCTAATCATGAGTCAAGTGAAAGCCAGGGGAATGCTACGAGAAGCCGAATATGAAACGCCTGCTCACAGGCCCCTCTCTCTCTTTATGTGAACACACGCTCATTTTACAGCCTTTTAACTTTCAATCTGCCCGTTGTTCAATTTCTAGTCTTACAACTCATTTGTTATCCAGCAGGACTTACTGAGTGTATGCACTGTGTTAGCACTTGAAATAATGCATTACAGCACTGCTCTAGAGGAGAGAGCGCTGTCACTTTTTTATGGGGGGCGTTGGTATTGGGTGTTTTACAGATTCAGAAGGATCACATCTTGTTATGGACTGCAAAACATCAGGGATTGGCATCAAACAATAATGATGCTCGATCCTTGAAAAGATTTATGTCTTAATTAAATCTTCACCCACTACTCACGAGGTCCTTGCTAGTTCTGAGAGAAAGTCGCTGAGCTGTGATTCCCCTACCTCAACGAGTCCTCTTGATATGCCATTGGTTAAATACTTGTAACTCACACTTATAGATTAATGCTCATAACCTTTTTATACATTTCACCTTGTATACAGCATACACACACATTAAGTCTGTGTACATTTATAATTGCATATTTTTAAATTCTTTACTTATTCTAAAGTTAGGTTCGGTAAAAGTATTAAACCATTGTGTCTTGTTCTTGAGTAGATACCAACGATGGGCTATAAGCAAAACGTTCTAAACCCCGACAACTGCTCAGTGGCCACGATTATATAAACGACAGCCAGCAAGCTCTCAACTGAAGGATACACACCGTGATGATTTCTCATAAAATCCTCCATTAGGTGACCACTTCTACATTCACACGTGCTCTGGACCATAAGGATGGAAACAAGCATCTGCATGTGTGCATCTCCCTCATTACACACCGCTGCCTGCGGTCAGCCTGTTTATTCTGCCTTCTCTATTTACCCTCTTTGTTAACATTGTGCTCATTATATTACGTTGATGCATATATGCGTAAGAAAACAAGCTGAAAGAAGTGTGTCTCTCTCTCGCTCCCTTTCTGTTATACTGCTTCCGTGCCGCTCGCTCACTTATTCTCACGCTCTAACAAGTGGAAGCCCTCCCGTCTGACAGTTTTGTCACAATGTAGCAGGCTGTTGAGTACCACTGAGAAAACATCACCTCAGTTAATGTGGCTTTGTGTGACACGAGGTTCGAGGTTGAAAAGTCTGCCACTTGTGAACAGAGGAGCGTGCATGTAAGAGTGATTGCTGCAGCATCTGGGGTTTGTTGACTCAGGGGCTAGTTTTGGAATGACCACTCAGAATACTTCTGTCAAAAAGACACCACTTGCACCCCACAAATCGTGGCCTATTTTCATCATATTACCATGTTTTATATCTATTTATATATATTCAAAACAGGGTCATATTTGAAAGAAAAGCTGTGACAGTCACATGCCGCTTCATTTTTCTTGGGACTTTGATTCGAATCCCAAGTCCCAAGCAAGTAGTTCAAACTTTTTCTTTGTCTTCCCACCTTTCTGAGCCATAGGTCACACCACAGTTTAATCACTACCGTACTCTGTCATTCACATCATGCAAAATCTATCATGAAGTACTTTAAAAATGAATATCTTACACAGTGTACTCCATTTTCCTTAAAGGAATTCAATGACCTTTGAGCAAATAAGCTTTTAATTAACTAAACAGTTTGAAGGGATGACTTGCAGTTTCCCATTGGAATGAGGCCAAACTATAGTACTGCATATTTGAAGAATCGGTTTAGGATTTTAAGATACTTATTTGGTTTTTACATGAGGGTTAGTTAGATGATCTGACTAGGCCCAAAATAAACTCCTAAATCCAGCCCTCAGCACCGCTAATGTTTACTAAAGAAGACAAGCTTGTCCACAAACGGCATTTTGTGGTTTATATTCCGGATGTTTAATCCAACTTCCCTTTGTGCCTCTGCTTTTGAATCCTCCAGTGTCAGTAGTTGATAGTTCTCTACATCAGATAACTGTGAGAAAATTAAACTGTCATATTAAACAGCTCTTGTTTTCTCCTACATGAAAAGTATGCGAGGATAATACTAATGAACTGTGGGAGCTACAAAGTGTATATACATTAATAGAAAAACAATTACAAATACAAAATACACCTTTCCTTTATCCATTTACCATATGAACAAAACCTTTTCTATCACAACATCTGTTCATGCGATTTGGAGAGGCAGAGAATATTGTTAACTTAGCATCGGGGAGGGCACCAGGCGTCAAGGATCAATAAAAACCATTACGGCATTTCTCGCAAAATGTTGTGCAATGCCTGGAACCAAACAAGAAAAGTGGGAATTCTTGACGAAAAGATCTTCATGGTGAAAAATAAAGGAAAAGGACGGGGTGAAAAAAAAGATAACAGAAACATATCCCCTCGTGGCTTACAATAACTCAAAGAAACATAGTGTTTTATGGTGACATTTAATGTGACATTTATCCGCATCAATCTCTTAGTTCAATTTATTTCACTAAAATAGCAGGTCAGATAGCTAATTTCACCCTGAATGATGTCTGTAATAAAAACTGTACTGCCTGTTCAAGGGCTGCCAATATATTCAGCTCTCTCACCCACACAGCTCAGGGGCCAATCTTTCTGTTTGATTAAACTTTGCTCTCTCGAGGTATAAAATATCCGAAGGCACTTAGATTTACAGGCTACGCTGTTAAATTATTGACACTTCACTGCTCTTACTATCAGATTCTTGACAATTCTCCTGTTGTTATCTACCTTATTTAAGTTGGTGACTTCCATTTGACTTTCAGTGATAAACTACTCTGGAATGGTTCATTATCACTTGATGGCAGCAGCTATGCTCATGTTTGCATTACACAAGCAATATCTGATAGGCTCATTGTAAGTCTGCCAGTCTATAAATACTTGTCTGTGTTCAACATGAAACAAACAGCTGTTGTCTTTGAAGCAAAGATACAAGGGCGCTGTGCAGATAACATTCAGGGAGAGAAGAGAGGAGAGATGAAGAAGGGAAGATAGGACGAAAGGCTGAAAAGACAGGATAAAGGGCCAAAGAGATGAAGGGAATGTGGAAGAAAGCTTTCAGGCAGGGAAGATGTGTAAACTCTGTCTGTGGAGTGAGCGGGTTAATTTTTTATGCGGTGGTTTGCAGAGCCTGACCCAGGCAACCCTATAGCTGGCCACTGTTTCCCAAGAGAGAGCTTGTTGCTCGAGGCCCCCCAGGCAGGTTTCTTGTTGAGTCTGCCTGTAAATTGCTTCCAAATCAGTGAATTATTCTATGATCTGTCACAGAGGCAGCCGATAGCCCTATAGGCCTAAAGCTACAGACTTATGTTTCCCTTCTTAGTAATCCCTCAGCGACAGCGAGGGCAGCAAATTGAGATGTCTCAGAATCCAACAACTCCATTATTCAACAGCTGGCTGCCACTGCTGATGGAACACGTAAACATGCTGCTTCTGGTTAAACAAACAATGCCAAATATTTTTTGGAATTAAAATAAGTACAGCTGAGACTGGTGGGAATCGTATGGCTCTTAAAGACATTTTGGTTTCAGTCAAAAATAAATATCAACATCATGATGTTTCTAGAGAAAAGAATAGGGACTATCAAAATCATGGGGACTTATTTGTTAACCACCAGTTGAATAGATGTTGAGATATTTCAAAGTAGGTAAGTAGGTAAAAAAAGAAAAAAACTCTTGACCTGACAGTGCTACCATAGATATCCATGTCAAATGTCACATCCCCTAATTTACACTTGAAGTTTTCCTGGGTGGATTCCGCACACCTCCAGTTTTTTATGAAATATGCAAACCTGTCCATTTTGCTATGAAAAGCTGCTAAACACGCTATTGTAACTAATAGTATTAATGTTGCTGAAGAAGAGATCTTCAAACGCCCTCGATCGTGCTCGGTTGCTGTTGCTACGGCTCAGTGTTCAAGGTGCAGAAGAACTAAGGAATACTGGCCTTCATCAGTCGCAAGGTTATTGTCATGACAGTGCTGAAGGGACACTTTGAGGACACTATACAAATATTCACCCCGAGCTTTTGAGACCATAGAGCACATGACCTCTCTACACAACCACACATGTTTATTTGCAGCTGCCTCCTCTTGCCCTCACAAAGCAGCACTTACTTCCTCATTGCTGCCGAGAGCATACCAAGCAGTTTCGTGTCTCTTAAAAGGTACAAGTCTCTGACCCGGATATCCAACTGCAAGTTATTATCTCTTTCATGATGCCAATTTACTGACACAAACAATACGTTTGCCCCCTTATTCTCAGACTTTAGCCACGGGATCATCTCGAGTCACTTCTCACAAAATCTATATGTTCTGCCTCTGCTGGCTTGAGTGAAGATTAAGGTGGCAGCAGGGGTCATGGTGGCTTTGTCGTGCTCAGTTACTCCATCTTTACTTTTGCCATGTCAATGCAAAAGCCAATCAGTTAAAGTCACTTACAAAGTCTCAGTAAACCTCGTGTTTGACTGTTGTTTTTTTTGTCCAAAGTAAAAAGCAAGGACGCTCATATTAGCAGCATCTACACGTATAATGTTCATTTATTTAAATGATGCTTTTTTAATGGAGTTTACATGTTTATTCGGCACATTGTGACATGTGGACAACAGTTTGGATTTGGCCTGACTGCAGGAGATCTGACTTCTTGTCCCCACAATGACAGTTAATTTTTGCTCATTAAAATGATCTTTAATTGCCATGATTTTAAGAAATTAACAACAATGTTTAGTTGTCCAATCTTATCAATCCATACCCACAACCCTAGGAATTTTACCCTACTCTTTACCAAACCAAACATGTGCCATGAGACTCAGAGAAGCATAAGCACTGACACCAAAAAAAGATGTTCTTGTCTGTCGAAGGCTCGCGAGCCAACTCAATACAAAAATCGGCCATTTAAACCATTACCGCACCAGAAGAAAGCTGAAAAATGGCTTGCACATTAATCAATACGGTCATAATGTACTGACTGTGCACAAATTGTGTTGTAAGACCAACAGAATGTATTTTCTTTGCAGCAGTGTGGGGATTTGTGTCTTACAGCTGTCTAATGTTCCACTGTGAAATCTAGCCTTATTGATTTTTGCGGAGCTATATTCTTGACAAAGGATACAGTGTGTACTTGAGGAGAGACTTCTTTTCTGTTGCTTGCTTCACATCCCTCACCTCTCAATCCCATGTCTAAACCACGTGCTACACTCACAGAACTATCTCAATGGAAGATAGCCTCTTAAGCAGGAAAAAACCTTGACCCAGTGACATCCAGTGAACACATATCATGGTGGCATGGGCAAGGAAAAACAATTCTACCATTTAAACCTCATAAGAGCATGACAGGTTCCCTCTTTTAGCTTTGAATGCAGCCATGGCTAAGCATTTCAAAGAGATAGTGTTTGAATGACTCCGATGTGGGAGCTCAGAGTCTGTAGCTATGGATTAAGCTCACAGCAAATAGTAGCATGGAAGAAACAGAGGTAATCTCTTCCCTCTCTTCCACAGCCCTCTCACCGTACCTGTTCCCCCCTTTTTTTTTAATCTCCTTACTGAATTAGTTCTTGCAAAGCTGCTCAAGCAGAGGGTTTTTTTTTTCATAGGTTAGAGAGGTTAAAGCAACATGAAAATGATAGCGTCTCAAGTTCCCAGAAGTTCTATTTGCTCAAGGATTGATGTGCTACACATCCGGTCACAGGTAGAAGAATACACTTGCTGCCATCCTTCACATTTGCTGCTCGAAAAGCACATAAGAAAACTCTTATTTCCAGACTATGATTTCCCGCCAGCTGTAGCAGTGATTAAGTATAACATTTTGATATTTGCGTCTAGATTACACAGTGTGATCTGACGCAGCAGTGTATCATAAAAAACTATGTTCACTCAGTGTTTGGTTTAATCACCTAGGGTGCTCCGGATAATCTACCCTGCAGCGTGCTGCATTTGCATAAATATAGTTTGGTTTTGCATTTTGATGCGTTGCCTCGCAGTTTCACAGGACGTACTTGCCATAAAAGAAAGTACTCATACCTGGAATTGCTGGTGTGGAATTGAATCGCGCTAACTGGTTAAATATTTCAGTCTGGCTCACGCAGCTTTGCTTTTACTGCACTCTGTAGCGTGAAGCTCAATTAATGAGCCAGAAGAATGTGATTTGCAATATTTCACAGGAGCTGAATGTTGTAATTCCTTCTCAACTTGAACGCCTTTGAGTGACGCCATCACCATCTTCATTATCGACAGGTCTCTCCACGTCTTCCCCATCTGACTCTTGCTAATTAGAGCTGCCAATGCTCGCACGGTTGTTCTTTATATGGGATAGCAGCTATTTACTCAACAGGCTATTACATGTATGAGCTGTGTTTCCATCACCTTCATTGCATGTCAAACTTTTTCATATTTTCTACCACTCTTAATTGTGTTTTTTTTACAACATGCTTTACTTCAAGATGCTTCGGCAGTGGCCCGGTGGTCTTGCAACAGTATGTTCTGCTCATTAAAATATGCACAGTATATCTCTTGGTTTAATTAATTTTAGTATGAATTACACATGGCATAAAATGTGGCAGTTTCGCAGCTCAGACAAACTATAGAGATAGAAGATGGGGAGCAGGTTGCCAGCTGAGCAAAGCATTATACAAATACTAACAAGGCATTACAAAGGAAGCACCTGTAAAAAAAAAAAAATCACCTCACCTGTAATGTATGTAGCCAAAATCACAATCAGTTTAAATATTAGCATCTGGGATGATATTTTCATCTAGGAATGGTGTGAGAATGAATTTGATATAATGTTAACAAGATGAAAGAAAGAAGTTGCCCTACAGAAAGGTCAGCGAGTCTTCCAATGATACAATTTTGACACAATGCAATAATAATGACATTACCCAACTGTCTGCTGATGGAAAACAGATATATTAAGGTGTGTGTTGCTCTGCAGAGGATTCCCACACTGGATGAGGAAACACCCTGCAGCCGTGCCCCAGGAGAGTTAAAAAAAAAATGGAAGGGCAGGGTAAGTATCGCAACACATGTCATAAATATCATAACATACGTTAACTGTTTGCTACATCTGCCCTTTAAACTTTCCAACTTTCCACTGTGTGCAAGTACACTCAGAGTTGGGAATGATGGCAAGAGGCAACTTGGTCGGACTGGAGAAGTTGGCAGATAGTGATGTATGTGTGTGTGTGTGTGTGTGTGTGTGTGTGTGTGCACTTAATTTTCTACCAGTGACTGCACAAAAAAGCCAGTCAGATGTATGGTTTGGCAGGACAGACAGACAGACAGACAGACTAAAATAGTGTGTGACAAATTGTGCCAAACAGTGAGAACGAACCCCCACTCCCTCATGTTTATTTATTTATTTTTTAACTCAAGCCTCCTTCTTATGGCAAATTACCCTGTAAACCAGAGGTGGCGGAAATACGTCAGTGATGTGGATTCTCTGAAGCTCGACTGTGTCTTCATTTCGGATGAAAGGAATTAGAGGAGGGAGAGGAGATTTTGATCACTCCTGTCGCTTTAAGGACACTTATCAAAGCCTTCCTGTGCGGACAGAAAATACCACGAGCCACCGAGCAGCCACAGGGACGGGCTGGAGTGGATTTATAGGAAAGTCAACATGACCTAAACTGGAATAGATCGCTTCGTCGCGCCATGGAGTTTGATCACCAGCCGGGTTCGGATCGTTGAGGAAATATTGCGCACAAGTAGCTCTCGGACTTGGGATCGTTTTGCCGCTGAAGCGCAGAGAGGAATGTGGCTTAAAACGGGATAATTCCCCCCATCCGACTGCCACAGGCGATACGTGGGCTACTTGCTCGCCTGGCGTCTCTTTCGGGCGGACAGTGTTTGACGAGCCTCGGATCATGGATCGGGCTGGCGGAGAACAACAACGGGCAGCGACATGATTCCTCTGCGCCGTCTGCGGCACGCAGCGACTCCGGGCTCCGACGCTGCGCGGTTCTTCTTCTGATGCAACTAAAGTTGCGGAGCGGCTGCGGCGCGTTTATCGTAACTATTTGTTCCGTTTTGCACCTGCTTTGACGGAAACCGCGTCGACATCGTGCAGATTCGTGACCAGATCCCCGCGTGGATCCGCTCCGTGTCTGTGCCGCCGGAGTGGGATACTTGAACATTGTGCTTCTCGCGGTGGAGATCGGGGAGGTTTGTGCTCAAGGTCATTGAGCGTTACAAGGCTTTATTTGCGTTGGTATTTACACACACACACACACACACAGTCCTTCTCCCCGTTATAGCGCAGCCTACAATTCTCAGTCCACTGTGTGTGTGCGTGCGCGTGAGCGCGCGCGTTTGCGTTATCTGCTTTTACGACTGCGACTGTGTGGAGTTATATTTATTGTGCAGAGATACACATTTCGACACTGCAAGCTCCCTCCGACGACATGGATGGGAAACTGAAGCCGGGTCGGAGATGCCGGTCCAAGCGGGAGAGGGTGCGGAGGTTGCGGGAGGCAGGAAGCAGAGGCGCCCGCAGCCCCGACCCCAACTCCTCCTGCTCCGACAGGGAGGGACACAGTCCGGGGAGGGACGCCGCTTCCCTGCCCGGTAAAAAAGCGCCGCACCCCGCGGCCGCCGCCAGAGCTCCGCGTCCCCCCCGACGCAAGAGACGGGAGTCCAGCTCGCAGGAGGAGGATATCATTGACGGATTTGCTATCACCAGCTTCATCAGCCTGGACCGTCTGGAGGTGAGGAGGAACTGGATCATTACCTGCGTGTGTGTGTGTGTGTGCGCGCGTGTGCGCGTGCGTGTGTTGCTGCATTCTTCATCAGTGAAGTGGTTCTCAAATAAGGGGTCTTTAACTGAAGCCCCCCCCCCTTTCATTCCTTCAGCACACATTGCTCTACTTCACTGGAATGAAACTGGATGCCTTCTTTAATTATGTGTGCTGATCAGAGAGGCTCAGAGGTTCAAGGTGTCCCTGATCAATCCTCGGTTTGGTTCTCATCACGCCTGCTGACAGCCGAAGGGCTTCATACTTAATCTCAACTGGCCGAGTGTTCTGGTTCTTGTAGCAAAATGCGTGACTGTTTGGAGTCCTTGATGTGAAAGTGTGTGGACCACCACTGCAGCGCTCAACTCTGCAGAATCGTACAAGTTCAAGGCTTTGTGAGTGAGATGTTAATCACTGGCAGCATATGGTGTGTTGAGGAATACAAACAGGTGCCGCTGTGTCACTAATGTCTCCTGCTGGGGAATGTTTCATATTCTGCTGCGCCATGCCAGTGTCGGTGCACTCTTAACATTTTGCTCTTTGATAAACTGCCTGTTGCACCATTCATGTGTCAGCAGCTGATACGCCATGTGCTGATACCTCCCTTTCTGTCATTACTGTGTGGTGTGTCTGATGTTAGAGGAGTGATTTCAGGGAAGAAAGGAGGTTCTCTTGTGACACCCTCTTATCTCTTTTATATCATTACACTCCAAAGTGACAACTAAAACGTTGGTCCTGTGGGTCTTCAGGCTGACTGACAAGGCCTGTTTTTATGGCTCATTGTGAGAACCATACCAGTGCTGTAGCTCCAATATAAATCACTAGCTTTAATAAACATTGCTAGCATATTACATGCCCACTGAGGTCTGTATATTTAAAGCCCGGGGATGACTTCATTTGAAAGCCCATGGATCATGCCACAGGCCACCTCATTTCAATGACAGCCTCCCATGTAGGCTTAGCAGTGTTATTAATCAGTCATGATTGACTCTTGCCTCCTACATGGTGCTTAGTCAGAATGGTGGTTGAATGCGGATTTGCAGCTAAACAACTGCCTGAAATATAAACCAGTTGGACAACCTCATCCGTTCAGTGGAAGATTGACTCACTTGGTGCTTACATCCCATGTGTTAACAGCTTTTAGCTACCTGAGTCATCAGTATATATTGCTAGTCCATTTAGCTCAGCACTTACAGTGGCTATGAAAGCGAAGAAGACGAGTAAGCGTGGATCCTAATCATGAAACAAACTATTGTAATCCTACAATTAGTATTCGGAGAATAACAGAAACTAAATTACTGACAGAACGACAGTATATGCCTGCTATAAGTTTAAAATGTCAAACCTCATAAAATCCGATAAAGGCACCATATAATAGTAGTTTCGAGGATAAACTCCCCGTTTAGTACCTCAGCGGGGCCACGTAAGTGCTTTCCCAAGATAAACTTGTTACATGTTATCAGATGTGGAGTAAATGTGTGTGTCAGTGCCCATTCTCATTGATTTGTATGACTGTTTTATGTTCGAGTATTTCTGGCCTTTGTGCTGCACGCCTGCCAGTTCTGACAGCTGCTGACTGTGAAAGACTTTAGCATGTCACAGCAGCAGTGAAGATTGCGTCTCGCTGGCAGCACGCAGGCATCTCTTCTGCTGTCAGTGCTCTACCCTGGCCTACTGACTTGTAGGAAGGATCTGGTGTGCGTGCGTCCGACGCAGTTAGATGCAATTTTGCCTCAACTTACTAATTTTTCTCCGCTGGTTTGTGGTTTCTAAAAAATGCTGCTACTTTGTGTTTGAGAGGGAAACTGAAATAATGATCAATTTTTTGTTTTACAAGGGAAGTCATGGTTTTGACACTTTCAAGTGCTAAATCCACTTTGAATGAACATGCAGCGAACATTATGCTCTACATTGTGTTTCAAGGCAGAACAAATGAGGCATGATACGGATCTATGTGAAATGATACTCACATGCCAGCTACTTGTTGGTAATTGGTCTTATTTGCATGCAAATGCCTGTGCTTATTAAACGATGTTGATGGATCTGATACAGATAGGTGAGGGAATGAGCACAGATCTTTGTCCCTTGATTTCCCTGCTTATGAAGAACAAAACATTGACTTTATACATATTTCATACGCTCGCGACCGCAATAATCGAGTGTGTTTTCAGCAAGCATGTTGCATTACTGTGGCTGAAAGGCAGTCTTTCGAAACGTGTCCCATGGGAAACAATTGGTCATGACTCATGCTTTCACCCACTTACTGTATGCCTGAGTGGAGCTCAGGACCTACACTACCTGTGCTAATTGCTCATCAATTATGAGGAGGACACAGTGGCATTTGGACAGGGAATAGCTTTGACCTATTGCGTCATGCTCTGATAAGCTCTGGTGGAGGGTGTGTGGTCCTCATGGCCTCTTTGAAGTTACTGAGGGTCAGTGCGGTGGTTTATGTCAAGCCGTACAGTCATTAACATTCTGCCAGCGTCAGTATCTCATCCTCTGTGGGTTCAGTGAGCCTACATGAACAACATGCTAATATTTATATCTTTTTTTTTTTTTTAAAAATCTCTATCTAATCCCTTGCTGTTCTCCAAAGCACTTCAGGATGAACATGCTTCATAAAATCCCCGTCACCTTTGGGTTACTGTAACCATCATTCGGATTGTCCTGTTTTAAGTCTGCTACTTATGCATAGCTGCTACCAGCTGTTCATAAGAGCCTGAGGTTATGGGTTTCTCCCAGAGTATTTTGACTCTAAATACAATCCGCTGTTTGGTGCTTTTGATATTCCAGCTCTGCACTGAAAGGATCAAGCTCCCCTGAGGAAGGCTTAGGCTGTGAGGTGGTCTCGCCTGCTCCCATAACCTGGTTCACTACAGTTGAAAGCAATTTGTAGCCGATCTCGTGTGTTTGATCATGCCGTGTTTATTCGTTGTGAATTACCCCCATTTCTCTTAAGAAAGCAGCTTACTTACCTGTGCAAATGGACTGTCCAAAACACAGGCATGCTGTTTTTATGCAAGCGCTTCACTGTAGACAATCATGAGGGATGACTCAAAGATTGAAGACTGTCACCACAGTAACTCTGCTGTTATGGGTTCTTACAGGACAAAAGAGAGAGTGTTTAAATTTTTTCTGTTGCGGTGAAAATTCAGATCAGCTCCTACTTCTGCTACTTCTTATGCAGGCTTCCCTTAAAATCTTTAAGAAAAATCACAGCGATTAATGCCCAATTTGCTAAATGCTGAAAAGCCAATGTCTTGGAGATGAAGATTTTCACCTGACTGTATCGCTATAAAACAATTACCCGCTGTGGCTTAAACCCACCACAAATCTCCCTGTAGGTATCGAACAAGTGAGCAGATAATGAAATGACAAAATTATCCATCTGTCACAGTATTAATAAGATGTTTGATTTGCTCCATTTGCTCTGTGAGTGACGTTGGAGTGGCAAATCCCCTCTCGTTAATCCAAAATCCTTCTGTTCATCTGCTTCAACATGAATTTACAGATTTGTTTGGGGTTTTTTTTCGTTCCGCAGCGTGAGTTTCTAAATTCACTCTAATGGGGATTTAGGTTCAGTTGATTTAGTGATATTACAACAGTGTTGAGGGCAGGAGCCAGAAAGGCCAGGCGTTCAGACAAAAATGGTTTTCATATATTTAGAAACGCTTGATGAGAACTACAGTCTGTCCCAGTATTTGACCAGGGGAATTTTGTTAATCATGCTTGCTCTTTTTGCTCATTGCCCTTTTTTACACTCTTACCATAATCACCCACTGATTTTGGCCACTGCAATAGCTCCACCAATGCAATATAGGAAAATGAAGTCCCTTGCCTATTGCAGCCTCACAGTAGTTGTAGGGGAAGCTGCTTCTTCACCTTCTCCACCCATAATTTCCTAGCTGGTGCGTGGACTGAAGCCGGCAACATTGCAGTTTCGATTCCATTCCAACATTCGATGAAGGCCTCAAACTGATCACTGGTTAGAACAAATCATAGTGTTTTATTCCCCTGAAATAACTACACGTTCACCTCTACAACTCAAGCTCCAGCTAGCACCATGTGCTCCTTATTAGCAGTCATTAGTGTAGCTGACACTCTGGAGCACTCCCTTGTCAAGTGATGACTCTTCAAGTCAGGATGTCACCTGCCAAAGACAATTAATAAACATCCCAGAAGCACCTTTCTACATGTATTGATGCTTTCTTGGCTTTGAGATTAACAGGTTAGACAAAATCTTTTCCCATTATTTTCGTGTCATCGGCTGTGTGCTACAAGTGCAGACAAGAGCCATAGCAGTCTCTGATGTATAAGTTGTCTTTCTTCCATGGTGAGGCGGCAGATTTGTTACTTGCAGTGAACTTTTTTTTTTTTGTCTTTCTCTCAACAGTGATAGCGCCATGCATCATATGCCGGTGCTGACAAACAACTCCGGCTGTAATTAACAAGGCAGCCCCTCGAGGCTCTGCTGCTCATTGGCTGATGCATCCCATGAAGGGAGCTTTCTTAATGCCAGTAGGATGTCCCCGCAGCCCCCAGCTCTCTCTTAACTGTCGTACAGTGTAGGCAGCAGCATGGCTGACGAATGCATGACAGAAAAATGCGTCACACTCTCAAGTCCTCTGTCTCGGACTGAACCTCGACTCTGCATCTGTCCAAGCCACCAACTAATGACCTAAATACGTCCACCAAAGAGAGGTTTTACTTGTGGAAGTGTATTCATGTAGCTCTAGAAGCACAGCAGCCTCTTTCTCACTCTTCTTCGTGCCTACAAAAGCGCACTTTAAGTAGAATGCTGTGATACTAAATAGAAGATCATAGAAGATTAACAAGCAAATGGTTACATTTGAGATTCTGCAACAGGTGATTTTTTTCATCAGATTGTTGCTCATTCATTTAGCCTCATTCCACTAATTAATCTACAGCAGCTAATCATATCAGCTCTAAGGATGTTAATGAATGTGTTCACTAGATAGTACTGCTGATAGGACTAGGAATTCTGATTGAATATCTTATCATGAAAATCATTATATGATACCACATTAAAAAAAAAAAAAAAGAGCGTGCATTAGATTCCATCTCTTGGTTGAAGTGGTATGGGCACATTTTAGTAAGGGTTAACCAAACTGTATGTAGGAGGTGCTAAGTAGAAAACAGAGGTTACTATGGTTTCTTACTTCTGAGCCTTTAAGCCAACACTATTTCTATGTATATGTATTTTTGGAAGGTTTATTGGAATAAGGTAGTGGGATTTTTGAAGAGCTGTCTGTTCCCTATTTAGAGGTATTACTCCACATTTTGAATATATCAACCCTCATAAGAGTCTCTTTGTGTTTATATATACCATGACTCGAATTGCTGAAAAGTGCAGACAGAACAACATAGCTGACGCACATTAAGAAGCACATAAAAGCACTTGTGGAGCTTGTTGTAGGCCAATAAATATCTATTTCGTTCTTGTCGTCCCGAGCTGTCTTCCATATTCCTGTCTCAGTGTTTCCATTGCCGTGAATGACAGGATGTAATTATGCAGTGATTAAGATGCTGTCTCCGAGCCTGGATGGATTAGGAGCCACACTGTTTGAAGGTTCCCTGGTAATTATCCAATGTCCCCCCCCTTCAGTACCTTTCATAACCCCTTTCCGATTCCTCGGTCACTCGAGTAATGCATGTGTCAAGTAATGCAACAAGAGACATTTCATTTGAGCAGTTTTAGAAAAGAAAATAATTTGGAGTTAATTCCAAATTTGTCATTTTATCAGATTAGTCATTGAGCTGAGGTATTTTCCAACCCTGTGATTTAGATTAATAAATAACAGCGTACTTGGCCGCAGAGGTTCCGTATGAATGGCTAGCGGACGAGGCCTGTGAAGGATTTACAATAAAAATAATGAAACCTAAATAGAGAGGGCACTCTTAAAGTGGCTCATTAAGTAATGGCTGTTTTCCTTTTCAGCCATGTCTTCTGCTGACAGAGAGCTCTGAATGCCTGGTTTGCTTCAACCTTCACATCACTTAAAACCCTTTTCAAGATTTTGATGAATGAGAGAGAGAAGTCATTTTTTCCAGCCTTGCAGACTCATTTAGCTCTGCCGACTGGTTTCAGTGAGTCATTTATGTATGGGGGGGAAAGTAATAAAGCCAATCGCACAATGCTCCACTGGAAACCGAGTTGAATGCTCTGCAATATAAAGGTTTGCTTTGTCATATTGCTCATCAAAAATCGGTTGTATATGCTGTGAGTTTTTTGTGTCTGTAGCAATCACTGTACCTGACAAAAGTGTTTTGAGCAAGGACTCTCTACTGTGAAAATTAGTCACCTATATATACAGTATATATATATTATATAGCATATAACATCATCAACATTTTAATTCAATTAATTTCAAGACAATCAGATCTGAGCAGCAACTATCTCTTAATCTGTGAAACTACAATGTTTGCTAACATAACAGTATAAATCACAGTACATGGCATCTAATACTTTTTCACACGTGTGATTTAAGCAGTTTGTCATTATTACTAATATTTGTTAAACTACATACTTTTCAGTCTAAATATAATGACACACTTTACAATAAATGGATGATTAGACTAATGATAAAGTTATTTTAATTATCTCAATAATTCTGTTATTACTAATCGTAAACTGTGTCATATGAAAACTAAATTGATGTCTCATAAAAGTGAGTGAGCTATTTTGATATCACTTTGTCGTACTTAGAGGCTGTCCAGAACAAGTGTTTATTCACTTGTTATTCGTGCTTGGACAAAGCAGGGTCCCCTCAGAGATGTACTGGTCGGACTAATTTAGCCCCTGTAAACAGGCTGGACGACTGGACATATTTGTTGTCTTACATTGTCATTCAATGTTGTCAAATTTGTTTCAAGACATTGTTATGCCAGGTAGTATAAAACACAGCACTATCAGAACTAAATGATATCTGAAAATTGCAAATTTGACACCACAGGGCTTTAAAACCTTCCGCTATCCAAACTCAGATTCAAGATCTGAGTTTGGATAATACAATTTAACACTCATGTAGTCCCAGAGAGGATTCTACATGATGGTGGCACAAACTGTACATTTTACAAGTGAGCCTCCGGTCCATGTGGTCATGTTTTTAAGGAGTGCCTCGTTTTTAACGGCATGAATCACGCAGTCGTGACATTGCACAGAGTCTTGCTGCATGTTTTCTTAATAGATAGCACTTGGTGTGAAAGCAATTAGCGTTAACAGTTGTTGACATGCCCTTCTGTTACCGGCACTCACTACCAACACCAGCTCTGAGGGGAATAGTCTTTATAGGCCAAGTAAAGCTGACAATAATTGCTCAGCGCTCAGCTCTCAGTCTGGAATACGATATGATGATATTTTTGTCTGTAATTCATTACCGCTCATTGTTTGTTGCTATGTTAATTGTATTTGCAGCCTGTAGCCTTTTCTGTCGGTGTTTATGTGTTGGTGCAGGCAAAAGCAAATAGGGACTGTTGCAGTTTTTTTTTTTTGTGTGATAGCTTTGGTAGCTGTATAACTAACTGTGGCCAAGATAATAGAGCTTAGTTAAGAGGGTAGTTATGCAATGTGGAATCTCTCTCTTTCTCGCTGCCACAACTGCTCAGTTACTGGATTACATCAGCCTGACAACTCTTGACTGAGTTGCCACACTTAGTTTTCTTAAGTTGTTACGGAGCTACTTGTCGACCATCCATATTTGGCTCATAGTTGTTTTGATTGGTAGGCAGAATACGTAAATGCTGATAAAGTAATGTCCATTCACCTGGAATCTATCAGGCTATCAGGTTTATTACCGTCCCAAATGTGTAAATGTGCTGGTCTTGATATGATGGCTGAGGAAAGTTTGCCTGATCTTTCGAAAAAGGAATATATAATAATATCTCATAATATGAGATGATCTATGCATCACTTTTACTCCAGGTTTCATTGGAGAATGTCTCATGCTCTAAAAGCTGTTTCAGAGACATTGTATTACAAGATAAAATTATATGATTAAACGATATCGTCATTATATGGTTTCTTTATATGGTTTTGCGTCCATGCTGGCTACAGCAAGAGCAGGAGTCCGTCTGTCCGTCCAGTGTACGTGCATACGTACGTCTGGGGTATTCTTCTGAACGTGTTGCACTTTGAGGGGCTTTCTTCGACATTGAACAAATGTTCATTGTGACTCAAGGATGAACTGATTTTGGAGGTCATAGGTCAAAGTTCAATGTCACAGTGGCCTCATGTAGGCCAGAAAACTCCCAACAACTCGGATCAAAGCCACTTACAATTGGCTGTGATCAGTAGACCTTCATCATTGGAGGCGAAAAGTCAAGGTTGCTCTGACCTGAATTCTTTTGAGCACAATATCGCTGCAATGCATGGAAGATATCTTGGCATATTTGGCAGAAACTTACATTTGGACTCAAGGGTGAACTGGTTACATTTTGGAGGTTAAAGGTCATAGTGGGATTTCAAACCAATAGAAAGGGTTATTTAAAAAAAAAAAAACAACAACAACTTGGTTTCTAACTTCCCAAACAGGCTCTTGTGTCTTCTGTTCCTATTTTATTTCCAGTTTCCATGTATGTGTTTATTATACATTACACAATATAATTCCAATTTCGTGACTATAAATATATCTATGAAGTCAACGTTGAGGAGTAGCCGAGTGAAAAGGGAGGATGTGTTTGAAGTGTAGTGGGATGTACAGTAAAAGAAGGCGTACATTGGCAGGCAGTGAATCCTGCAAGGGCAAGACAAAAATCGGTCAACCACAGTGAGATGTGGCTGACAGACCTGCCAAAGTAAAGTATCGTCAGAGATTGTCTCCCCGACTCTCTGTCCCTGACAGCCTCCTGGCTCTGACTACTTTCTTCTCTCCTTAAAGACAACACTACACCAAAACCCACTGGTAACTTACCCCGTCTTTCCTTTACAGTCTGCAGGTTGTTTACACGCAGATCAAAGGCAGTATAATGAAACTGTGGCACTTTTGCAAACAGGCCTCACAGCTCATTTCAGAGAGGCCACTTTGTCAGTATGTGTGAAACGAGGACAGGCACCTTAAAGCCAGGAGGCGTCCACCCAAGACGTGGAATGAGATCAACATTACACACACGCACATCTCGTAGCCTGAGCACAAGGCCTGTTGTCGAGTCAACAATGAAAACAGGCGGCGTGTGAGAGCAAGAGAACATAAACAGAACTCTGCCAAGCCACTGTTTGCATTCCACTTCTCTCAGCCTTGCAGCAGAGTAGCTACATGTGTCGGTCAAATACCATGATAAAGAATTAACAAGATAGTCACTGTCATGATGTCTTTTATAATGGGAAACCATTAAATGAAATGAATTAAACTGAAAATATAAATTGTCAATTAATATTATATATTGTGTTAAAACAATACCAGTATTAATGGTGTGCTGGATGAGGTAGAAATTGTCTTTTCCATTGGTAATTCGTGTGTGGCTTTTTGAATTGCAAAATATAGAGCACTGACACAGAATTTTGAAATAAGCAGTGATTTTTAATTCTTGAATGATTGCTTTTGTGACTTGGTGTCATGCAGTAAAAGAAAACCTCTCCGCAGTATATTACATTTCTTCTCAGTTCATGTGAGTAGAGGACAACCACAATAGTTTCCATTAAAATTTGTCATTATTCAGTTATAAAAGTATGGCTCAAGTACATAACAGCAAGGCAGATACATGCCAAAATTTATGTCTGAGTTTCAACCAGGTTCAGAGAGAGGGCATTTTGTACTTGAACCGCATGTCTAACCCTCATTAAACATCCTTACTTGACACATCCATCAGCTTACTAAATATCTGGGAGGATTGGCATGGACATCATTTTTGGCCTCTGATGAAAATTTTGTGTGTCACCCTCAGGCAAAATGTCTGCTTTCATCATTAGTGAAAACCACAAGATTACCACACAAACCAAGACTGGCAGGCTAGCTATTCAGCCAATTTCCATCATCATTTAATTTCCCTGCATTTAGAATAATACAGTTGCACCACACAGAGCTAGAATGTGATGTTTGTTTGAGCTAAAGAATTAATTCCTATTACTATTTTTTTAATGCATCTTTTTTTTACAACATTTTTATAGCCTTTGGTACATGTTACTTGAATTTCTATCTCAATTCAACTGATTAGGGTTAATTTGTACCCTCACTACTCAAGAATCAATTTTGCAGATCGCAATTCTTTAGATTTAACTCTGGAGAAATAAGGATACATCATACTGCAAGACTCAAACTTGGCAGATGGTCAACATTATTTTCAACCTGCACAGGCAAGGTGTTGCTTTAATAAGACAGTGTCTCATTAATGTGACTGTCTGATACATACAACTCTGTACGTAGTTTACATTCAGTATGTTCTAATTAGTCGTCCACTTGTTAATGTCCTACAGCTAACAGGCATGCACTTAAATGCATGGAAATAAATGCGAAGAACAAAAAGCAGCTATTATAGAGTCTTATAAGCAAGACGTTTAGATATCCATGTGTCCTCAAGGCCTTAGGAGCCATTAGTGCTTAATAAGACTGAACCGCACATGACTCTGATGACCACTTCCCAGAGGTTACACATGGACAGCAGGACAAGCCAATGTTGGATATCTGTAGCTATCTTTTCCCCTAGTGCAGAATCAAATGAGGTCCCAACACTTCACACACACTTTGTTATCAGCTGCTAATGGGACACTTTGTGGGAATAAATACCTTACCTCTTTTTCACTCAGCCTCCCCCAAGGCTCGCTATCAGTTCTCCATATGTGCCACTGGCGTGAAGCAAGTATGGGGGGTAGTTTTCCAGCTTCCTGCTTAATTGTTTCCTGGCAGCAGAAGTACGCTTGTTCTCAGTACATAAATCCTCCTATTTTCATTTATCTGCTCCAGGTGTTGATGAAACAATTCCCCCACTGGATAATCATATTTCCCCTTCCCGCCTGCCAAGACACTGGGAGGGAGATGGAGGCAAGCCCACCACTCTCTCTACCCACCACACACAAACACTCACACACACTACAAGGTCTGTGCATGTGTGTGTGTCTGTGTGTGACTTGCTTTCCTTGGCGTTTCAATTTGCACAATAATACAAGAGGTGGTAAACGGTTACAGACACTGACAGGCTACACCAAAGGGGTGGTGGGTGTCAGTGTGTGTGTGTGTATGTGTGTTTGCATATGTGACAGCTGGTGCCAGCTAGAACAGAGCAACCAGTTAATTTACCAGTCATACATTTCATTAGTAAGTTAGGGAATCAATCAGGAAGTTTGCAAAGAGAGCTTGTCAATCGGTCACTCAGTCAGACACCATTCAGCCAGTCTTTCAGCTAGTTAGTAAACAAGTCATTCAGTTTTTCCCCATAATAAAACCTGTAAACTACAAAAAGAGACAAGTGTTTGAACTTCAAACTCTTCATTTGTGCTGCTCCCTACAATTGTTTCCCCCCTCTCTTTACTGATAAGGCTATGCTTTATGACACAGCAGAACAAGCCTGTATTTCTAGTAGCTGCCAGTCATTTTGGTAGCCTGTGGCTCTGTCTTTATCAGTACTGAAGCTGATAAATGTAACTGAGGGTCACATATCTCTGGAGGCCCCTTCAAGCCTTTATAGCTGCAGGCAGGAAAAACCAAGGGCAGATTCGGTTTGGTCTGTGCTGTCATCGAATAGAGATATAGTGTACTGCTGTGGGTCCATGCGAAGCCACAGCATGTTTCCCTGCAGTGTTTTATTTATGATAAAGGACTTCCGTATAGATTCCTTTGCCACATATCGGTGTACATTCATATTGTGTTGTGATGTAATTTTTAGCCTAGATTGGCCTTGTATGCCAATATCACCAAAGCTGGAAAGGATTTAGGATTCTTCCTAAAGACCACTTCAGCAGCACTCTACCCACTTGACATTGTGACCCATGCCCAGGACTGTCAATAGCCAATCCAGTCTTTCTAATTGCTCTTGCAACCAGATGCATGACTGGAATCTCCAGTAGACAGCAAAAGTAAAAGTGAGCAAATATGTGTTTTTTGGGCCCTTCAGTAAACACAGTAAGCATTGTTTGCAATCAAATGCACAATGGTGTATCTGTTCAAAAGCAGCACAAGTGAAAGCTTGTCAGGGCTTAGGAAAGTGAGGGTGAAAAGACAGAGTTGGGGTGAGAAAAGCACATGCCTACAAATGCAACCTGTTAATGGTGCTGGCTTATTTTTCTTGTTTTTTGTTTCCTTTGTCTTACTTTTTAATTCTATCTTCAGAATTCTGGAAAGATATATAACATTGAATTTTGTAATTTAAACTAATGAGATTGGTGGACTTGTATTGACCTCTCGAGAATAATTGTATCTGCTAAACTACTCGATTCCCCAGCGGGCAGTGGGAAGTCCTTAATCTAATTGGATCCTTGTGTGGTATTTGAACAGATTTCATACAACAACGCTTGAAGCATGCCTCGCTTCTTTTGTTCACTGTGCGTTAAATTTAGAGGACTAAATGTTGAAGTCTTTCACAGCTTATGTAACCAATTGGTGCATTTCTTTCATCAAAAGTCGGCACAGGAGTTGTGGTTGGCCACGTTTTAAGTCGGCCCTGCAACTCTTCTTCTTTTTCATTTATCAATAGATCAACTTGGTTAAGTCCCATCATGATAATGCCCCTCAGTGCACTATCACATTATTTTCCCAATTTTTATAAGAGAGTCAAGACAATTGGTACTCTCACCAGCTACTCCAACTGTTTTGTGCAGCCTCAGGACCAACTTTATTAGCACCGGAGGCTTATAATGTATTAAAGCATGTAGTGAACAATTCTTTCTGGACTAAATAAATTAATATTTATTGATAAAATGAAACAGTATTGATAAGGGTTTTAAGATATTGTTTCTACTCTTCTATGCCATAATAGAGCAGGTACATGAGCAGAGGTTGCTCAATCGTAGTAAGTAAAACAAGAGAAATAACTTGTAGTGCCCTGTCTCTTGAGATTATACAAAACACAGAACTTTTTTTCAGCTGTTTTCTTGAGACTCTCTAACCATACACACTTGGCTTAAAGTCCCAGTCCTCCATAGAATTCACTTCATCTGATCCAGATCGATAAAATTAGCTAGATAAATGGTGAAAAGTCCTGTTACCCTTTCTCATTTCCTCAGGAAATAATAAAAGAAAAACATTTCCAACACATGAAAACATTAAAAGAAAAGTAATAATTATAACAGTCCAATTAAAGACTTTCTAATTCTTATATTCCGTAATAATAGTAAGTGCTCTGTTTATGACTCCAAATGTCTTTTATCTCTTACACTTTGATAAACCCCAACAGACCGGCAGAGCTGGTTAACCTGGCATCAAGTTAAATAATGTCGGCTGCTTCAGTTATCAGTTCTAGTCACCCATAAACATGCAAAGCTGCCTCATTCCGGTTCAGCTCTAGTTGGCATGAGAAATACAAACAGTTAACTGACTCATCGGGCAGGAATTTAGCATGAAGAAATCATGATTTAAGCAGTTGAGCGGCTGTACTAGCTCATAAGTAGGGATTTATTAAGTATTGTCACAGTAATAATGAAAATGTGGACAGTAACCGGTTAAAGTAGACCTTCCTCTGGTGGAAAATCCTGGTTGCTTTACTGCATGTGTTTGTGGTGGGTCTGAGAGGCAGCCTGTCAGAGTTAATCAACCTACAACGACCGGCTAAAAACAGACATCCTGACTGTAGTGTGGTTCTCACACATAGAGACACTCGCACAAAAACTGGCTCACAAACATGCAGCTTTCAACTGCAACTTCAAGCACTGCATGGTTAAAGGATAAGAACGAGCTCGTAACAGATTTTCCTTCCACCGGCAAGTCATTAACAGTGGCTTGGTTAATGATGACTCCGATTGAACTTGCATGGGGTGGGAGCTGGAGCTTCAATGGAAAGG
Organism: Mola mola; assembly: GCA_001698575.1. Classification (NCBI taxonomy): domain Eukaryota; kingdom Metazoa; phylum Chordata; class Actinopteri; order Tetraodontiformes; family Molidae; genus Mola; species Mola mola. The sequence goes on along the minus strand of KV751322.1, from coordinate 5,827,469 downwards.
GATGCCTGAAGACATTTATTCAAACATGATGAACTGTTTATCCCTCCTTTATTCCCCCCGTTCCTCTCTGTAGTGCCGTGTTCCTAGTAGAGAAGAAAAAAAAAAAGAGTGCAATATCTCTTCCTGTCTGGCTCTCATTACCCGCAGAACATATCAGGATCTATTGTACATACTATATTTGATTGTAGTGCAAACTAGAATAAAGCTTTCTGGTAAGTCTGGATGGTGAAATGAGAGACACATCAATGGATAAATCGCTTCTAACAAGTTTATCTTCCTCAGCAAATCGAGGTTTGTTCCCACAAACGTGGTTTGTTACTGACAGTACCCATGGCATGACATTGACCATGGGTATTGTTGCACCACTGAGCAGGCAATTCTACCACAGCACTCTTTACGGTCTGTTGGATAGTCATCCACTTTACTCCAGACAGAAATACGTCATCACTTGGATGGGTTCTAGAGACATTCATGGTTCTCGGAGGGCTAATCTTAATCATTTTGTTATACTTTGTGGGTCATGATATTTAACAAATTCAAGCATGCCTTCACGCTAAACTAAAATGGGGTATATCGTAAACATTTCCCCTACCTGTTATCATTGTCATGGTGAGCAGCGAAAGCGAAAGCTTGACGCCTTGCTGTGCTTAAGTACAAACACACAGACCTGCTAAAGGGTAACACACCCCCATTCACACTCATCTCTGAGCATATTTAATTAATTTGCACACATACACTAAATGTCTGAAATGTATAATATGAAGAGACGATGAGGAGAGGACTGAACAAGTACAGTACATTGGCCTCATGACCATCATTAGTCATACGTTCACCTGGAATTGGCAAAGCGGCACACTTAAATGAGTGGTGTCCTCAGAGCTGGTGCTGCATAATGGTCCCCATCAGGTCCAGATGGAACACATATGACTGAAATGGTAAAGGAGTGCGAACAATAAAAACTGCTAACCTGAGACCTAGTGTGTCCGTATATGTCATATCTGAGTGTGTTTGTGTATATGTGAACCCTCGCTATCAGGTCATTCTTAGCTCCAGACAAAGAAACATCACCAAATATAAGTGACTCCTTGCATTGCTGTTAATCAGCCTTTAATTTGTATGCAGGCTGGACTGTGAGGATACTGGTGTCAGCCCGGGATCCCAGGGCTGTAACAGAATTTCATCCATATAGAAATATCAGCAGAGAAGATATGTTGAGCCCATATAATATGCAGATGTACAGCCGGTGATAATGAAAACACTAATGAGAAGCATCATAATAATAGCTGAGAGCCAGTCTGAAGACAATGAAACCTCAGTCAGTGCTGTAAAACTCTAGTTTGTTTGTTTGTTATTTGTCACCAAAAATAATTTTGGGCCAAGTGCGGTCATCAGAAAATTACACCAAGCTCTGATGTTGTTAGTGTGAAAAGTGACAAAGCCTCTCTCTAACTGTACATGCTGCAGCTGATCGTGATGACTGATATATTCTGTGAACATAGATTACGTTCATTTGATTTGGAGCCAGTTCAAATTTCATCTGTCTGCTAGAAATCAGACTATTGTTGCTCATGGTTTCATATTGTTGAGAAGGGTGTCCGCATGGATCAGTTCCAGCTCATGAGCTATTGACTTTATACATAATGAGATTTATCCTAAAGGTAGCTTCATAAATGCTATCGGCTGCTACACCAGGCCTTCTTTATTTGCATCTACAGTGCACTGTAGGACAACCAGATGCTTTGAAGTCAAACCAATGTTGGTCGCCAGACCGGAAAATAACTATGATTCTTAACTTCTCACCATAAAAGTACTAACCACAGTAGTTCAAAAGATGATTCAGATAGATTACAACACACATTGCAAAAATACAACCCTTCAATGTGGCTTCTTTTCTTAGTTATATTTAATCTACACAAATAAAAATTAAATGGCTGTGGAGGACAACTGTCATATATGATATGTGGACTCTTCCTCCTGTTGTACAAAGATATTAGCGCTACCATCTTGCTTTCGTGGCGCCATTTGGAGTCTGAGTCTGTACAGTAGCCACCCAAAAGTGGGGCAGCTGTATCGAGTTCCCACCCATTCAACCGTAAGAAGAGTTCAACTGTCAATTGTGACATTTTTATAGCATTAAATAAGCAATTAATACCAAATTAATTAAAAAACTGAACAGTGCATCATATATCAGCGTGATAATAACCATGCTGATGAAATACTGCTTATACTAGACCCGGCCACCAGGAGACGATTGAGGTGTAAATTTTTGGGGCTCTCTCATGCCATTCATGTTTTCATACAGGACAGGACAAAGAAAACCATTGCTATATCCAAGTAAGTCAGATGTCAAACAATGGGACATCAGCTGCTTATTGGACAACTTGAAATACATCATTAATTGTCTCTTTCTCAAACTAGATTATTTTATTTTTTTCTCATCATCTTGTTGCTCTCAGTCCTCCGTCTTTTCCTCCTCCATACCGCCTTAGATCACTGCCTCAAACCTCCTGATCTAAACTTGTGTTGAAAAGTTATTCTAAAAATTGACAATTTAAAATTGTGTTATCCCTGCACAGACCCTATTTCCCCTTCAGTTAAACAATAAACTACATTCAGCAAAAATCTGTTTTAAATGGATTATGAGTGTATCCTACATGATCATAGGGTCACTACCCATAAACCACTGAAGTTTAATTCAGTGCCCCTGGATTCTTTTCAGTCATTGCGAAAAACACCTTAACACCAGATCATAGAATAGATTAGCATTAAAATGGTCTACTTACTTATGAGTGTATATGCATAAGTATTCTCAGCTCTGTCTTAAATAATGCATTTTTAAGTCTGTTACACTTACGTGAAGAATCTTCCTCTGTGGCTGATGAGGTTTTGCATTTTTATTATGTCTGGCAATTAGTTTTTCAGATATCCCGCTATGGAGCAAAGGGTTGGTCAAGAGTGAAGATTTGTGCTGATGATGCTGCTAGACTAATGGTCCTAAAATTAATTAGTTGCCATCCGTTTGATGTCCAACCAACTTCCCCAGCAACCTGGTCAGTAGATGTAAAGACACAATATCTCACTCTGGACTAAACTGTCGTTTTGATGGATGCTGGGAACCTTAAACCTCACCACAGGATTCTGTAAGCAGGTGTCGTCAGTGTCTTCTATCCGTAATTGATTGGTTGTGCTGTGTTTGATTGCTTCATTACCGTGTAATTGGTTCCCACTTTGTTCATTGTGACAGTCATAATCTGAATGTGATCTGCATTGATTACCAATATATATCATAATACACTCCAGGAGGGTTAATTGTTTCAATTTCCCCATCCTTTGAAACATCTAAATGCAGTTTCAGAATAGATATGATGAGAACCATCGTCTGTTTTTGGTACGTAAATAAAATATTCACAACCTAACAAATTCACAACTTCAAATCAGCAAGATAACTACATGCATCAATGTGTGAAAGTTCAGGTGAGTCCTAATAACCAGAGCAATTACAATTTATGTAACGCTTTCCAAGAGTGTTTCATAGTAATCTACAGAAAATGAAATAATAAATATAGATAAAAATGTATGAAATTTAAATGGTCAATTTGGGGGAACAAAACAAAATGCATGAGAAGAACTTACAGATGAGAAAACTTAAACTATGGAACGCTAAAGATGTTAATTAATTAATTCATAAAGAAATAATCCATACTGAGATCAACACTGTATTTAAAGGTCAAAAGACTTCATTAAAATCACTTTAAATATTTGAGTTTTTCTGCTCTGAATGCTGAACTAATTGGCAAAACTCCACCAGCAGTTTTTCCTTTTTCATATTTGCACATACTACGTACATTGTAATGATACAAATCTGGTTCAAGCAGTGTGTCTGGATTGAGTTCCTTTACTATGGTGCGAACTTGACAGAAAGCAGCTCACTTTTTAAACGTTTGTTCAGACAGCTGTCACTGAATCATCGCAACAAGCTGAGTGTTTTCTCTCAAGCTGCTTTCATGGCAGCAGTGGTTCTGGGTAATTTAACGCTTCAGTTCTATGTTCAGTTGTGGCTTTAGTGCACTTTCTTGGTGTTGCTTGTTGTTTCTCACGGTTTGGAGCTCAGGCAGTAACATCTCATACCTTTGGATCAGTTTGCAAAACCATGCTGGTATTGTGGGTTTGTGGTTTTAGTGGTTGAACCGATGACTTGCTTGTATCTGTCTGGTTGATTGACAGTACACCTTTAAAACTTGTCTGGGTTCAGTATATACCTCTATAGTAATAATTCTTTTAGCTTGCTTTGTTTCACCAATGCCTTTTAAATTTGCCAGGCTTAAAAGTCATTAAACTAAGAGGAAATATTTATCGTGAGTCATTTTGGAACAGTTCCTCATGATGGTAGAGCACTTTTTCACAATCACATCAATGTACTTCCTGCATTGTGACCACAGACATAAACAAAGTGTCTTGTGTAGAATGAGTTTGTAGTTTAACTACATTCAGTATCAAACATTTTAAGAAAGTACTTTGTTTAAGTGTTGTCAATTAACTTCACAGGATTTGAAACTGCTGCATCATCAGCATTGATCGGCTTAGGAAATTCCAAATTTGACATGCTTTCCTGGCTCAGTATATTCAAAACAGCAATCACAATTAGAAACACGAAGTGCTTTGTTGACCCGGCACGTTATTTTTAACGCAATCCAGAAGATTCTTCATATTTTTCATCAGTGCAGTATACTTGATCAGTAGCAGATGATAGCTTAATGGATCGCTGCTGTGTGCGACTGACCCGCCCTGTTTTCATGTTGTATTTTGCTGGTTATGTACCAATGTAAGGATTAAAGATTGAATAGCAGCACTTTCACTTTGACTTTCAGCATTTATCATCATCTTTTCATCGCATCAGTCAAGAAGTGTCAACTTTGCATCATGCAGCACTCAGAACATTTTCTGGCATTGACTGAAATGCATCTGAGAAATTGTTGGAGAGTCAGCTTGTGTTGAAACAAGGGATATTTTAAAGCTCATTTTGTTAAGTGTAAGATTGTTTTCTCAAAGGAGCGCATTTTCTATAATGTACTGAGCACATGAGCACTACTTACTTTAAAATTAAAATGTTTTGTTAATGAATTTAATGAATGAAAAGCAAAACCAGCTGCTCAATTCATCCAGTAGTTTATAACAGTAACCTAGTCCTCAGTTAAATTATTAGAAACCACCAGACATCACTGGAAAAAGTGGGAAGTAACACTATTCAAGACATACCCACAGTCATTATCATATTTCAGTCTGGTTCCCTATCTGCTGAGGGCCAGAAGCTCTGGTTGGAATCTTAACAGCATGTTTCACTGCCTATCCGGGTCCCTGTCTCTTCACTTTGCCACTCTCGCCCTTTTCCTCCTCTCGCACGTGTCTCCCCCCACTCTCCCATCTTGCATTCTTCCCTCGAGCGTCCTTGTCAGTGTCAAAGTCAGCTGATGCTATGGAGAAAAGAGGCGAGGTCAATAGTTTGTCTCTCTGCTTTATAAATCATGTGACTCAGAGGCTGACAGAATGAGTTTGGATGGCAGCAGGGATAAAATGGTATTTTCTTCACTACCACGCCACCCTCACTACCCAGCTTGATCTGTTTAATCTAAGTGACAAATTCTTGCCTGACCTTGCTGCTGTGTTTATTTTCCGTTGTTGTTGATGTGTAGGGGAGTTTATTCTCCCTCTTTTCCTGCTTCTCTGCTGGCGTTTTAGCTGAGCTAGGAAGTGTTTTCTTGTCAAAGAACCATGTAATCGCATTACCCTCCACATGTGTTTTGGTTTAGAAAATCAAAGTATGCGTGTGTGTGTGTGTGTGTGTGTGTGTTGTGTAGGCTGCTGCGGGAATTTCAGCGCAGCAGAATTATACACACACATACAACAATGCACTGTACTTGTACTATGTATGGAGTAAATGCATATTGAGTTTTGTGCATACCCGCAGGAACACGTTTGCAATTGTTTGTGTTTACCAGGGGCGGGGTTGGAGGTGTGCACACGCTCTGTTGAGATTTGAGTGTCATAGTCCACAGCTAGCTAATACAGCTATTACCCAGGAGTTCTGCTGCGTTGTAACCGAGCAACTCAGGGAAGGGGAATGCTGGAGGGTGGAGGGGTGGAGATTTCCTGTGTTGCCCACACCGCTCAGGGTGAACACCAGTGTCAAGTGTTGGGTTACAGCTCAGCAGCGCTGCACAATCACCAGCAGCAGTAATTTTACCTTTACGTTCATCTCCGGAAAATGCACAGCACAGACATTTACACATAGCTATGCATGCATCCATCAGTGCACCTGTGAACACATTTTTTTATGCAAAATTTGTGTGCACAGCATATGCTGAGGATCTGTGTCAAGGCAATACAGGAATATTTAATTTTTTTAGTTTAGTAAGTATAAACTGTGTAATGGTAAGAATAGCCGATCCCATTCTGACACTTCCTTTACTGCATTTTAATGTGTTTTGTTTAAGCATAACTCACACTGATCTACAGTAGACTAAAGTAAAATTAGAGCGAATGTTTAAAACAGTTTTTTAGAGTTCTTAATAGAGTCCGACTGATACATTGGTTTGGAAAATATTATCGGCCAATATTGGCCTATGACAGATATATCACTATCGGCTTATATGTTATCAATTTCGGCCATAAAAAAAATTGTTGTTTAAAGAACACATTGCAGACACAGATGGCATGATTTATATAAAATTTCAAGGGAAAGTTACTCTTTCATTGCACAGCACTCATTTAAATTGGTAAAGGTTCATTGATAATCTGTAAAATATTCTGCCTCCGCTGCAAATCTTTGTTAGAAATGTACTGAGGGATTTTTGTGAAAATTTGTGTCTATAGGTCAATATTGGATATCGGAACTGTTTAACTCCCTAATATCAGTATTTGCTCCAAAAATGTTGGTCAGGCTCTAATTCCTAAAAGGTTTGCAGTTTATACAAGGTAGCTCAATCGAGGCCAACAAATCTGTTTGCCTCTTTCTTCTTTTTTGTTAGCAAAGTTTAAAAAGATGTATAGTTACAACAAATGTAGCCAGCTGTCACTGATCAACGTTAATTCCACCTTAATGTCCAAACTTAACTTGGCTTCCTGTCATTTTTGTGTTATTTCTGGTGATTGGTGTCCAAAACTCAATTGTGATGAAAAGACACTCCTAATTGTATCGCTGTACAATTAAGAACATTGAACAGAGTGATGGGTTTTCGTTCTCTACAAATATGCCGTGCCACCCTCAGGAATTGCATTTACATTCATTTCATGTCATTGTTTTAAGTGCACAGACTTAATATTTTTGAAATAGGACCTTTCATATTTGGAATTACCTAGTAAAACAAAAAGTTGTTTTTCTAAATTAATTCATGTATAGAGTAGCTGTTCAGTAGCTCAGATATATAGTTAATAAACCTTATCATAATAGTGAATAGACAATCAGACTTGCTGCTGCAGCAGATAAAAAATATCTTGGATGAAAGATGGGGAAACTTGTTGAGACAGCCCAAAACATATAATAAGCAGCAAAGCCACACATATGAAAGGACAATGTGTGGGGTCATGGTATAAAAAATGACAAAAACAATGTTTGTTTTGTTTTATCCAGATGATACTGGTTTACACTTCAAATGCATGTACATGAATGCAAATTCAAAGCACACACATACTTACATACACCACGTAAAGTATGATTACACAAATCTGTTAATATTCGAAGACCTGTGAATACATAGCACACAAATCCTTTCTCACACATGACTGAATGAATAAAAAGGGCAAATGAGTCTACACACGTGCACATACACACCATTCAAATTCAATCATTGTGGACTATCTGATAAAGGCACCAGTGGCAGTCTCATTCAACAACCGTTCAGAGAGGCATATCATCATTTTCAGCCTCTGAACATCTTCTCAGGGAAAGCTGCTTTGCTTTTCTGGGGGAAGAGCTCCCAGTGCCGAGTTTTGTGTCTGATTGAACGTTCTTTTTTTTCCTTCCCTCTCTCTCTCTCTCTCTCTCTCTCTCTATCTCTCTCTCTCCCTCTCTCTAACATTTTAGCAGCGGGGTTTGAAATGCCACTGCAGCTCCAAATTGACTCTTCAGGATTTCTCCGCTTTTACTATCTGTCATTCAGCATTAGTTTGAATGGAGAAAGTCGAGCCGTCACAGCCGTGCTTGCTGCCTAGATAGAAATAGAAATTGCTTTGGTGGACAGAATTATATGTCTCATTTTCATCTATTCAAGTACTGATTAATGAAGGGTTTTTTTTTTTAAGTAACATAGTCAGTAATGTGGACACCTCATCCCTGCAGTGTTTTGCTGCTCATTCCTATACAGCTTACAGGAGCCACCTTAGATAATTACAGTCATTATTAATATATGGATTTTATATGGATGGCAATAGATTTTCTGCTTGTAACTGCTGGCTCCTGCTCTGGTTGCACAGTGTGTACAATATTGCATGATTTGCACAATGCCTCATTTGATTGCAGGCGCCAGAAAAAAGGGGTCAGAGGCAGATCTGGTGACCATGCAGTTCAGGAGGCTCTACGGCGGTTTCCAGGACATACGACAGTGGTTCAGTTTATAGCTCCTGGTATAATAAATGGTCCACAGTTTGATTTAAATGGGCTATCCCTGATCCATTTAATTGGTCCCCCTTCATTGTAATTACAACTTTGTGTACACTTTACTTGGGACTTCATACTGGCAGCCATTACCAGGGCTGCTGTTAAAGCATTTGGCTGTTTATATTTGATTTCTCCCTGCAGGCAGAGCAGTCAGACAAACACATTTCCCCTTGCATAATAAGACTGTTTTATGTAAAGGGGAACCTTTGGAGATTTGCTAAGTTCGCTTGCCTGTTGTGGTTTGGTGTGCTGTTATCTTTATATTCTTTATTTCCTTCCTCTGGTGAAGACAATGGGTAGCATGCCAGAGGCATTATCGTTTTGCTATCCGAGGCCTCTCTTACTTTTTCCTGTGAGACTGGATTGTACTTTGTTCAAAGGCAGATACACTAACTGAACAGACTCATAAATCAGGCCTTTCATCGTGTTGAATACCATCTGTTCAAGAGATAAAGTGTGTGTTCATTAGGGTGTGATCATTAGCATACTCCTTTTGTGGGAAAGTTTCATTCATAATTAATAGTTAGCACATAATAATAGACAGTACATGATAGTACATGCAGATTCATGGCAGTGGTTCAATTGGGGCCCTACATAACTGTGTAATCTATCTTCAGCCCTGTGACTCTTCATGATAACAAGGTCTGCTGAGAATAACAAGAATAAGTAAGCACATGTCACTAGCTTAAACACAAAGCACATATGTCTATTAACAATAAATTGCCTTTCTTACAATATTACATCATACTGAAGTGCAACGTCTGTGTTGTGATAATGTCATATTACCAGATTATTGGCAATACACAGCCCATGCTCTGTATAAAAATACCTGAAATAAGAATGATAAAAAATTAAAATAAACAAAAATGAAAATGAGTCAGTGACTTGGAGATGGGTCATCGAGTTGGCAGGAGAAAATGAGAAAATTACACTGCAATTGATCTTGCTGTAACAGTAAGAATAGAAGATTGTCATCTGCAAACTGGCTGACATGAAGAGTCTAAGACACGGAAATATGTATATGTTCTTGGATGGGGTCATTTCTATCCTGTTAATTGAAGGCATTTTACAGTCTAAATCCAATTCGCTTACAATTGATTTAGTTTTTTTGTTTTTTTGTTTTTTTTGTACAGTGTATTCTATTTTTGGACCGTAATCAACAGTTTTGTTAATTAATTTGACTTTTTTTTAATGTAATAGTAAAAAACACCCTGCAGAATTTCTTTTTGGATCACTTTGATTTGGCCAACAATCCAAAAGATATTTGACTCAGATATTTGTAAATATTGCAGACAAAATAATGACCAATTTTCCATTTTCTTTTTTTTTTTACACTACATAAATAGCCTGCAGTTGAAATCCTTTGAGCTCCACTATTTTATTCCGTCAAAAACAGAATGATCTGCCTTAGTTGCTGCTCCCCACTGTATACTTATGAGCATATGTGCTTGAACGTAGAAGCTCAGTGGCTGTGACTATGTTGTGTGTGTGTGTGTGTGTGTTTATCCAGCTATGGATGAATGCTCCAGCAGGCCGGCTGTCTGTGTGTATTGTCAGTGGCGTCCCAGGAGGCTATATCCAGGCAGGCAGAGTGTTAGTAATAGACTTATTTGCCTACATACTGCTGTTAACTCCCCTGTTGTTTCAGGGAGCTACTACTACTTGGCTGGTTGACTCCGCAGCTACACATGCACACACATGCACTCGCGCTCACTCCTTAACAAAGCAGGTGTCGGAGAGAAGACGTGCCTGTGTGTGCCAGTCTTTGAAACCCTCTGGAAACATTAAGTAGGCATTTAGCAGATTCAAAGCAGTGGAGGTTGTTTCGGTTTGTGAATGAGTTGTTAAAAAGTAGCTGATTAGGTTTAATTATGACACAGCACCACATGTTAGAAAGAGCTGTTACAGCATGTCAGCTAAATACCAACTTGATGGCTTTTGCTTTGCAATTAAGATATTGTATGTTCGCTGAAATTTTGGCTTTGAGTTTTTTTGCTTTTCCTTCATTCCACTCTAAGGCAGGGTGGCTTTACTACATCTGACATTCATGCACTTGGGGCTGATGGGGTTTGTTCTCAGATTAATCTAAGCCCGGTGGCTTTTGAGACGCTGTCAGATCATTAGCGACGACAGTGTCATGTATTCATAGCAGGGTGGATAAAACATGTGTTTCAATTTGTCATCAGGAGCCCGATGCTCAGTCAAAGCAGCCTTTCAAAGACTCTGAATCAATCAGTTCTTCTTATCTGATGCCCCTTCACTCACAAAGTAAGACTCATTTTAAAGCTAGATTAAACTGATCTGTCACTACTAAAACCCGCTGCTGAACGCACTAGATGCTTGCAGAAAACTAAACCATTCCTAGCCTTAAATGATTTTAGTATTCAGTAGAATGGCCACCAGAAACCTTAACCCACATTCTGCTCATTTCTCAGTCTAATTATAAAACAAGACAGAAATGAGTGAATAAGTAGCCTTCAGCCATTTGTTCGCTCTCATTCTGAACTGATTACTGAGGGACAATTCTCAAATAAAACCTGATAAATGAATGATTTGTGCCTATAAAGAAATAAGCTGCATGCCAGTGTTAGCCTGTGGCTTGAAGATCTCAGCAAATAAGGAAATATTTTATTATCATTTTAAATTCACTCATGAGTAACACAGTGACAACATTTGTGACTATTTTGGTCATTGGTTTCATACACAACACCCAAAAGCAAAATTCTTACTCTTAGGGATCCTTGACATAAAATACTTTTTCAATAGTTGATAAAGTATCCGCATTCAAGGGTATCAAAAGTACCTAAGCTAAAAGAATACTGATGAACCCTAATCTTAATCAAAAAATACCCTTCTTAAGTTATACAAGATAAGTCACATCACCCCTGCTGTATTCTTAAGACTGTGAAGCATTGTTTTAGCCTTGTGCCTAACACTGGACACACTATTCAGGATATATTAAGAGATGAAACTAGCTCAGTGTTTTTGAGTCAACCAGTAAAACCTGTTCCGTGAGAATGGATTAACAGTTAGTGTGCAGGTACGGCTTATAATGTTTCTTGAAGGCTTATCTTCAGCATGATAGATACTTTACCTATGAACCTCACAACTGGCAGCATTTCAGTGGTGTGACGCTTCTGGACATGTGTTTTTTTTTCCCCCAGATGAAAAGGTTTACTGTTTTGCCAAAGCACACGGCGCACGCTGCCTACAGTGTGGCTGTCAGGACAGCTTCATTTGCCAGCTCAAGAATCAGTACTTGGCAGCTGATTTGTTACGTATAGGATAGGTGTCCCTCATAGGCCCTGGTGAGTTGCTAATGCTGGAAGCTGAATATCAGTGCTCCATTTAGCCAATCAAGATGTCATTTTCTACAGCTCGGATGAAATTTAAAGTAAGTTTTTAGAAGGGATTTTGAGGAGCTCAGTGGTCCATATAGTGAGTGTCATAGTGTTTGCTGTATTGGATTGCAGACATTGCAGGAAAAATAATGCAATGCGACTAGTGGAATTACTCTTCTGGATTTAATGCCGTGGCTAATACATTTATGTATTTGCTTTACTGTAGGCACCATGTCTATTTTTCTCTTACCTAGTTTAGCTCCCTCTTTGATGTGTACTAGAAGAAACACATCTGCTCCATGTTTTGTCCATTTCCTCCACTCACCTTCACACTGGATGGTACCGTCATCAACCACAGGGACCTGAGTGGTGGGAGCTATGTGTTGGAGGAAATTAGTAATGAGAGAACACATAATGCCAAGGTAGGAGGACAAAACCAAGATGAATACAGGAAATTGTTCCTTTTGGGAATGTTAAAAGATCAGCTGGTTAAAACTGTGATTTTACAGCAGCAAACCGAAATGTCCGAAGTGTCCTTGCTTTTTTGTGTATCGACATGTGTCCCATTTGTAATTTAATGGCAGAATAATTCAATGTTGATGATGTAGAAATACATCATCAAGTCCAAATAATACTTATATCTTACTACAGTATAGCATTCGGCCCAAAGAAGAAGCAATTCAGCCGCCAAGTCCTGCTCTGTGTGTGCAGTGTTAGGGTGCCTGCTGCTAGACTGCCTGCCCCACAGCCCAACATCTGCTGTGCGCAGGAAGCATTTGAAGGATAATTAAAAGGACTACCTTCCAACTCATTTCCCGCCTCCTATGGCTAAGCAGCAACATGCTGCTCAACAAAAAGAACTGCAATTATTTGGGGAATTAGGAAGAGACCGCCAGAATACAAATAACAAATGTGCACAACAAGCAGTGTCTTGGCTTTCTTGTTCCAGCAATAACAAATTTAATTTTTTTTCTTTTCTTTTCTTCCTGGTAGGTCTGATCATTCACAGACCTATAGAGGTCAGGGTGAAGCCTTTGTTGTTTAATAAGAGAGCAGGAACACTGTTTTCTTGTTAAAGTCACTCCAAACATACAGTTGACTCTGGCTTGATTTGTGAATACTAGCTTGGTGGCCTGTGAATCCAGCTGGGCAATTAGTAAAAAATGAGCATGCTATACCTCTCAATAGGACTTCTCAAGGAGATACTCAGTAAAGCACTCCATTGCTTTAAAGGGGGCTGTTAGCACAAGCTTTGAGAAGGCGGGGGGGTGAAATATCACATCACCTATAATGAGTATAAAGGGTGTGAGTATAAAGTGCTGTCTCGCGCAGAGATGTTAATATAGTCTGGTTCACCAAAGCCTCAGGGCTATGCTTGGTCTTCTGTGCAAACAGTTATAGTAAGAGGAGGCATAAAACTCTGATTTCACTTTTAGAGGTTGGTGTTAAAGAATGGTCCTTATTGCTTCCCTTGAAACCATTTATTGGACGTTGGCCATTTTTCCTTTGTGAAAATTCACAGGGTTTTTCAGGTTAAAGAGATGTTTCTTGTTTTCATTTCTCCGTTAGTCCCGAGAGACTTGTTAACAACTCTCTCTTTGGATCGTGATAGCATCATCCAGTTGTGCTACAATCCATAGTCCAGTTTTGAGTAAAGTCTAGCCCAGCCTGCAGTCCTTCAATCTGCCTCCTTTGTGGGACAGCAGTGATGTAAATGGGTCCCGGAATGGAGAGCCAGCTGTCCTTTTCCTGCCAAGTCATGTGCAAGTCACAAAGCAGCATCGCTACTTGAAAGAGAAAGAAATAATCAATTTTGCAGAGTTAGCCTTTGAAAGGCTTGTTTTGTTCTCCAGGCTTGACGATTTAGACCCAAGAGAACAGCAGTGGCTTTTGTCGTTTTAATGGAATACACTGTGTTCTTTTGTCTGGAACCCCATGTTGCCTGGCCTGAAAGTCCATTTTTGTATTCCTCCTCGTTGCTATAAATTTGAGAACTCTAAATGTGCAGTCATATTATATCTTTGGAGTTTTTCTTGGCATTTCAATAAAGCCATATGTTTACCAGTCACTCTTCCAGGTTGACGCTGAAGATGAAACCTGCCTGGAAATGAGTACACGGTGACACTCTCAAGAAGTGCACATATTCAGTGGGGCAGCACACAGAAACCAAAGCTCTTTTGTTAACGTAGTATTTGTAAGTATTTATTGCTGCCACAATTGGCTTTTGTTGTCAAACATGGAGCACAGGGGGTCAAAGTGATTTGCACACAGGCTTTAAAGTCTTTTGTTGGATCTAGGAGAGCATCACTCTGCTGCTGCTGGCTACAGTGGCAGTGCAACACAGCTCTTCTATTTCCCTAGCACACAGTGTCTGAGGATAGTTACTGAGAGCTTAAAGGGACTGTGACTGAGGCTATATGAGGCTGGTACATACCAGTCAGAGGCATTTGCTTACCTAACGTTCTGTATATCTGCCTCTCTTTAGGCAAAGTACTGCGAAGAGAGATTGCCATTTAGACACTGCTAATTCCTACCAAGAGTGGCTACAATCTTAACAGAATTGACACAAACAATTAATAGCAGTGTCAATGTTAACAATGGCTTCTTAAAATTCTATTGTCCAAATAATTTTTTACATAACCACCAAATATTCCAGCTACCCATTATCTACATTGTCTAAAGGCCTGAATCTCCTGTCTGCATAGTATTAAACAATATAAATGATTGCACTAATGATTAAAAACTGCTTCTACTAAACTTTGAACAAAAATGCCATTTTTCAAAGTAAAAAATACATAAATCACCAATATTATGCACCAAAATCATTTTGTTATTTAGTAATAAATAATTAACACATTGGTAAACTAATAATAAGCTTACCAATGTTGTTTGAAGTTATAGCAGGGATGTTCAAAAACGTATTTTCTTGAAATTTAAATAGGAGTTTTTAGAAAGAAAATAATCAAAATCAAGTCTAATTAAACCTATAAATTTGAACCGTTAGGAAACATATTGAATATACTAAAAGACCCATATAAAACCAGCAGCCTGCTTCTTTTGCAGATTAATTTTGTCCTATTTGGTCATATGCAGGTTTATTGTAACACAGCATGCATGTAATGCATGTTACTAATGCATGCATGTTATTTTCTTGAGAATCAAGATGCAGCCAGATTACACAGTTTAGCGAGATATCCTCTGTGTATCCAGCAGTAACCCACTGTTTGTTATTTTATATTTGACAAGAAAATTGTGACATTTTAGTGAAAAATTTGGGGGTTTGCAATCCAAATGTCTATCTAATAAATATCTAATACAATAAAAACATGACAGTAACTTTAACCAGACAGTTATTCTGGTGCTGATTAATATCTTGGTTAAATAGTTAACTTATGGCATATATCACTAAGTTATAGCCAGTGAAACCATCTTAAACTAAGACAGTGTCTCTATTATAACTGTATTTGCATAAAAAGGCACTGCTGCTAATAACACTTTACAATCATCTCAAATTAAACATAAAAACATAAATAAATGCCCACTGCTCGGATGTAATCCAACCAGCAAATAGCATTTTTATTTGCTATATAACTTGAAAGTTAAATCAATCATCAAATTTTCTGTTTCAGAGTTTCAAACAATTTTTCCGACCGCTTTAATGGTCTCACCATGTCTATGTAGCACATTGTCTTGTTTCGGTGTCCACATGTGGGCGTGAAGTGTTCATTGACCCACGACCAATTGTGACTATTTAATAACTATGATCACACATGCTGGGTGTCTTTGGCTTGATGACACGGTGTTCCCCAGGGAGCAAGAGCAGGATCATGTGGGTCAGTATCTCAGTGAAGGTCGTTTCCCCTCCTCCACTGCAGACATATGCCCTGTCCCTGGGCCAGCTGGGTCCTGTTGAAGCATACAGCATACAAACACACACACTCACTCACCAGCACCTCAAATACCAACCTCCTTTAGTCTGTCATGTACGCCTTTCCCTCATTTCACTCCTTTGCTCTCTTTGCTTCAATAACACTTGCAAGAGGTTCAATTAGCACGCGGCTTGACCTCCTCGCCCCACTGCAGTCCCTCAGGAGATAGCCGGGATTTTGCACAGCCCTGAAGATTTCCTCTTAGTGGGATGGAATGAGAATACACTCCGCAGCCCACAGTGGCTCCATTCCAGGATGTGCCATGCACAATAAAGCGGCTGCTCTGCTCAAATATGATGGGCTCTGGGGAAGCCTCTTCGGAATGTAGTAATTGAGAGAGGGGGTGTAGTGGAAATTGTTGTGATTGTGCACCGTGTTTTTTTCCTGTAGTGCATGCTCCTTTAGAAAACTGGAGCTGTTGTCCAAGCACAAATGTTAGTTTGCAGACTTCAGCTTTTTTTTCAGATTCCCTGTGACAGAGATGTATTTTTAAAAGCTATTCAATGAAAGCTTATGACTCTTCCACTACTGGCAGCGTTTCTTGTTTCATTGAGCAGACTGCCCTGGAGAATGGCTGAGTGTCATTTGACATGTAGGCGGACATTTTTCCATTGAATCACACAATGCAGTTGACTGCACTGAGTTTCTATTTCCAGTTTATGTAGTGAGTCTTGCACACCAAAGCCTG
>KV751322.1:5774745-5810844 GCA_001698575.1 Mola mola | reverse complement strand
TCCACCGCCTGAGGGCTGTCAAAAGTCACGCTCTAAATCTGTAAGGATATTGCCCCTTTCCTTTTGACTACTTTTGCCAACTGCTGATTTAGTGAAATGCATATTTAATGTCGTGTGTTGAATGGGTTAGCCATCCCTCATCGGGTTCAGAAGCTCAGTCGGCCCTGCTCAGTGAGTCTGCTAATCCCCTACCTGCTGAGTTGACCTTTTTGTAAACCAAAGGTGCTGTGTCTCCGGCCGGAACTAAATAGAATTTTACCATGATATTTTCATTTCTACTAACTCTGTAGCTTAAAAACAGTGCAGCAAGTTTGTCTTTATATTAGAGCTTAAAGGATAAGGGCCACCAGCTGCTACTGTAACCATATCTTGGAGAAATATTTTGAAGTAGCTCATGCTCAGGAGCCATAGTCTTTACTTTTTTATTTTAAAGAACCTGAGCTATTTTGATTCTCCCACTTCACAGTGTTATTTTGGATCGGTAAATGTAGACCGTACTACTATCCCACACACGACAACATACACCACAGTAGCTACGGGAGTATATTCAATATCATGAACATGTACAGTTTAATGTAAGAAGCTCAACCATTCCAAAACTGTTGCAGAGAAACTTTAAGACAACATATACTCTTAAAAAAAGCGAGTATTTAGACAACAGTGAGCAAAATGTGTTGTTTTGTTATCATTATGTTGTTCCAGGTCTCACTGCATTGAAATTAGCATTTTTTTTTGTTTGGTTTTTTCTTTACTATTACGTACCCTCTAGCGGTGTATGTCATTGTCATCCGAGAATGCATATATTAATATCTCACCTCTGAATGACCTGAACCACTTCCCCTGTACAGGGCCGGAGTTCCAGTATTATCTGATAAACCTTAGAGAAGTGGCACCTTGACTGCACTAAATAAGAGATGATGTAATTCTAATCACAATTCCGATGAGAGGTGAAACGTCTTCAGAAACCAAAAAGAAGTCAAGATGCCTTCAACTGAAGCACTTAAGACTACCTCAACCTGGATGACTGAGAACTTCCATTTGCTGTGTTTTTATTGAGTAATTGGGCCTGGCCTGCTGTTTGGAGGAAATTTCACCTCACCATTCTATTTCACCTGATTCACTGTTCTATTAGGCATTTAGCCTTTGGTGAAATATGACACTCTGGATGCTTTAGGGAGTATAAAGAAATGTAGTTTTTACCCAACTCTGGCTGTTGTGTATAATTTCATTGTTGTAGCAAATCCAATTATTATTATGAATAACTACATTATCTTGGGAGCACTGAGCAGTGGCTCACGATCCCTGACATAGTCGCAACTGGGAAGCAAATTTGTATGGAGTTGTAAAACAATAATATTTCCAGCCATATTTCCATTACTATGAGTTCGCTGTAAACCAAAATTGATCAAGTTCTTGGTGGCACCCTGTCCTGTCTTGACATGCAGCTGTCTTTGCTACGCCTGCCATTTTTATCAAAAATTAATGTTTTCAGCTTTGCTGCAGTTCTTTCATATCATGGCACATTTACTTGAGGCTGGGTCTTACATCTGGCTTTGTGGAGCACATTAGATTTTCAACACTTTCTGACACCAGAATTGGCCATCAGTTGCAATCTTGTGATACAAAAAAATATATTTGTTTTCAACCATATCTTTCATATCTCACAACAAATCGATCAGGAGATCATATACAGTACTTTCATGGTAACACCCTGACCTGTGCTCCCGCCTTTGCCACAGCTGCCGTTTTTTGTGCACATCAGGGGATACACCCTTGTGCTGCACACTAACTGATTAAACTTCTTTCAAACTGGATGTTATTTATTTTGGAACCTCACCAATATGCAATTTTGGGGGCTGATTATTAGGGAGTAAAAAGCTTCCAATATCAATATATTGTCCAATACATGCAAATTTTATTGATAAACAATGAACTTTTATTGTTTTATCATTTTACCATTATGAGTACCACGTCGAGTGGCTAAACCTGGATGTGACATCCATTTAGCCATTCTTTTTTGTGATCTTTTTTTTTTTTACATTTATTAAAACAACTTTAATGTTATTTTTAGATCATTAATTCATTTATTTGTCCAATGATTTTATTTCCAAAGTAGGTGAGCTGCTCTACAATCTTTCTGTGCACTCCTTGGCAGCTTCACAAGAACCCTTGGTTGTGGAATCCCGGTACAAAGTGTTTTGGCTGGTTGCAATTTTTCTGTTTTCACATACCAGAGAAATCTTTAAAAATCACAGATGAGCTGTTGCTCAGTGAGCATGCTGCTTTGTGCACCAGCTCACCACCAGCTGATGGAAGATTACAGTCTTTCTCCAGAACTACTATAGGTAACCGTTTGCATTTTTTTGCCAAATGAGTCAGCAACGAGTGCACTGATAAGAAGATACTAGTATTATGCCCGATAGAGAAGTAGTATTACAGCATAATATGTATTTACCATTAATAAAAACTCTCACACATTTTCTACCCATTCATTCAAATTTATGGTGATCAATTAATGTCAGTTGACATTAATAAATCCAGTTAGAGTGTGATGATTAGCTTTTTTTCTTTGACATAAATCATTTAAAATCGGAAAGTTTGTGGGTTGAAGACTGTTTGGCAGCCAAAATAAGACATTTAGAGATGTGTGATTCTGTGTGTCGATGAGAATTCATTGATCACGCTCAGGTTATAAATCAAATGACAAAACAATCTTTGCACATTAATATTTATAATTTCTCCTTCCTTAAAAAGACTACAGTCAGAGCAGAATGTGAAGATATTATAAGAAACTATACTAGGTCAGCAACTGTAGGTGTTGTGTTTTTTTGTTTGGAAACGTATGAGTCATTCTTTTTGGCATGAAAGCACGGGGTGAAAAATAGGGAAGCGGAAGGAAGAATGTTCGGGAATTCTGGAGAGGCCTAATTGTTGTCTACACTGGACATGTCGCATGACGAGTATGTGTTTCACAAACACCAATAAATTGACCTTGACCCACATTTGTATCCAGTCTCTGCCAGTCAGAAAGTGCCACTGATGATCAAGTAAGGACAAAAGTAAAAAATTGGTATTTGTTTTGCTTATATATTTACAATTAAGAAGAAAAATGCAAAAGCTAAACTTATGGGGCTCTGGAGTTGTCACCAGTCTTCTGCATCAGTTGGTGTAAACACAGAGTCAGACAGCATTTTCCAATTTCAGCAAAGAGAGGGTTGCTTAAGAGATCAAGTACATTTCCGTGTGATCTTTGGACTTTAAAACTACATATAAGTCTGTATAAATATCAGTTTTTCTAGAAAACTCAGCTCCAGTAAAACCATACAAAAATGACGAATAAGGCGTTGACAACTGTTGGGTGGGTAGTGCAAAGTTGTTGTTGTTTTGTATGGTGGACCAGGGCTTGGCTACCTTGTCTGCAGTGAGGAGGGGGTAAGGGGCCATCCCCAGGGACTCTTCCTGTGGCAGCTCTGTTCCCATCTCAGAGCAGTCTGGGCTGGGATAATAAAACCTTTGCAGCAGTTTACTGGGGGAGTCAAATTGGGCTATGCCTAATGCCTGGCCTGTCTGTCACTGCAGACACAGTGAGATGGACCAGGTGCTGGTTTGCTCCACTGTAGCATGTGCTACAGGCCTAGTCCTCAAGCTGTCATCCAGAAGAATGACCGTGACCTCTTGATCCACCAGATTGTTGTATTATTTTGCCACTTGGGATGGGCACTGGTTGGTGATGTTATTTTTTCAGGTAGTGTGTTACTATTCCCTTAGCTACGCAGTGTTGTTTTTTGCTACAACAGTTGAAGTTAGTATGCATTACATGCACCGTGGCAGTTGTGGTCAGGAAAAGTGAGGCCCTAAACTTTGACCAAAGCAAAACATGTGGCGTTAAACGTATAGAAATACTAGTTTGAAGCTTAACCACATGCACTTAAAGCACAAGAAGTGACCAGCAGAGAACGACAACATCATCCTGCTGTGATGACATCAGTGGTGACCTATTAGCCTGCTAGTGCTAATAATGACAATGGTGACTGGGGATCTGTTCCCATTATCACTAAGTCTTGTGGAAGGAGAAAGCTGGCCGGAGTACAAGCCACGAGAATGGAATGAGGTAAGAGGACAGCGGCCCTGATTTAAAGACTTATTGTGTTGACAAGGTGGCTGTTACAACAGACCTTACAGCCTTAAAGCAGCTGCTGAGGGGTGAGGTGTGTTGGTGAACGTGTGTGCCTGTGTACATTTGAAACAGCTCCTGGTTTCCATTGTTGGCTATTAATTACAAAAATGTGAATGTGTTATACTCTAATGTTGTCTGGCAGCCATGTTGTCGCTATTTAGTGGCCTGTAGCAGGCTAAGTCAGACAGGCTTTTGTTTTTATATTTTATATTTTAAAATGTAACTTGAGTACTTGTTCATAGGGGAATGCGAGTACTCGAATATTGAAATTACTGAAAATGTCCAACCCTTTTTGCCACCTTGATGCCTTTGTGTTTTCAACTTTTGGCTGTAGAGCTTTACAGCAGCACTGGTTTTACTTTGTTGCCGTAGACCTCATGCAGCAGAAAGCAATGGTTTTTTTTGGATAGCATGGCGTCGGTGCTGAAACCTGCTGAAATCTACATCCGTATGATCTGAGTTTTACTCATGCCCCAAGGTATGACATGTACTTTTGTGAAATATATGAACATTGGAAGAACAGAATGTTAATAGTATTACTGTATGGGAATGATATTATGCCCAGAATACTGTATAGTTAAATGCACTTTAAGACTGAGCACTCTTTCGGTCTTCCTGTGGACTGCTCTTAGTACTTCACTCTCCACAGGAAAGTTAATCACTGTTGCTGCTGCCTGGCTTCGAGTACCCAAAACCACAAGTCTGTACATGGATGCTATTCAAATCACTTAGAAGTTGTGATGTATTCCATTGTTCAACAAGTTAGAATCAATGTTTTTTCAAGCATAAAAACTATAGTTGCTGATTGAATTAAGTGCCATCTGAACGATAACCAGAACAAAAATATGACTGACACATTTGTCGAAACCGTGCTCGGCATTTAGCACGTCTTGCTTTTACAAGTGGTTTTGACAGGGAGACTAATGAGGTATGACTCTGCTCTTACTGGCATGTTACCTTAAGAAATGCATTTACAGTATGTTGTGATAAAATCTTATGTGATTCACTTTCTTATCTTATATCAGCTGATAAACATCGGAACAGCTACTAAGTTTTCTGTCTCTGTGCAGCTGCAGAAATAAAAGAGAGACTCGACTTTGTGAAGAAGAGAGGATTCGAAAGGAGGTTAAAGTTGAAGGAATTATGATAACAGTGTCCAAATTCAGAAAGAAGCAATAACTTATCTATGATACTGGATATGAAACAAAACAATTTCAGTTTTTATGCCTACTATGATTTGCATTATTATGTTTAAATGCCAGCTACTGGATTTCTTGTTCATATGCCATGTAAGATATAAGGCTACTGTTAAAAGCCGCCAAAACCCCCAAATAGCTTGAGCTTATCTGTAATGTACTGAGAGAACGGCCACGGTTAAGGTCTGCTTAGCATGCTCTTTTAGATGGTTTCCTCCCTGTACTCTATTTTTAACGCCACCACATTAAATTTTAAACAGGAGCCTTCATTGCTTACATTGGGAACCGGTCTCATCTCCTTTGACAAAGATGTATTGCCCAGGATATCATGTCCCATTGTGTGAGTAAGATAGCGAGACAAAAAAAAAAAAGGAGAGTAGGATGTGGGCAGCAGTGGGCAGAATTGTTAAGTTTAGAGATCAATTCATGAAATGAAATGACAAGAGAAAATATTCATTGATAACTTGATGGCTTGATAGACTAAGCATGCATTGTATTTCAGCGTTTGAATATGAATATGGGCTTTGGATGTGTCATCTCCCCTCATCTTCATCTCAAATCATTCATTGAAATATCACGCTAAATAAAATACAGGATATTGAATAAAAGAGCAAATATTCTGCATAAATAGTGCAAAGGTTGTGAAATTATTTTTTCTGCAGAGAGCATTAAGCTTGTGTGGATGTATTATCTTCTAATTGCTAATTGATGAATAACCATAAGAGCCACAGTAGCGCCAGAGAAGTTCAAGCTGCCAACTGGCTAGCATTACAGATTTCTCACATTAGCTTTTCTTCCCTTTTGTGTTTTGCTCTGAAACACAGTTCTTGTTTTGAGCAGATCAGATCGGATGCATGTTGATGTTCCTCTACTAGCTTTATTGTTATGACTTTCATACACTGTAGCTGCCAGCTTCACTGTAGTTGACACAGCCTAGCGTGCTGCTGAATCATGGCAAGCCATAGCCAACTGAAAAACATTCAAATTCAAAGTCTCGATTCTTTCGAACTCTTTATCAACATTTAGATTTGAACATCTGCAAGTGATCTTATAATGGAGTGAACTTTTCTGTTTTCACTTAAACTGCAGTTTAGTTGTTTGTGTATTTAAGTATGTCAGAAACAGCAAAAAGCTCTTGATAAATAAAAACAGAGGAGAGCTAAAATGGTTAATAATAGAATTGTTTGCTATATTTAATCTCCTACCATAAGATGGATCAAAACATTGAAAATAGGGATGTCAGGTTTGTTTAATTTCTTTATCCGTAGCCCATTATCCATTAACCAATAACATGTCACTGAAAAAACAAAACATAAATGTGCTCCCTGCTTCATTTCAGTTTCAGGGTTGGGTGATGACTGCTGAAGTGCTTTACGATCACACGGGTAAAAGTTGAGGCCCTCATTAAGTTTGTGCATAGTGAAGCATTGAGTTCCAGGGAGCGCTCTCTGGGGAGTTGGCTGCCACAGTGGTTTTAACTTTATCACGGACCCACATGTCAGCGTGTCCTGGAGGTTTTCTGAGGTAGAGGCAGTGGCTGAGGATTAGACTGGATGTCCAGCAGCACTCTTGAACTGACAGGAAGCTGTGATGCAGCTTTCATTTGTGAGAGATAGCTTGTCACAGTAGCTCTCTATGGTATAATGTACCCAGTGCGAGGTACCGAGCTAGCACTTTGAATCCCTCAACAACAGTGATTGTGAGCATATTAATCTCAATCATTCATCTGGGTGATGGCCTGAGGATGGCGTGCTGTCTTCTGCTGTCCTCTGACACAGCATTTGCTTGCTTGTGCTAATACTACTAACTACAAAACTGTGTTTACAATTAAGCTGGCTTTCTAGAAGAAATGTGCCCACACAGTGATTCTTTTAGCCCACTTAATTAATCTGCTTCTTTACTGTTATTTCTTCAGGTAGAGCTGTCCGCGGAATATATGTGTGCATGTGGTGTCCACGCTTGTTCTTGCAAATTAGCTTCCACACCTAAGCTGTCAAAAACAGTCTTGGTGGTTGTCCACTTAACAGTTAACTGTTGAAATCCCTAATTGTAAATCAGAGCTGACAATGCAAAACAGTGTTGTCCGTCACTGTCACTGGTGGAGGCTGCATAGCCTCTAACCACTAGTAAACCCCCCCCCCATAAACAGGAAAACATCATGTCATTGCCAATAAACCAGCTTCAAAGATAAACAGCAAACCTCTAGTCAGTACCCTACTTCTAACAATCTATTTTGATTTGAATGGACTATATTTTTTGTAATTTTCACTGAAAATTTGTTCACATCAAGCACAGATGATGAATTTTCTCTTTCTTGCTGTTTGGCCAGTCTGAAGGTTTTTTGTGCTGCTACCAAGACTGTTTACCACTAGGAGCAATCCAGCAACAGCCATGTCTCTCTCTGTCTCATCCTCTGTTTGTCTCCGTCTCTCAGCGGCTGACAGAAAGCCACAGGAAGCGTTTGTCAGCTGCCCAAGGAGCAGTGTGAGCGATGCAGGAAGTGACCATCAATCCCTCCTCATTTCCTCTGCTGTGATCCCTGGCTGCCGGTTTTGGACGGAGCGCTCCCTGAGCTGCACGCCATCAATATCCACTAATGATAGGAATTAGCAATGAACCACTGGCCGCTGACAATAGGCAGATCAACAAGATGTTTGTTGCTCTATTTAATGGTAGATGGCAAGTTGCTAGAGCATAGGAGCTTCACCCTGCACAGATTAGGACCAGATTGAATTAGCTGTGGCTGGAGAAGAAAGGGAGACGTTCTCAGTGGTTCGCATGGTGCAAGAGTACTTGTGGTAGGATTTAGAGACTTGAATGTCAGAGGAAATGGAACAGAGTTTACAGTGGGTTGAAAAGCCCCAAGTGATGCACAAGGCACATTTTTCCCATGATCACCTCTTTGTTCTATCTGTAACAAAGGCAGGAAATATCAGATGATGGCTGGTATTTTACAGCAGTAGAAAGTACCCTGCAGCCCAAACTTTGGCATCATATGAACATGTTAATTTTAGGAATATAGCTTAGAATTCCAAAGTTTCCCAACGTTTTCCAAATTCGACTTTCAAATTTACTTTTATTTTAATATTTTAGCTTTTTTTCATTTGATAAAAGACAATAACTTTCCCTTGCATGGGAGGTTTAACACAAGCAGCCATTAGCAATCTTTACATGCTATTTTGAGACAAGCAGTGAACACACAGCACAGATAGATTTTTAGATTAATACTTTGAATTTGGTAGCAGATGGCTATATGTTTCTGTTTCGTCATGTTTATGGTTACTTGGTGAACAAAGTTTGCTGTCATCACTCTTCCTTTAGCTCGGATTTGGTCTCCACTGACTCCTAACGGCGTCTGTCTGGCTCTCTACATGCTAAATGCTCCTCTATGTTGATCAGCTAACAGCTTGCTTTGCTTGTGTGTGGTGCTGGACCTAAGAGTACAGTTACACTGAAAACAACTGCATAGAAAAGACACAGATGAGCGGAAAGACTGAAACAAAGTTGTGAGTTGCACATCCAAATTATGGTAAAAACTCCACAGAGCTGAAAAACATTTCATTAGAATCATCATGTGCAGAAATTTTCTGTGGAACCATCATTATACATTATATTGTAATTTTTTTCCTGTTTTTGTAAAAATATATTGATTATTGCAGCTTTAAACTAGGGCCACCCATTATATTACTTGTTTGTCAATATATAGATAGCTAGATCTTAGATTCTAAACACTGGACCTTTAAAACTTTCTAATGCTATGGAAACATGCAGGCTTTAAAAGCGTCGAGTCGTCAGTTCCTGCCCGAGTGTCTGTGGAATGTTAGATAAGAGTGGTAGGAAAATGAGTCAACCACCGGTAATGAAAATGACAGATTAACCTTTTAGTTTGTGAAGGATAATTGCATTTATGCTATTTAGCCTTTTTAGTTTTTGACCGCAGTGCTTTATGAATTAAGACGGAGACATCTCTGCTCTTGGTGGTCATGTCAGCTGTCATTCAGTTGTGCTGACCCCGAGCCGCCCTTTAGCTGCAGTGGATGTTGTAGCGTGAGGCGTAAGACAACTACTATGAACATTTTTTTGTGATCCACCCCTTAAGCTGCTCAGTAGATATTCTGTACAACACATTTTTTTTTTTTTGTGTGTGGGAGGGAAGGGCAGATACCTTCCAGGCAAACAATAGAACAGCTAGAGTGTTAGAGTGCAGAAAGATAAAAACTGGTGATAGCTATCTACTGTTCAACCCGCAAGTGTTATATCATGGCTGTTTGTATTTTGTATATTTTTGCTTATGTTTTTGTTTGAAACTGCTGTTCGCCATCTAGATAGCCAAGATGTTGACCCTCCAGGATTGAGCTGATCAACTGGCGTTGATTTTTCCAGACTGCAGCCTTGTGTTTGTCCCCCCTCTATTCCCACCCCCTCATAAAGCATACTGGGAAGTTACTATCTTGCAGGCTACTTCTCCCTCCTGTGATAAATATTGCAGCTTTTTGCCATTTGAGGCCAGACGTTGTCAGGATATTGCTTTGCTTTTAGCACCAGAAGGACTTCCTCTTCCTGGTTCTTTGAACCAGACGGTACAAGAGACAAAGAGTGTAATTGCCAGGATGGAATGTGCCGTGTGCCAATTAATGGCAGCCTCTTTTGAAAGAGGCGTATTGTAGGGGCGGGGATGACTTTTGCCTGCCGTTGCTGCCCCCTCTGGTTAAGCCAGAGAAGCCAGCGACAGGGAAGGCAGAGCTGAGGATCCACAGCACACTGAGAACACCAAGAGCTCGGGCATGTTACCCTTTAAAGATTTAAAGATACCATTTGTTCATTTGGTTCTGCTTTCTTCATTTTGACGTTCATTATTAAAATTTGACAGGAAATCATTACTTTCACATGCTTCAATTCCGAGTCTTTCAACATGCTTTTACTGCTAATCAGTAAAAGCATGGATAGTCATGGATAGTCTTTTTGTGTCAGTCTCTACGCTCCTTCACAGCAGTTACATTACACATCTTGTTGGTTTGAGTTTACATCTCAGACCTTCAGAGATGGTGCAACCCAATTTGCAGCACGCTCCTGTTCCAGAAACAACCTGTAGGCTCTCGGCGCTGCAGAAGCCTCATAAAAGCCTCATGACCCGCATCAAAGTGTTAGATTGCCACAGAGTGTGTGTAGGTTGCGCTATAAATTTGCTAGTTGCAGCACGATTGGGTAGATTGCATTGTTCCAAGAATCACACCTACATACATCATGTAAAGCTCTCATGCCTGCAGGGAGGTGGATTCATGTAAAAAAAAACAACCCAACATTATACAGTATGTCAGAGTTTTTCATGGCTCACAATTGGCTTTTGATGATTTTGCATGATGGGAAGTGTGATTGGTCCGTGTACATTTTAGATCTTAAATGTTGTTTTTTTTGCTTTGCTAAAGTTATTGAACACATTTGGGGAGGATTAGAATAGCTATCCTTACTCTGCTGCTGGTTCGTTTCCTTTGAGGCGGCTGGGTGGAGGGCAATTAAAGCTGCTTTGGAAGCAACATTTTTTTTCTATGCAAGGAAAACCCTGTACATTTGACCAACATGACTGTTTTCCTTGACATCTAAGCATTAATTGATCTGTGATTTTCTCTCGGCCATGTGTTTTATGTAATTCATCAATAATAAGTCAATGAAATACATCAAACACAGAATTCTGTCTGTTCTACACTGTTAAACCTGCCTTGTGTGAGTCAGTAGGTTATGAACTCAGCAGCAGCTTACTGTGTATCAACAGCACTTAATATGAAAAAGCTCATGTTTTTCGCCACATGGGAAAGAGCTGGCTTTCTACTGAGGCACCAGGCCTCAGTAGAAAGCCAAACAATCCTGTTGATGAATGTGGCTGCTCAGAGCATAGAGCATAGAGAGGATCAATCTTGCTGCGGTTTTTATGGTTTGGGAAGAGAGGAAGAGGAATGTACCTCTATACTCTATCCTGCCGCGGCCTTTCATTACCCGACTTGCCGAGGGAAAGGGGAATTGAAAGGTCTTTTCAGGAAGCTCAGCCGACAGAAGGCAGACTACATGTCAAGTGAGGCGCAGCTGTTTTGTGGGGCACTTGGTCTGTTCTTCACGGCTTCGTGAATCACTCTGCCTTCTAGCTGTGATTTCAGAGCGGAGCAATTTACAATTTCATTGCATTGTGAAAAAAATAATAATAATAGTAATTGTTCATGTGCTCAGTTTATAGCTTCATACCTCTCAGGTGTAGCAACTGGGCTTACTGCTATCGAGCTGACGTTTAATAAAAGCTGTTGTGCCTCAGCTGACACTGCAGAGCTCATGCAGACACAGAGCTGGAAACACCAGGCTGCATGAGACAAGGGCATGTTCACCAGCTGAGCGTTCCAATCTTCAAAGGGAAGATTTGTATGGAGACCACAAAATATTTAGGCTGGAGGCCCATTTTTTGTACTCTTTCTTTGCTTGGTCACATAGATTTATAGCGTGACTCTGAAAACACATCAGTTTTTCTTCATGGCTTTCATCTGTGGATAATCTGCACGATACAGTAAGCATATATAAAAAGTGTTGAGGCTGATAGCCGAAATTTACCAAAGCTGACATGATCTCTATAAAATGTATGTTTCTTGTATTGTCAGTACACACTAAAACTAGGAATACACGATATGCATCAGCATTCAACATTTGTTGATGTTAATCATTGTTTTAAATGCTGTATCAGTGCAATGAGCAAAAATAATACAATATAAACAACAAATGATTATTTTCAGTTTGTTTATGTTTCAGAAGATAGTGGTAATGCACCACAGAGCAGTTTGCCAACCACCAAATTAAACACTAGAATAGGATGTTTCTAGAAATTATGTTGACATCAGCAAATATGGGTTGTCAGTATCAGCCAGAAACAAACACATTTGACACATGCTAAGTTTTTGAAAAACAGTTCATACTGTGTACTCCTTTCTGGGATTCAAATCAAAATTGTAACAAGATTTAGCCAGTTGATACCATGGATTAGCACGACTAATCTAATCTATATTTGTTTACGTTTTGTTGAATTTTAATCATCATAAGTGATCTTAATCTACTTATTAGTAGCACTGTTCGGTTCTGTGAAGGAAGCTTCCCAATGTTTTGATAGTGAGGCAAGATGTGAAATTATAAGGATCATCCTTCATGTATAATTTCCTTTTCAATGTTTATGTGCCACGATATCGGAGACGTTATTAACTTAGAAAGAGTGGTTTGTCAAGTGCGTTGAAGCATATTGCATCAGTCGTGTGCAAAGGATTAATCCAGTCCCTAGATGTAGACGAGTACCAGAGCTGTTTGAGAGATGCCACTCGTCTATCGTTTCCCATCCTGAGCGCTGAATGACAGTTTCAATATACAAAGAGCACCAATTAATCACACTAAGCTAACGTCGGCTTTTTTCCAAGACACGGAGCTGTTATACCGCGCTCTGTGCTGGCAGCACTGTAATTAAATTACATTAAAGCGAAAAATACCATGCTTTTTAAGTTGTGTCAAATAAATCTCAATGTTCTTTGTGATCCAAAAAATTCCAATACAACGCTGATTAAAGCACACTCAGAAAGAGAGCTGTGTGCTTTGTTGATTCCTTTTGTTATCATTAAAAGCTGCGTTATTGGCTTGCTGCAAGAAGATTTTCATTCCTCTTCTTCTTTTATGGACTCAAATGCCTGTGGCCTATTTTCAGCTAATGTACTCTGGGGTACTGCAGGCCCATTGTGTTTCCTGTAGACAATCTTTTTAGTTACACAGCCTTTTGCTCCGATTATACTGCTTCCACTCTGTCTGTATGATCTGCTGTCATGGCAATCCACTGTGCTTGATATCAACACAAAGGAAAGACCTACAGTGCACCTCAACCTGTAAAAGAGAAAACTCTTAAGGCTTGTTTACTGTGCCAAGCTTTTCACACCCAGCCAATGTCTGAACCCATCAGTAAACATTTTGGCTGCACTTCCCCTATTATGTGCTTGCTGTAAACCGCCAGCCGTGTGCTGTTAACTGTTGAAACATGCAAGAGGCTCACTGACGGAGGAGATGAGGGTCCTAAACAGACGGCATTATTAGGTACACAGCTGGACGATTGTATGTCTCTCATTTGTAGCGCCGTGAACGGAGCATAAACAACGGTGTAATCTTCCTGAATTCAATGATGTAATCAGGTGTAAAAACGGATGAGAGCCTGTTCAGAATGAGCCGACCACGGCGCCGTGCAGTGCAGCTCATCTTGACGATAGCAACGCTGTTGTCAAGCGCACTTTAAACATCGGGCATTTTTTGCCATCAGTTTAAAGGAAAATATGCCCTTGTTTCATAGCAATTTGGGGCTACTTGGATTCAGATAAACGCCCATAAATAAATGGGTTATTATTGGTTCTTGGGTTAGGGTGAGGTTCTTGTGTTATTAGCACAGGTATCATTTCTGTACACAGTATTACTGCAAACGTTGTACAGCGTTAGAGGATTTGGACGGTGTTGTTTGGAGAAGTTTTTTGTTTGCTGAGTATTTAGACTAACTGTGATTGGCCGTTTAGGGGCCTGCATTGCATTGTGGACAAACAGCGGAGTCTCCGATTAATAAGGGGTGAATGGCAGTCTGGAGGCCTATTACTGAGCTCATTAACCTGCCAGCTGCCCCTGAGTGCCTGCATACAGCACAAACACAGGTGGATACTCACTGTGCTATTACAGTAATTGGATCTCGTCAAACTCTGATAACTTAGAAAATATTGTGATCCAACACTTTAGGCTACTCAGTAGATATTCTGTACAACGCATGTGTCTGTTGGTATTTCATGATTTATCGATGCTACAGTTAAAAGCACAATTTTTTTTACTGGCCCTTCAGTGCAGGCAGTGTATGTCAGCCCTCTCAAAGATTATTTTTCCATTGAACGAAAAATGCCTATTGACTTCCAGCCCTGTACATGAAGCATCTCTTTTCCTCTTTTGTATTAATGGGAAGCATCTGTGGCAGTTCCTTAAATGAAAATTATTGCGAAAATCTGTCAGAAGAGTACAGTTAGAAAAGATGGTACATCTGCCGCTCCAAGATGCAGGCAGTCTTTGGTCCTTGGAATTGTCTTCTGGAGAAAATTATTTGTTTAAGGTTTCTGGTTTATTTGTATTTTTCTGTTTTCTTGTCTGTATCAGATGAAATGAGGGCTTGATTTGCAGAGATTAGTAGAGAAAAACCTGTAAGACTCTTAGGTGATTGCAGAGATAACCCATGAGATCAGGTGTTAATGGGTCATGGACCTGCTCTATAAAGCAAACCAGATGTTGCCACTTAGCACCAAGGATATCATTGAAATGACGAGGAACAGACACATATTTAAAAGGTAGTTAGTTGCCCATTTATGTCAGTGTAACAGACCCTGATGAATACAATCAAAAACTGTATAAATGACACATATGTGTCATTCATACAGAGAGTGAGGGAGCATCACAGCAAGAGCGACGGTACTGAGGATTCAGAAGTCTAACGTTCACTTTATGTTTTGCTGTGTTTCCACACTGAAGCACTTTGCTTCACCAAGCTGATGTTGCCTTTTAATAGGTAGAGAACTGTACATGTGTGATGCTCGAGTCAAAATGGGAGTCTTGCATATCACTAATGGCATGCCACTGGGTAAATGTGCAGATATGATAATTACTGCTGAGTGCTTGTGTAGAACCCCTCATTTTATGGCCTTTCATTTTAAAACATCACATATAATTTTAATTGTTTGTGCTATATTTTATTGCTGTTGTTTTAAAGTAAGGTCCCTATGTAGGAAGCGACCATACTGTATTTTGATTATTGGAGTAGCCTTACAGTAATTGTGTGAAATTGCGTGAGTGAGAGTCTCGCTTTCTAACTCTTTGAATCTTTGATATGATTTGGTGCCATGGAAATGTTTGAATCTCTGTTCAAATTGCACTGTATTTAATATGTTAATTTACCCACAGAATACTTCTTACGTCATTAATATATTCAACTGTCATGTCGACATAAGCTGTCAGCCCATTAATCAGTTTGGCCACTGACGTTATTAACAGTAAGATGTTTTATAAATTATGACTGATGGTTATGCACTCCTGCAGTCACATGAGACATACATTGGCTCAGTACATGTAGTAAATGTGATCACTGTGTACCTGACATTATCTTTATATAGAAAAGCTTCATTGTTACATTATGAGATTGATAAGGTTGTTGGTTAATATGACATTTTTATTGCATTAGGCTGAAAATCTTCTTTTAGTATAAGTATAATTTTTGTATGTGCAAATCTGCCTGAGGGCCAGTTTTGCATTTTAGAGCTACATACCTCCTCTCATTTCAGGCGTATTGATGAATGTTAACACATATGTCTGCTGAGCAGCTGTGTGTAAAATTCACAAGTTCTTTCTGTTTTAAATATGTCAATTTTCATTTCAGGCCAGGCTATTCCTTTATGACTGGCATGCAGTGAACATTTTCTTCTAAGGCACCTTTCAATGCCAGAAATGGTATTTGTGCAGCACTCAACTCAGTGAGCTAATGGAGTTGTGAACCAACACTGAACCAAACCTGTCATTTTAATAAACTCACTTAGCTGCCAGGCAATGTTTTTTTCTCCTTTTTTTGACTTCTCGCACGGCGTTTTTTGCTAAAATTGCTTGTCTTCAGAGAGGCTGTGCACCTTGTTGTTATTTAACAGACACAGAGTTGATAATATTGCACTAGTATTTATTCTATTCCTGGACTGCACTTCATCCAGCACATACTGAACATTACAAATGAAGTGCACTGCAGCAGAGAACAGTATGATTACACAGTCTTCTGTCCATTAAGCTTCCATGACAGTGGTATGCAAAGGCCTGGAAGGTCGCAGAAGAGATAAGTACTACTTACCATATTCAGCGTCGTTTGAACTAGGTAATTATATTCAGCCGGAGACATCTCTCCTCCCTCCCTCCCACACTTCCTCTCTTGCTCTGTTTCTTCACGGCTAGTTTAAGCGCTGGTGTTGAGCTTTAACAAGGCCGCTTTTGTCCCAGATAAACCTTCTAGACAGCACTCATCAGCGCAGTGTAAGATCCCTGCCTGCCGGAGCACAGAGCACTGCCCCGAGGGCATCTTATCACTCCGCTGGCAATCACAAATACCCACTGAGATAGATGGGCTTCTCAGTTCTCTCTGTGGGGAGCCCTTCAGCTGAGAAAGATGACTTCTCCTCTGACTGTCAGCTTGGCAGAGAGATAAACATAAAAATACAGAGAGAAAGCAAGAGCTACTGACAGACAGATGCCTGCAACCCACACAGAGAAGTGTTGGGATCTTTTTACACATGCACTAACTGACAGATTGGCAGGCATGATGGGGATGAAGGCAGACAGAACGCTGACATATGTATATAACACGCAAGAAGATACAGTACGTCTGTGCAGTCGCACACATGTACACACATGCATACTGTACTCCCACACAGTACATTCCTGCCATGTTTTACTGGATCCAAGGAATGACAAGCTGCATGCAGTATTTATTTATTTTTTTTGAACATCAGGTTATTCAGCATTCTTTCATTACCTTTTCTGATTGGCAGTAATTTTTGCTGACCCACTGTACGGCCTTGGCAAAATGACCATGGTGTTACAGACTAGTAGCACCTTCACTTGAAGTTTTGGCAGGAGGGCATTTTTATAAAGATGGACCTGGAACAAGCTTGGAAAGTACTTACATAGTTTTCTCTTGATTATGCCTTGTTCAGAGGTATGCTTTTCTATTTTTATTGTCATTTTTTAATGTTTAACTGCAGTCATCCATTATACAAGACCATACTGACACGTAGATGCAGTTAATGGAGGAGAGCCAATTCAGCTCAGTTTTGTTTCCTGTTAATTGTCAGTGGTCATCCTACACACTCTACTACTGTGGTTGCTTCCACTAATAGGGACATCACCATCTATTTCATTTGTTAGTAAAATAACACGGAGCTGGTGTCATATAATTACATACACTCCCTCTACTGTATGATGAATGTGTACTATTCAGTGCTTTAGGGGGACAGATGGTCTGTTATTATGCTGTCAATGATTTAGGCAGAATAGACAAGCCATTTGTCTCCATATTGTAATGAGTCAATGTTTCACAACAGTAATTACCTTTTTGACTGCTTGACAAATCAAAACAAGAACAGTAGCACACCAACATACCCACACAGCTCTATGCTCACCAATGTGCACACACATTTCATGATGAAGCTGGGGTCGTGTTGACCTTAAGCCCCTGCTGTCATATCACTATCGATTCTCTTCCTGGATTAGACCTCATTATGTTTGGAGCAGCCGCCAAAGCCTGTACCTGCTCTCGCAGTTCCTCCTCCCCACCTGATATCGAAATCTTCTTCTGTCATGATTGTGTTGTGACTCAAAATAAGTTCAATTACACCTAAAATAAAGGCGCATCTCTGATACATTAACAGAAACCAGTTTTCACTCGGCAAATAAAGGGAAAACAATCCAACACTGGTATTGGTGTTCCGAACAGGATGTCACATATCCAACGTCGAACAGACCTCATCCGTCCAGATTCCACAGTCTGAGGTTTTTATAGCCTCGTGGCACCGACATTGGTTGCAAAAGATTTTATTGCAATATTTAGGGCTTGACAGCAAGTCAAGTCAGTGTCTCATTAACTTATCTGAGCAGGCAACACAAAAGTGTAGTTTAATTTAATGAAACATCATCTGAAATAGATTTAGTACTGCCAGTACTTTGCTGAGGTGGAACTTTACTAGCTGTTAAATGTAGGGTCGACAACGTTACTTCACTGGAACTAACTAACTCTTGTATATATGTCAAAGTGCTGCTCTGATGGCATCTCATTGAAAGGCTTTGTAAACCTGCCTTAAACTGCAATATCTGTTGCATTCTGCTAAAATCTGACTTTCCAAAATAAATTCATACTGATACATGTGATCAGTTTGATGATAAAACCTGAAATGGATGTCTTCTGTCATAAGTTACTGGTGCCATTAACCATGGGCCCCTTTTTAAAGCTTATTGGTAACACAATAATTCACTCTTGAAAATATTATAATTAGAAGAAAGAAGACACAATATCAGTTAAGAAGATATTCAGCTTCCAAGGACTCTCACTGTATTTATATGCACAGTGATTCTCTTCCTTCCTCTGAAGTCATTTAGAGCTACCTGACATCAGAGATATTGGGCAGTCCTTCTCACATAATAAAAAAAAGGCAGTTCTGTAAATATATTTGTTGTTGATTTTAAGTAGAATTACAAATTTCAGAAAATTAAGACACAATTTGTAAAATAAGTATTGTCTGTTCCCCTTTAGCACTTAAGACATTTACAAGACCAACCAAAAACACTTACATTTATAGTGAAAAAGTTAAAAACACTGTCATTTTGGTACTGTTTTTCTGCTTTTGTTATTAATATGGCCCTTGTGTCTTTAACCTTTTGTTAAGGCTTTTCATCCCTCAGCATTGCAGTGTACTGAGCCCACGTACAACTGAATTTTATGTCCTTTTAATGATTTGAGCAAAAATCGAACACAAACTAATCATGCGAGATGCCTCTTGAAGTCAGCTTTAACAAGGCTCAAAGAGACTTACAGCTCTAAGTGCTGCAGTCCGTCCACATATCGACACTCAGAGGCAGTGATAAAAAGCTTTTGTGTTTCTAACCCTCAGAAAAAAAGGTAGCATTTAAAGACAGCGAGTCTGGAGGGTGGAGGAGAATTTGCCCAAAGACAGCCAGAGTTGCAGTGTTTTCACTTGAGGTAAATGTCACAATAATGTCAGCTGCTTGTGATCCATAGAAGGAGGAGAGGAAGGTTAAGTTGTTTTTGTTTGGGGGCTGGATAGGGAGAGGCAATAAACTATCAGGAGGGATGTGATTACTTTTATTCTTTTCAGCCAAGAAAAATAAAGTTGTTGAGATGGTGATTTTTGCGAGTGGTGAATTATCATCAGGATTTACTTGTGGTGCAGGGGGAATTTGTGTTTTTGCTGTTAACTTTTTGGAAGGTCAACCATTCGCACATATTGAGTCAACAGTGTGCAATCAATATTACATGTTTGCTCTTTTCACTGTTGAGTTAGTGCTTTTCTTGCAGGCCCTTTGTGTGTCCTGACATCTTCAGCAGCTGTTCAGTCTTTGTTTACTGTATATCTTTAGTTTAAAGCTTCTGTAACACATTTTTCATTTCACAGTGATGCGCTTGCTTGAACACTGGATCAAATAAGATCTTAATATAGTCAGCATTTGCTTTTGGCTGCATGCAGCTCTGGGCTTGAGTTTTAATAGTGCCAAATTTCTATTTCACAAAGACGTTGATATCTATTCATATACTGTTTAGTTATTACTCAATTTTGCAAAAATATTTAAATAGACTCATTAGACTCAGAGGCTGTCTGGTGTTTCTCATGCAACATTTGCATTACTTGAATTTACTTGCTACGACGTAGAGGAGTCCTTACATTCTAAATTTTATTTTTTTTTATGTTGGTGTCCCTTTGCAGATGATACCCTGTTTGCTTTTATAAAAGACAAACGAATATTATTCAATAACAAAACTATCACCAAATACAATTTATGCATCGTATCCAAAGGGGAAAGGAGAAAGCTATTAAAGCATCTTGGAACATGTGGAGAAACAGTTTTTACTTTGATCTACTCAATCTGAATAAACTGACTCAAATGAAAAACACAGGCAGAATATTAGCACAATATTAGAGGCTACCTGACATGGCAGCATTCATTGGCTCATTTTTAAGTCCATACAACCTCTAAACTGGCAGACACTTCCTGTGCAGCGACCCCCAGCCCATTATGCATTCAAATCAGTCCTAAAACAACACTACAATAACTGACACAGGTCTGCAAAGAAAGCCACTATATATAGAAGAAAGACATCTCCAGCTTCAGAGTGCCTACCTGAATGGCAGATCTGTCCTAATCTAGATCCACCCATGCAGCATTGATTTGTGCGCTTAATTTCGAGCAGTAGGGCTGGCAGAGGTCACCTATAGATCCACACAGCATATTTTCATGAACGGACCGTTTCGGTGGCTGTGAGAGAGGGTCTGGGGACGGGAGGCGGGGTTACATCACTCCAGCAGAATGTAATAGGGATAAAATGAGGTGCTAGTCAGTTGAAAAATGAGGACAGGATTGGAAGCGATGAAAGATTTTTCACAAGGCAGTTTGAATATTAAGTTGCTGGACATGAAGGGAATAGACCTCTTAAAAGTCAGTGCCCTGATGCCATTAACCAGGTCGAGGCAGGCATGTAGAGACTGAATGGATGAGGGTAAGAGCAGTTCCCCAGAGAGTCAGCGAAGATACATGTTTCACTTCATTTGACGCTCTTTGAGCTTAAGAGCATCAAGTGTGTGTTTGAGGCATTCCTCTTTGTAAATGCTGTAAAAAGTTTTGTTGTGCAGAAACAAAAATCCGGGTCAGCTGAGGCCTGGGCTTGTATTGGCAGGCCCAGACTCAATGCGGCTGCCAACTTTCCCTGTGAAAATGTAAACAGAGATCCACAACTAGCACACAGCCCACTGATCCACTGCTCTGTGCATAATGCCCCATGGAAAGACTGAAGCAAAAACCTGGCAGCCTGAGTGAGTCGCAGGCTAAGGAAGCATTTTCCTCCATATAAAGTGATCGTGCAGGCAATTTTGTCATGCAGGACATCAAAGTAATGGCAGCCAGCATCTGATGGAGGAAATGTGTCACAGGATGGGTGTCACATCCCAGTGTTGAAGGGGTTGTTGGTTGGGGGCCATATAATAATAAATCTGCTGGGTTTGAGAGCTGAGCCGGATCAGAGAATACATGTGTAGGCAAATATGTGAGCTGGAGATGAGCTTGAGGATTTAATCTCAGTATGTTTGGGGATTCTGTGACTATGCTTGTTCTTGCTTCACAATCTCCATTCTCTTCTTCTTACTTAGCCGATATTCAGATGTACAAATGAATCTAATTATTTCAGTTAAATGGCTTTGGGTGTTTTTCCATCAACTCTGATTTGATTTTAGAATATGAAAATGGCAGTGGTGTTGTCAACCTTTGGCCTGTTGGTTGTGGAAAGAGAAAGGAAGAATAAAAATCAAGAAGAAACAACACTACTTGGGTAAAATTATGTATTATACAACAACAGACAACGCCTGTTTGTCACTTCAATAGCCAATTACAGTGATCGATGTCACCATAGGTTGAAAAAAAACTTGTGATGAGGAAAGACAATGTCAACAGCGAGGGACACACCAAAAAGACTATGGCAACAGACACTCACAGATGTTCTCAATGTGGGGTTGGTGTGTCTCGAGCTTTAAAGACAAGTCTGTTCAGTGTCCTTAGTCCTTTTCACAAAGAGATTGTGCAAAACCCCAACAAATACCCTTTTGTTAATTGACTTGCAGCATCTTTCCATCAGCTCCCTCAGAGTTGTGAGGTAGAGTCTGCTTCCGATTCCAGATTACAGTGTGCTGTTGTTGGTGCAGGCGGCTCATTGTGCTTACCTGGCAGCTGGCTGGAGGCAACAGAGGGAATAGATCTGTCACTGTGATCTGGCCTCCACCCAGACCCTCCGCCTTTGGCTGGGCCGACTAGAACTCCTCAACAATATGACGCCACTCCTCTCCTCTTTGAGGAACATTCTTCCACAGCAGTTGATGTTTGTATTTAGGACCGGCATTGACTTGAAGATGAAAAGTGTTTGTGGTATTCACCGGCTCTGTGCCTGCACATCTGATTTTCACATCTACTTATTGACAGCCTGGCAGTGTGGTTCACTGTGACCAGGGTTATATAGCAAGTGGGCCAAATTCCTGCTTGTGTTTGCCAATTACAGGTCATTGCCTTCAGCGTACAGATTCCCTGATGCCACACTGTGCAGGAGTGCCTGTTTACAGTGATGATTTCATCATGCTTGCAGCTGAGCTGCAGAGGGGAAAAAAAGGCTGCGAGATGAATCACAGTTAGCCCTCTGCTCCGATTCCACTCTTAATTTTCACAGTAGGGGGGGTTTCTGTAATGAATCGCTGCCCCTGCAACAAACCTGCTCCTCGGTCATGCAGGGCTTCACGGGGGCTGCTTGATCAGTTGGCAGCTGTTTCATTTTATTTGTGGGGCTTGATTCACCTCCTCATTTTAGAGTGCTGTAGGGCAGGAAAACCATACCCTCCTCTGAGGCTGAGCAGGGGTCAACACAGAGGAAATGTCTTTATTTGTAAACTCAAAGGTTTGTTTGTTTTTAGATGATTTACTAAGGGCTAGACATCTGTTCACACTCTTGCTACAGCGTTTGATGTGTGTCTCTTTGCTACTTGTGCGCCGTTGTGTTGACAATTGACCAGAGTGCTTCTGTAATCTGTTTTTCTCCTCTCACTGCCTGAGAGCAGGAGCTATATAAACATGTCCTTCCTCCACGGGAGGCAAATGGATCACTCCTCATTACAGGAGAGGCAGAGGGAGACGAGAGTTGCACAGCCTCTACTGCAGTGGGATCTTACGGAGTGGAAGCTCGTGTGGTGTGGGCTCAAGTTTATTTCATATACACTCTTACAAGCTCAGACGTACAACAGCATACCTGGCAGGTGGCCTAGCATGTAAAGCAAAGGTGGATAACAACTGAAGCCTGAGTAAACTAACGTGAGTAGCCGGGGTTTTATTTCTTCGCCCGTGTGCCACAGGCTGTTGTCAACTGAACAGGTTACAACAAAACTCCCTTCTTGTGCAGTCTAATATTATTTATCTTTTCACCTCAGACAAATTTCAAACTCCTATTTTCTCTGCTGCCACTCGTGTACTCTCTTCTTTGGAAGATATGTTACCCATCTCGGTCTCGTATCACCACACCTGACAGCACAGCGACAGTAGCGCCTGAGCAGTCGCTGTGGTAACCCCCCCCCCAACAACTTCACCCCACACTGCTCCTACAACACTCAATAGCTTATGAGACATCATTCAGACCCTCTGGACTCCTGAAACTGGGTCGCCAACGCTGTTCTTTTACATGCCCCACTGCATGACTGACAGGCTGGGTCCTACAGGGAGGCATCTTGTGGAGGGGCAAGCTTCTGCCAACGCCAAAGCTTTGAAGGTGCCACTTTAACCAGTTTTGGTCTTTAATTAAGTCCTGTGATTACAGGTTACAACTCGCTGCTGCTAACCTGTGACTCATTACTCGAGCATGAGATTTAACTTTTAAATGAAACGTCCTTTGAAACTATTACCACAATACAAGTGTTTTTCATAGTAGCTTTTATACATAAAGGGTTCTACTAAAGGCCGGTACACACCAAGCCAACATTAAGAACTAACCATGATGGAGAGTTCCCAACATTTTGACATCAGGACAAAAAAGTATCAGTAGAACACATTGCAAAGACATCGGCAGCCTGCCAACTAATACATGTGTTCTGTGCCTGTGTTGGGGTCACTGACTCTGGAAGAACACTAAGAAATAATAACTAAACAAAACAGCATCTGCTTATCAATATGGCTTATTTAGAGGATGAAAATAGCAGCGGTGTTGTCAGTCCCTGGCCTGTTGGTTGTGGAAGGAGAAAAGAAGAATAAAAAATCAAGGAGAAACCTATATAAATGGGTGAAATCATAGATGGTACGGAGACAAACTCAAGGCATTTTTGTCACTTCAAAATGTGTATGAATTTGAGTGAAGACAATAAGAACAGTGAGGGACACATCAAAAAGACAACAGATGCTCACAGATGTTTACAATGACCGATTGTCAGCTTGGTGTGTCCCAATCTTTAAAGACAAGTCTGTTCTGTGTCCTTTTTTACACAGAGATTGATCAATATTGCCATGACTAATGCCCTTCTTTTTGTCTATATTATAACATCACCACACACTGATTTCAGAAAGCAAGTCAACCTTCTGCAATCAAAAAGAGGGGAGATTTTTAACAGAGTAAGATCAGCATCAACAGGAATGTGACATTTTACACACGTAACATGCAGTGCTTTATAAAGAATGAAATATCATGGCAATAACAATCGATTTCCATTCAGGTTATATGACAGATGATCCCGCCATCTGTTCATATGTGAAGTAGATCCTGAATATCGCATTGTCTTCCCAATGTAAACATTTTAGGTTCATTTTCTTTTGGTTCTGTTCATTGTGTGCTGTTTTTACATCTCCTTGTTGTGGGTCACACACATAATACATTGTTACTACCTCCACTGTCAACTCAGAGGCAGAACAAAATTGACCCATGTTATGTTTATACCTGCAAGGCAACAGAGGTGCAAAAGTCCTGCATTGAACAGGCTTTGAAAAAAAGCCTGATGTTACATTAAAAGATGCTTTCTTTTTTGTAACTGCTGGATTTCTCTGTAATTAGACCTCAATGCTGATTTTAGCCTGTGAAATTAAACCCTAAAAGTACTCACATTCTGTTCCACATTGTCTTTCATATATATTAAGATGTAACTTTCATGATCCCTTTTGCGAAAATAAGTCACTGAAGGAGCAAAATCATTTAAATGAAATGACTAGTAATGGAAAGAAAGAATATAAATTAAAGTAAAACAGATGGAGGGGATATAATATACTGTATATATATGCACACAAGGACATATTAGAGGCAAAAAATCTGAGACTTGTGTACATGAATAAAAACATAAACAAATAACAACACAACAGGCAGGACCTGTAGTCTCTGTTAGGGATATTTACAGATGGGAATTTATTTCACTCACAGAACTGGAGGCGTATATACTGTTTAATTTATCACTTCATTCAGACAATCTGCAGATTTGCAAAAGTGAACTAATAATTTCCAGCAGAAGAACATGTGACATTTTCTCGTTAATGTTAACTGTCATTTTATTTATTTAGGGATACTACCTTTTTCCTAAGCTGCTTGGCTTTCACAGTCACAGCACTTGTTTGGAGCGCAACAGGTGAAACACTAAATGCAATGTGGGGAAAAAAAAAAATCAATAATGCAACAAGCTTGCGTGCAAAATCCCATTATAATAAGACCATCCGCAGTGCAAACATTCTCTTTATTGTTATTTCATGATGTCAAACAACGCATGTGTATCTGCAGCGCTTTTGTTTCTGTTGATTCTTGTTGACTGGACACACTATCAGGAACACCATATGTGAATCTGTCCTCTGTAAGAGAGGACAGTCAGTGATACCTGTAGTGTCTCTTCCGGGAGGAAAAATACACATTTTGGTTTTACAGTATTTTAATATGCAACAAGAAGATCAAAATAATGTTATACAAACACCCCTTTAAATTTAACTACAATCTATTTTAAGTAGAATCCCGGTATTTTTTAACTTATACCCTATTTCCCCGAACTTTGAAGTTGTAAAATTTGATTTACTGTATCTTTTACAATTGTAGAGTTCGTAGCTGGTACCGTTTCGCTTAGAAAAGCTAGAGAATCAAACGGCTTTGGACAAGTCAAAACATCAGGAATAAATCTTTTTATTCGCCACTAACTGCCCTCAAAATGTGATCGCAAGTGTTGTAGATACCTACAGTTAAACACCAATGTGTTTTGACTCAATAACTGTGAAAATACTTAATAGAAAATATAAAAATATAAAATGAATGTTTCTTATTCCTGTCATTGATGGAGTTTCTCAGACATGATTATCTAATTAATACATGCTGGATTAATTTAAAAAAGAGGAATTTTGTGAAGTTTTACGGACTCAGAGTTTGGGAAATAGGCCAAGGGCTGAAACAAAACAGAATCTTCCTTTAAGAAGCCATAACGTAATAGATTTCTCATCTTCAGACTGCAGTTCGTGGTCATGAGAAACACATAAAAAGTGCATGAGGCATGCAAGTTGGCAGCACCATAGTGACCCTCCCTTCTCCCTTTCTATTATCTCCAGTAATTATTTACTTCCCTCAGGAGTGAGCTGTCAGGTTGCTGTATCGCCAGCCTTGACTGCAGGGGAGATCGTGTTCTCTTTTCTCCTGACACCATTTTCATCTCTCTCTCTCTGTCTGTTCCTCCTGGTGTAGTGGCCTGATGCCAAGGCCTTAGCCAACACCTAATAGATCCCTTCTCTCTCTCTCTCTCTCTCTCTCTGTCTCTCTCTTCCCCTCAGCACAGCTTTGTACCTGTTAAACACAGGTTTTAAAGTGCACTCGGCAGGGTGCAATTATACAGCCAGCACTGTTAGATCCAGAGCTAAACACACTACAGCCCCCTCTCTCTGCTCGCTTGTCTGCTGCAGGTCGCTGCAGCCTAAAGGTAATTGAATTGCTGTCAGCCCTTTGTTGATGAGTTGCCAGCGTAATTGCTTTATGGTTTGACCTCTGGTTTTGCAAACAAGCACCCTGGTCAAGGATCTGCGCCAGGCAGATGAGAGATGATGTATGCATGTGTTTCTGCATGTGCGTTTGCGGTTGATGGAGGCAGGATAAATATGTTAGTCTTCTTATGCTCCGTGTTGCCCCTGTGTCCTCTGTTATTCTTCACTGCGTCTCAAAATGCACTTCACTTAAAAACCGGCAGCTGACTCGATTGAATTGTATAATAAGCGCGCAGAGATTAGTGATAGCGGCATACAGTGACACATATGGTTCAAGGACAACAGGACATGACACGCAGCGCAGCCTAACCATTCATCTCCTGACATGTTGTACTTCATTTCTCTTGCTGGCCATGCTTTTGCTTCTCCCAAAGATCGAAGATCAGAAAATTCTCACAGCTTGTATTTTGTCAAGCAAGAACTCCTTAAACATTGGTTTTGCCTTGCTGTAACGTTCCAGGCTGTTCAAAATCGGTTCCATTAGCTTTCCTAATACATCAATTGATAGTTTCAAGGAAAAAACAGCATCAAAGAGCCACCAAAGTGGGGAGTCTTTATCAGCATCAACAGCCTCACACTAGATGATTGCATGCTGCTCGCTGGTTAGTGGTCAGCGTGCAAATTACCAACAGGTGGTGGATAGAGATCACTTCTTTGAATCTATTTGATTTTTTTTTTTCTTTACATTGCTTAAATGGGTTTTTTTTTGTGACAAACTTGTAAAGAAACACATCCAGCCGTCACAGTGCAACATTAGGATTCCTTTGGGGTTGCGTTTCATGTCATCTGTATTTTTC
Organism: Mola mola; assembly: GCA_001698575.1. Classification (NCBI taxonomy): domain Eukaryota; kingdom Metazoa; phylum Chordata; class Actinopteri; order Tetraodontiformes; family Molidae; genus Mola; species Mola mola. Next base: position 5,783,323 of record KV751322.1, on the reverse strand, counting down.
AAAGATCCTTCTTTTTTTTAGTGCTAGTTTTGCTTTCCGGCACTATACCTGTTACCACCATGCTAGCAAGTCATGCTAGTCATTAACTTTGTTAACTGGTGCTAAGAAGATAATTTACAATATCACATAAAAAAAACCCCCAAAAAACTAGTGTCTGACTAAATACACAGACAAATGAGAGCGGTGAGAGTGAACCAAACAGACCTCTTAACCTAAAGAAACAAACTAACAGATGTGAGAAAGCTCAGTATGGGGAAACATTGAAGTGTGAAGATAGCTGTCACTGGTAAAAATATTGAGTTTTAAGCAAGACTTTAAGAGCCCCTAAATTTAAAGTAGTGAAGCAGCTTGTGTTGTTTGATTGCAAGGTTAAGATTAGAGATCTATACAGCAGATCTGTTAGCAGTATCATAGATCTTTAGCACAGCAGCCATTTTGGTTGGAAATAGTCAGGTTTGCTCAGGTGCTCAGGAACTACTTCACACATAAAAATTCTCTACACACACAGCTACGTGTGTGTTTGTGTGTGTGATGATTTTTCAGGAAAAATCACCACATTTAAATGCATGGACAATTTCAGAATATAGTATAGAATTTAGTTTTTTAAAGTCACTGCAGGACACAAGATGTCTCCTCCTCCACTGTAAAGTTCAGTCTCAATACTCATGCACTTGAGGCTTGAAGTTTACTCTACACTACACTACACTTACACTAAATGGAATGGAACCCTGATACATGTTATCAATTCCTCCTGTCTTTACCTCTGATTTTATGGCAACGTGACTTCCAGGAAAAAGGTGTTTTAGGGTTTGTCAGTCGGACAGTTGTACAAGTTTACTAAGTTTAGATAACGTTGAGTAGTCCTTAACTGCAACCGACTGAGTCATTTTATTTTATAATTATTTTTTCCCCCAATTTGTTCAGTCAAAATACTCTAACTGTGCTCTGATAGACACAAAAGAGCAGCTAAGGAGCTGACCTTTGTTTGGAGCTGAAGGAGGAGGAGGACGTGTGGGAGAATGGCCAGGTTGACAGCTGAGGAAGGGTGAGACAGAGGTGTGAGAGACTCCAGAGTGTTAAGTTTTTTTACATGTATGTTCACATTTTTGGATCTGTGTAGGCAGTGAGAAGAGAATATAAGGGGAAGTGAAACACAGACCACACACACAGCGTATATCAAAGAGGAAAAGCAACGCTGAAAGGAAAGGCAAGAAAATAAACTGCTGAGATATCAGAGAAACCACATATTGGAGGTATGTGTGTGGTCGTATGTGTATCTGGGCAGCAGTTGCATTATGTGAAATAATGGAAAAGCATTCTTTAAATAAAAAAAACAAAAAAACGTGTTGCCTATTAGTGATGCAAGCACGCAGCCTGACAGAGGTTTGTGTTGTTTGTATTGATATCACAAATGCATGCGATTCATGTGCTCGTCAGGCTCGTTCATTTAGCAAACGGTGTGACGGCATCAGTTCAGGGCTTTCTCAGTGGCTCATGAGCCCCTCTGGGGCGGCTTTTAGCACCAGACACAAGAGCGCCTGTTTTTGTTGCCTGTGACAAGATGCCTCATTCTCTGTGTGGCGGCTCGTTTTCCCTCCCTGTCGAACGAAATCACTGTGATTTTTCTTCTCCAAACAGTTTACATATTCGAATGTTTTACAATGACAGGGTGTGCGTCTTTTTAACTAGAGGGATCTGAGGAAAATAATAAGTACATTTGAGGACACAATGGGGGATGATAAAGTGGTCAACAACTGAACATGTGTTGTAGCCCAGGGAGCAAGGGGGGGGGGTTAATACATGTTTTTATTGAACTGTCATGTCTGTATTCGCTTGATCCTTGAGATTGCTCCAATTTATGGCGGACCTGTTGTTCTTTTCTTCAAATTACACAGTGAAAACGGTGTTGCTGGAAAATGCGGGGTGAAATTGGTGTTTTGTGAAGCCGTTGAAAAAAATGGATTCGTTCAAGTGTTGCAATCACATCTAAACATCTAAAAAACACTTAATAAGAATAATATATTTTTGATTAATCTATGGGGCAATCTGTTAATGTACATTTAAAGGAAGTTAATTTAAAGGTCCCCTATTTGTGCCGTGTGGAGATTTCAGGTTGTCAATTTAGGTTCACTTGATTTAATTTATTTTCTTATACTGTAGCTTAATGAGCAGGGGCAGATAAATGTTGCAGTCCACTAAAAACATGTTCTGTACCACTTTTTGAGGCAGCTGAAAAACATGTAAATGTCAAGGACTGACTTGTGTTGTGCATTCTTTTAGAAAATTGACTCTAGAATTGTATGATTTAACTTTTTCCCTTATAAGGAAAAGAAAACTAATTCATACTGTCAAATTCCCGTATGTGTAGAATTGTGACACATTTGAATCGGGCCAAATCATATAACTTAGTGGTATTTGGTCAAGGCGTACCAGTGCTTAATTAGAGGCACACGTGAGTGGCCGTGACATGGGACTTTCACAGTATTCTTTTATTCAGGTAACGCTTGTATTATCTTTCCCGTCATACTTTATTAAACTGACACATCTGCTTTCTAAAGCAGGGAAAGCAAAGGATATTTTTTATATCCATCATCATAAAAGATTACATTTCAAGTCTGCTTTATGTAACAGCCTACTCCAGAAACCTCTGAGAGCGTGTGAGTCTTTGACACAGCGCGTCTCACTTTAGAAGTACATACTAATGGGAGTGTGAAGAATGTGGCTCATTCATTTTGCAACAGAGATTCAGAAGCTGAAATCATCAGTCTCCAGGTCACAAAGCCATGAACTTTTAAATATTAAAAGGTTTCATAATGGGCTGGTTTAGAGGGCTGAAAAGCTTTGCATGGTGTTCAATATATTATTAATACCAGCCACACATATACCTTTGTGATCTTTTTAATGTTCCTTGAGGGCATACATAGTTCTCTGATTGAACAGATGGTTTTGATAGTAAAAACTTGTAACCCGTACTCTAGCAGTTCTCTACAAATGCGTGTGTGGGTTCAGGAAGAGTCACCATCTGCAGACCTTGAGGAGAAGTGAAAGAGTCCCTGTGGTTATGCTGAAGGAACGGTATTACTTTTTTATACGTGTGTTGCTCTAAGTGCAGTGATAGGAGGCTGCAGGCAGATGTGAGGTTTTTCTTCCCCTGTCAGTCAGTCATCTCTGGCTGGGTTCCTCTGCCCCGAGAGTCCCCTGCTGCGTGAGCGAAGTCGACTCCTCTCACTGGTTCATCTCACAGCAGGATGCACTCAGAGATTGCGCCTGACGTCAAAAAACTTCTTCCTGTCACCTCGACCTTAGCGGAGGGACAGAAACTCGTTTTTGTCATTTATGTGTTGATTTGGCTTTGTAGTGAAAAGTAGCAGAGAGCCAATGTCAAATGTTTGGAGCGTTACATAATGCAGGCAGGTTGCACAGTGGTGCAGTGGTTAGCACTGTCGCCTCACAGCAAGAAGGTCCTGGGTTCGATTCTGGGTCAGGACGTTTCTGTGTGGAGTTTGCATGTTCTCCCTGTGTCTGCGTGGGTTTTCTCCAGGTACTCCGGCTTCCTCCCACATTCCAAAAACATGCACATCTGGGGGTTAGTAGGTTAATTGGTCACTCTAAATTGCCCGTAGGTGTGAATGTGAGCGTGGATGGTTGTTTGTCTCTATATGTCAGCCCTGCGATGAACTGGCGACTCATCCAGGGTGTACCCCGCCTTCGCCCCAAGATGCTGAGATAGGCTCCAGCCCCCCCCGCGACCCCTAACGGGATAAGCGGTAGAAAATGAATGAATGAATGAATAATGCAGGCAAAGATGTGTTGGTTGATATTAAAAAGCTTGTCATTTATTTTTCTTGACGACGCTTTCCATCAACACCCCTGGCGTGTTTGCAGCAGCTTTACACATGAAAGACGTCTTCAGCAGTTGGCACAACAATATGCTGAGCTGATTCGCAGACAGTGTGAGGCCAACATTTTAACATTCATTGGAGTTTATTTGTTATTCAGCTCCACCAATGAGAATAGCTGTTGCCGAGGCAACATACCCTCTCTGTGGGTGAAAGAGTGAGGTTTGGAGAATTCCAACGAATGACACCCGGCTGTATTTTGGGCTTCGACGTGTGGGTTGAGCAGCAGAACGTGGGGAGCTTCCTGTGACAATAAGTGGGAGGTTCACAGGACTTTTTGGCTCCATAAAACGCCTATTTCCTGCCAGATAGTCTTCTTAATGGTGCAGAAAAAAGCCTGTGGAACCGTAATAGCGGCGCTATCTCATGATCTCTACTTTAAACCCGAAGAGTCAGACAGTAATGAATAATAACATTTTGAACTTTCCTGATTATGTTTAGCAATAGTCTGCTTGTGTAGTTTAAAATGTGCCTACCCTGCGTTACGCTGAGCAGTTGCAAAGGGATAATTTGTTTTTTTTCATTGTAAAGTAAAGGAAAGAGTTTTTTCCTCCTACAAATTATGTATTATGTAATAAAAATGATGTATATTATGTACAAAAAAATTATAACATCCAGTACATGTAGGTGAACAATTACATTTCTCTTGGCATAATGGAGACTTACACTGATCATCCTAAAGGAAGTCACAAACTCTTAAATTTCATTGGAATGCCTTTAGCGTTCCTTTTTTAGATATTAGCCAACTAATAACAAAAATGGTGACTGGATATATCCTTCCATCAGGTTTTGTGTAAGGAGAAGGCTTCCGTGAGCCAGTGGCGTTTGTTGTGCTGGAGTAAAAGCCGCCGCCATGGCAAACAACAGCTATGAAAGTGGAAATGATATGCAAGTAAGGCGCAGCAGAACTAAAGGCTGATTTGTAGGTCAACAAAGTGGCTATTATTACAGACTCATCACATGTCATTTCATTCAGTTACAGTGTTCTCTGATAGTCCATACAAGGCGAAGTTGAGGAGGTCTAATGTTACTTAGCTCAGCACTTATTACCATTACTTTAAATTTGCGTGTAATCAGTCACTTGTTCATAAGATAATGAGAGTTCTCGACTATTTAAAATCACTGAAAATGCCCACCCTTCTTTCAATCAAGTCCTTTGGAGTCTAAATGTAACCCAGCACTGAAGAATGTTGCTGGTGTCAGAGTCCTGCTGCCTGGCTACTTCCTTGCATGTCTGTTGTGTCACATCAGTATCACGATTCATTCAATCAAATAATCATTGTCTCTGAGCACATTCCAGGCTGTGATTACCTTTCCCTTAAACACCAGATCAGAAACTAGCAGACCTCAATATACCCACCTGTGAGAAACCATAAAGAAACAGAGCTACAGCAGCAGAAGAGCGATCTGCATTAGAGAGCAAGTGAATTTGACAGCTAAAATGAATAGCTCCAATGGTGGCGGCCAACTCAGGCGATAAGTCAGCTATTTGCAGAGCGAAACACCACTTGTCTTGTCTGATGTAATGTTAACACCACGCACGTTGCCAGGCTCACATTTTCTTCGAAATATCAAGTAATCAAAAAACGAGTCATCAATATAAACTGCAAGTAATCAAGAAATTCCATTTGACTCGCTGCCCTGGGTGCCCACCTAGAAAACATTAATAGCATCAACTTAAGGATCACATTACTCACAAGCATTCTCCCTGTGAAATATCAAATATCACAAAGCAGGTCACTAATGTGTTTGCAACATCAAATTATGGGCGAAATAAGTATAATTTTCATGCTTGACTATGCATCTGCACTCATACTATACCTCTAAATAGCATGAACAGCGATGCACTGCAAACACTGTAGAATCTCATTAGAAAATAAAATCAAACATTGACCAGGCATTATTAAATCAGCAACGGCAAATTACACTAAATAGACTATTAGCATTCACAATGAATAGGTTCAGTATTTTATTACTGTTAGTCTGCAAGTGAATAGAAGAATAAATTATCTGCCTTGTAATGGGGAATTTCATCATCGCCTGGATTTTTTTTGATGATTAAGAGGAAGACAGCGACAATAGAATTTGGAATGTTCCTGAACGTTCACATGTGTCAGCCGTCTTTGCCTTTGTTAATCACGTGTGCTTGGTTCTCTTTAAAAAAAACAAAATGTGAAGTTAATGATTCTCTTATCTCTCTGCCATGAGAAGCAGGTAATTCTCCTTATTCGCCGAAAAAACATCCACGTTATGCATCTCATTTGTTTTTCCTTCCCGCAGTTTGGATTATGTCTCCTGTTTCATGTGTGTTTGTCAGAGCAGTTAAACAGATGTAAAGCTGGTGTTTATTGTTTTGCTGCAGCGCCCTGTTGTCACTGCATTCTCCCCATTCTTCTCCCCGCAACACCCGCAAGCCAGATGGTGTCACTCCAGGAGCTAATTCAGCACTCACACATGTGCACCAAACAAAACAATCACAATTACGCAAACACACTTGCTGCAACATAATGCAAATTAACTACACATTCTCTGACTGAAATGGCTGAGCGCGCACATGCACACATCAAGACAAATGTTTACCCACCATATAGAGTAGAAAGCAACATACACAACATATAGAATATTGGGAATGCACTTCAATGTCATATACAGCTCATTTTACTTAACACACAGATGTTTCTTTAACATGCAAATACAGTACAAGTTTACACACACACAAACAAGTAGCAGGTTACACAGCCATAAAAGCACTTGTAAAGGGTCATAAAACCTGCAGCTTCACTCCACTAGCTCAGAAAATACAATCAAATGGAGAGCAATAGAGGAGGAGGTGGGAATGAAAGAGGGAGAGAGGGAGAGAGAGAGAGAGGAGGGAGGACTGTCCTCACCTGCACCCACACTACACCAGTGTTGAGAGACTGTCGATGACATCTCCACGCAGATCCATCTTGTTCCTGCTCGCCTGCACAATCTCCGTTTATATTTTCTAGTTCTGAGTACGCTTGATTTCCAATAATACCTAAGAAAGCACTGCTTGAAAATCGTATCAGCTGCTGTCAGCTGCCACAGATTAAGCAGTACAATGCTTAACTTTGTCCTTTGTGTAGCTCATTTATATTGTAAAGCAGAATTGGCAATGAAACAACAGAATATTGCACATTAATATTATTCTGTGTTATTATCGTAGTGACAGAATGCTACAGTCTTTTATCATGCTAAAGTCTGATTATTGATTCTATTATATCACTACAGTAACATCACCTGGTCCGTTTTTCATAATTCTACTTTACTAAGCATCAATGTGGCCTACATAGAGCAGACTTGTAATAATAAGTCAGCGTCGTCTTTTATACCTTGATGTTTTATCTCTGACAATACATCTGACACATAGGAGTGGAGGATGTATTCTCTAAGAAGTAAGACTACTGGGAAGGAGTGATATAACACTGAGTCATGCCATGTTTCTGAAAACTTCACTCATCTTTTGCTGAACTAACTTTAGACAAAAAAAGTTTATATACATTTTTGTTACATAATCTTAAGGGTTTTAAAGAAAAATGTTGATATTTTTCAACCTAAGCCTTATTTCCTAGCTTTTACAGGTCAAAATGTCACAAAATACATCTTTTCTGAAAATGACTCCAGTTTATAGTAGGAATATTTAGCCTGACAAGGTTATACAATGCAACAGCGTTGGGTAAGTCAAAATATAGGAAACAAATCACCTTTTTCCTTTAAATTTTATGTCTGGTAACATGGAGTAGGTACATAGAGTGAAAACCCCGTGTGTTTTTAAACTAACATAAAACTACTCTCTAAAAAAAAAATGAATGTTGGTACAGACTCCTCTTACTAACTATCTTTACATGACCTGTCAATTGCAGAAGGGGCACCGTTCTCCGATGTTTGCTAAAGACAAACTAATTAGCATGATGTAGTAATCTGCTAAATAAAAACATAGGGGTGTGACGATACACTGAAATACACAAAAAACAAAATTCTTACTAGATAATTCTTTGAACAGTAGTATATTGAACGGTACTGATTGTAAAAAGATACGATTGTGACCATAACTTCTAGGAGGTTTCCTGTTACTTCCCTGCACATACTGTAAATCATTAATGGCGTTCGTGGGATAAATGTCGTCGTTTTGATATTTAACTAGATGATATTTAGTTGTATTCGATTATCACAAGAAACATTTTCAAATACAATATAATTTTATTGAGGCTTCATGATATATTCATGATATGATAATTATCTCGATTCATGATGTATTGTCACAACCCTAATGACATTAGGGGACATTTGGGGTGTATATATACATTCTTTTTATCCTAAAGGACAATAAAATAGGTCTGTCTTGTTTTCCTTTAGCAATGAGTATGTTCTAACACTGGTTAACTTCAAAGTTTATCTTTGAGACGCTCCATTTAAATGAGTTTTGACCAGTCAAGTAAATTTATCTTGAATGGTGTTAAGTGGATGGCCCTCTATTGGCATACAGCAGGGGAGTATAACCTCAAGTAAAGTATCAACCAGTCTTTAGTTAATTATTTATAAAAAGATAGAATCACAGTAAACCAAAGTCCCCAGAAAAGATCATGTTGTTGGCTTCAGACAAGTATCATTGCTTTCGAATGGAGGCCTTTACCCCCCGAATCATCCTGACAGTTTTT
>KV751322.1:5750219-5766049 GCA_001698575.1 Mola mola | reverse complement strand
TGTCTAAATCCAGTTTTTTATTGCTCAGATCATCTTGAAGACACAGTATGTAATTTTGTTTCATAACATTTTTGTTACAGAAATCTTGACCTATTTTAGGTTATGTCAACATGACCTGGTGTAGTTTCAGGATTGTTAGTTACACTGTGGTAGGTGACCACTGCGGCAAAAATGCCCTTCCTCTTGCCTCAGTCCAAAGTTTCTTTTAATGGAATGACTGCCACTAAGAATGAACAGTCACCATGTGATCGATTTATAATTTTAGGTACTATAGATGGCTTTCCTTTTCAAATATTCAAATAGCTTTGTTTAATTTTTGAAGCAAAGTCACTTTTCAATAGAGTTCATCAACAACAGAGCAGCTAAAACTGAGGCCTAGGACAAATAGCCTGACCAAAATACTGTACTGTAGGTGTACTGTGGGAGCCCAAAGTGTTTATGTTTCATAAACATATTGTTGGTATTCTGCCTTCAGGTTGTTTTTTCCCTGCCATCCTATTTTTGTTTTCCTTCATGACTGCAGAAGTGGTTTTGTGTTTGTTTATGCAGATAGAGGACTGTCAATACCCCATTCAAGCGCAATGCTGAGCCCACAGAGTCCGAGTCTGTCCCAGTGAGATAGTCCATCTATGTGTTAACAGTTTGTTTAAATGGGTGGATGTTTTTATGCTCCTGTCTGAAGCCAAGATCCACCATAGTGCTGTTGAGGATAAGAGGGGAAATGTAGTCAGGAAGCCAAACTAAATAATGAGGCTATGTAGCCTGGGGCCCTCCTCCACAGACAAAAATATCTCTCTAAGATAAGATTTCCTGAGGAAGTTAACATGGGTGAAAATGAGTTTGGCTCTGATATTTGGTTTGCTTAGAAACAGTTAGAAATTATGTTCTTAGCAGTTGCTCTAATCCAGAGTGTAAGTGCGATAGGCTGCGATTACTGCTGATCTACATTCCATTCTGGATGATTACTCCATAGTAGCAGCAAACTGGGGCTATCAAGTGAAAACTGGGGCTAAATTTCATGTTTCACAGCAACTTTATGTGAAGATTTAGAACTTGTGAGATCAAAATGAGCTATTATAAAAGCAGAGGAAAACAAAAGATGAAAAACACGTATTTGTTTGATTATTTAAATGTATAGTACCCATCGGCAGTTACAATGTCTTGTCCCTGGAATACATAAAAGAGACACAAAGAAACGGATAAAACAGATAAGAATATATTTAGATTTGTCTTTTTTGTGCTTTCTCAGAAATAATGTTTTTGCAGAGTAAAATGTTTGGGTTGTACTTAAAGATGTCCACTCACCCATGATCCTATATAAAAAACAAAATAAAACTGATAATGTAGTCTTTAATAGCAAATGTTTATAGGTTGCTGAGCCATTGTACTTGACTCCGTTTAGCACTAACAGCACATTACGTGGAGAATTTGTCTGTGTCTCACTGGACTGGTTAGAGATACGTTGACTCTGTGTATTACTAAAGTCCCCTAAAAATACCTCATTCCTGTTATCCATAGATAATTGGAGAGGTTTTTCATGCAATATGTTTTCAGTCTGTCCAGCTGTCCATCCCAATCTTGTGAACACAGTATCTCAGGACTACTGTGAGGGGATTTCTTCAAATTTGGCACAGACAGTTGGATCCAAGGATGAGCTGATAAGATATTGGTGGTCAAATGTCAAGTTCACTGAGACCTGTCAAGCTATTTTTTGGTTTCAACTCAAGAATCTATACACTAACTATGACAAAGCCAAATATCTAACAGGATAAAGAAGATTAATTCATAGCATTTGACTGTGGACAAAGGTCAACTCTACTTGTGACATCAGTACATCACCCTGTGGTCAAGCATTATATAAGTTACTATGTATATTACATGAATTCGACAGACATGGTTGAGAGGCAGTAACTCTAGTTAACTCTGTCATTTGCCTACTTTAACCTCAGTGTACGCTGAAACAAAAATTTGGTTGTCTCATTTTTCGTTAACATGGAGCTAAAACATCTTACATCCTGCCATGGTGTTATTATTGTCTCGAGAACAAACAATTATGGCGGGTTCACACTCTGTGGGAAACACCCATTCCCACAGTGCAGATAAAACTGATGACATGAGCATGTTTCCTAACTAATAAATTATAGATAAAGCTGTAAAATATGAAACAGTTGATCCACACCTTTTAAAATAAACATTACACGAGCTAAATTGATCTTCACAGCTTCATTTAAGACCACAGTTGAGACCACTGCTTTCAAAGTGATAAGTTGTTGCCAAACAAAAATATGTGAGTGTTTGGAAAGTTGAATTGCATGACAGCATGCGCAAATAAACATGTTACAGAACTTAAGGAGCAGCTGCCACCTAAAAAGCCTTTTTATTTATTTTTTCAGGCTCTCTGATTGTTATGTTTTTTGAGTTTAGGCCGTTTTTATCCAGACATCTCTTGTGTGTTACTGAGTCTCAGTTGCTCCATCCTGCACAAACCACAAAAACCAGTGCCGTGTTTCCTAGCATGGCAGTAAAAGTTTCACTTCAAAGCTTCATTTTATTTTTGTGACTCTGATGTGACTTCTTAAAAGCAAGCACTTGCAGTCAAAGAGCAGAGGAGTGAGCGATAGATGGTTTTCTGTTCTTACTTAATCTTCAACCTCATGATGTTCACATGCACTACACGTCTCTCATTCCATGCATGTGAAACACATGTTTGCAGATGGACGGGGCTTGAATGAGAAGGCCTTTATGGATAAACATTCTTGGCAACAGTGCCTACAGACTCTGCCATTGTCTTGCAGTTGTTAATTATTCAAAGTTCCCTTTGCTGCCAAGCCATCATAACAACCCCATGTACACACTGACTCTTACATACTCGAAATCCTTTTATCCTACAAGCACTAAGCAGATTGATGCGCACACATAAATGATAACAGCTTTCGTAGTCGCTTTAGGAAAATGGCAGCACAGAGCAACCATCTGGGCTTTAAATCAGATGTTTACACTTGGTGACAGATCATATTGATAGAATACACGGAAAGGTGTGTTTACTTTTCAGATATTTGTCTCCAAAATTTTCAGCTCAAGTGCACTCTGAGAATTGATTAACATTTAGGCTACTTTACAAGCAGAAAGAAATATAGACAGGGAAGCTTAGTTTTTCCCATTTATATTTCCTTTTTATTTTGCTGTCTCTCACACAGAGGAGGTGTCCCCACTGTATGTCACACACTATGATCCTCTGGCGAGGTGATGTGTTTTTCTCCTTAGGGCACCCCAGGTTGCCAGAAGCTTGCCGAAGGACAGGAGCTGCAGTGTCAGAGCAGAGTTTGTCACACTGGTACAGCCCTTGATCTAATTAGAGGACTCAACTGGACTTCAGGAATGGTCGAGCATTGAGTGCATATTTGTGTGACATTGTGTTCGTGCACATCAAGGTTTAAGCACTGTCTTTTTTTTTCTCTCTGAGTCACTCTTGTCTAGAGCCACCAGACAGATACACGTACACATGTCAGGAGTGGAAGGCCACTCAGAGTCTTTGAGTCGGGTCTCACGGTTCATTGTATTTATTTGCATAAGCCAAAAACGAAACCAAGACACAGTTTAATTCGATTTTTAGTATATCAGCGAAACTAGTGCTTAAATAGTACACATTACTTTTTTTGTTTCGTGGACAACTTAAAAATCAGTACCTAACACATATATTCCTGTCTACTGCAAACAATTGTCATTACAGGAAAGTTTGGTAAATATATAACTTTTTCTTATAACATTTCATAATTGTAATTTATTGAGAAAACTTAAAGTAACTTGGTCAAGTTACTTTCAAACATTTTCTTTATAAATAAAATTTTAAAGAAATGAGCATTTAAACAGCTAAATGATTATCTAAATTCCAGCAGTATATTTGAAAATCTTCAGTCTGGCTTTCTTTCTCAATAAACCTTTAAGAAAGCTCTCATAATGACAAAAAATTATCCTAGATGACGAGAAAATCTCATTGCCTTTCTTCCTTATTAATAGACTGCGTAAGTGAATTGGCTTCTCCAGTTCTGTTTTTAGACCACTATGGCAGAAACACATTACGTGTGGAGTGCCTCAGGGCTCCATTCTGGGACAGCTGTTGCTCAACTCTTTATGTTAGCACAGGGAAATGTTGTCAGACAAGACGAGACTCATCAGAAACATCAGTATTATGATCATTAAAACTGCCTTTCATCACCATAGAAATATTGCTAAAATGCAATAGTTTCTCTCCCAGACAGATATTGACAGATTATGCCTGCTTCTACAAGCAGCAGGCTTGATGACTGCACCTCACCTGTTTCAGGGAGGTGCCTGGTTACCTGTCGGTTTTACACGTTTTTTTGGTTGTTTTTTTGGGGGGTTTTTTTTTTAACGTGTTCCTCAGCCACCTTCAAAACTGATACAAAACATATACGTACCTGTCTACTGCAAACCATTGTCTATACAGGAGAATTTGATAAATGTATCAAGTTTTCAGATTACTTTTTAGGTTATTATTGCTTATTATTTTTTATTAAGGTAAAAATATTCATAAAACAATATGCAACTCTGACCTTCATTACTGTTTCCATTTGACATCACGTACTGTAACATACCCGGCAAGCACCACCACAGTTTTGACCTTCAGTCCGATTCCAATGGGGTTCATAAATAACGCATAAATCATAAATCTTGCTTGCTCAAAGTCAAAGCAACACATACAATTCAAATCAACATACCTGTACATACCATTACGCAACTGACTTTCCCTGTACTGCACACACACCTCACTAACAAAGTCATATATGAAAACATATCAAAGAATTTGTCACAGAAAGCCTACCTTTCATTTCCCTTCTGCATAACTGTTAGCAGTAAGCAAGGTATACACATATCAGATTGGCAAGGGCATTAATCGCAGACCAGCTCATATTTAAGGGCTAACCTAAGAGCCGTGATAGATGCGAGAGCATCGCTGCACATCTGCGGTCGTGGTCATGGGCGGATGATCAGGATAACTGATAATGGTAGGCTGCTAGTTATCTGGGGAGCGGTGATGCTGTGCAGGAGCAGTTCAGCTCAGGAGGCACCCAGCAGACACTATCTTTCCTGACAAACGCAGCTTCCAGCCCACTGACACTGGAGGTCATGGTTAACCCTCTCCATCTAAGTAATCTGGGCAAATTGCTGAGCTGACAATCTTATTTTAGGTCAAAAACAGAAGTGCCTACAGTGAAGTTGTGTACTTGGACTTAAGTACACAAGATTTGCAATGCACTGTCATTTGCACCAACATCATTCAGTCCTCCTGACAAAGAAATATTTGGTTCACTGGTTTTCCTAAGGCTCACACAGTTTGCTCACTTTACTTTTGTCTGCTGGTACTAGTAATGCCGTGGCAGTTTGAGGAGCTGAAACACCTCCCAGTGTTGCACTTGTAATGAGATCATCCCTAAAATGTGAAATCCTTGATGTAATTATGGGGTTGGAAAGCTCGTAAGTGGTAGAAATAGGATAGAAAAGGCCTTTAGTCCTGTTACTTAGGTTAACATTGCAATTTAACAAAGAGCATTATTAGATGAGTGGATAATGAGGTACACTGCAGAAGTGTCTGCAGGCACATTGCATGAGTGTGTGTGTGTGTGTGTGTGTGTGTGTGTGTGTGTGTGTGTGTGTGTGTGTGTGTGTGTGTGTGTGTGTGTGTGTGTGTGTGTGTGTGTGTGCAGAGGAGAAGATGAGTGGAGAAGTGTGACTTGTAATAAACGTTGACAGATCAATTAGTTAGCTGCTTGAAACACGAACATGTATGCATGATCACATGGCAGATAATTGTCCTTAACACATCATTGACATGTGAGCAGATGAATACACATGCTTCTGCAAGAGAGAGAGATGATAGAGAGGATCTGATATGCCTGATTGCTGAAATTGATGATTTTTCTCTCGTTCCTAAATTTAGCATTAGAATTTTTTTGTGTGTTTTTTGTGGGGTTTTTTTTTTTAATCAAGGTGAAGGTGAGCTATCATGCAAACTGTTTTAACCATTCATTAAAAAACGTTTTTGTTCTGGCACTACAATAGCAGTTACTCATGAAAGAGAGAGTATTACTTACACTACAAAGCTACTTCCCAGCTGTACCAGTAACCGTATCCAGACCATATTCAAGCTGTGCTCAATGTGGTTTAACCAGTGCAATGTAAATCACGACTCAAGTCAGAGTCATGATTGAATCCATTCCAATGAACAGGGAAAATGTAAATGATGAAGGATTAAAATGAATAATTTAAGACGTCATTAGCTTTAATAGCAGACCAAGGAATTACAAGAACATTAGATGAGTCTCAAGCATAGTGTATGGCATAGTATCATTGAAATGACATAAATAAGAAACTTTCCCAGTAGAGCACAGTAGAGCCAGCTAATTAGAACAGATCAGGCAGGGTATGTCTGAAACTATAATAAATGTTGCAATAAAAACACGGCTCTATTACTTCTTGGTTTTTTTCATGAAACGTGTTGTAAAACCCTTCAGGCTTAAATTGTTAAACACTCAAGTGCAAATAAGTTGTTGTATTCTAGTTGATGGAGAATTTCTGTTGCAAAAAATGAAAGCAAAAATCCAAATAATGTAAACTTTCCATTAATAGCAGGCGAAGAAATGAAAAGTAGATGTCTGCAAGTGAAATTCTGCTGTTAAAACTGGCTCAAATATGAGTTTTAAAAATAATTTTCCTCTGTGAATAAGTGTTTGGGAGCGCATACTTTTCTGTCTGTGTGTTTTTTTTAAATTTTCTAAATACTGTCTATTTTTGTTCAGCAGACGGCCTAACCACAGTGAATTTAGTATGATGAGCCAAACTTGTCCCCATGGGTTTCCACTGGGGTTGGTAGTGGACAGCAAGGCTGGGAAAAGATGAGGGAAAAGTCCCACTGGTGTTAGAATGGAGGTGGGGGAGGGCGTAGAAGGATTTCATGTCCACTTCTATAGTCTCCGCGGGACAGTTTGGAGCTTAACTGAGTCCAAATCTGACCTGGCCTCAAATGGTGTAACTCAATCAGTAAGCTCAGAGGTGTCAGATACTCCTTTTAAACTATTACTGGTCTGTCATAATGGATACTGGCACCATGGATGGAGAGACTTTTACTAACAGATATCTGATATCTGTAAATGTGGCTGTGATAAATGTGACCTGCAGGCACAATTTCAGCAAACCGGAATTCAGTGGGAACACTAGGGAAAATTACCTCCAGGGATATTTAGCTCTCTGAGGATTTTTTCCTCTCAACCCTATTCATTAACCCTCCATTCCCTGCACCTATGGCCACCCAACCCCTGTGACAAGCAGAGAGAGCCCAAAATAGAACTTGAAATAAAGGGAAGAGACTGACAGAGAATGGCCAAACCCAGACAACCCCTGCACCCGCTGTGCTTAGCCAGGTGAATATTGCATGGGACAGTGCACAGTGATTAATGTCTGGCCATGTAAGGTGCGTGACCTAGTTGCTGCACTGCAGGTTCGCACACATATACACACAGACACACACATCCCATCACTTTTAACAAGCCATATTCATTGAGATACAGCATGGCTTCTTCATAGCAACCACTCTGGGGAGAATTAGGTTTGGGAACATTAAATTAGCAGGGATCTAAAGTCATGCTCTGTTGCAGCCAGGGCTATTGCATGCTGGGATAGGACTAGGTCACAAGCCAGTAGAAACCCCCCTGATTATTTGTGTGCTATCTGATATTGCCATAGAGGCTTAGAGCAGTTTATAATTTTGAAGCTGCATTGGGTACAGAAGTTTTTGTCAGTGCACTCATTAGGTTTCAGACTCAGCTGAGAAGTCAAAATAAATTTGTTAGGCCATTATTTCTCTGTACTTGGTTGCTGGCTAGTTATGATTATTTTCTTTTTTTATGTAATTTATTGAAGTGGGACATCCCAGGCTACATCATATTCCAATTTTGCATGTACTGGAGAATTTGTAGCTATAGCAACAGATGTATTGCCCCTGGTAGGTGTTTAACTAGAACAGACAGCAGGCAGAGACACTTTATTACACTTCATGTTTTATGAGTTACAGTATCATTGTGAATTATATTGCAGTAATGTTTAGGGATTTGTTCAGAAATATGTGTTCCAAGAAATGTTAGTGTCTCGAGTCATATTCCACATTCTGTAAAGAACAAGTCATGAGCTGCAAGTCATGTGAAATTGGAATTTCTGTGAAGCACTTTTATGAAGCAGGTGAAGAGGTGGCAAAGAGATGACAAAGTCAGTGCAGGCAGGGTGCAGAAAAGTGTCAGGAGTGACCTGTGACAAAACAGTAGCAGCAAAAGTGAAAGGAAAGGTTTACAAGAGGGTAGTAAGACCAGCAGGGTTGTTTGGTTTGGAGACGGTGGCAATGACCAAAAGACAGGAGGCAGAGCCGTAGGTGGCAGAGTTAAAAATGCTGAGATTCTCTTTGGGAGTGACAAGGATGGACAGAATTAGGAACAGACAGGAGGCAAAGAAAAATACCAAAGAGGAGATTCATAGATGGGGTGAGGGAGGATATGCAGATAGTTGGTGTGAGAGAAGAAGGTGCAAAGGACAGGGAGCGATAGAGGAGGATGATTCGCTGTGAAAACTCCTAGAAAAACCTTGGTAAAGGTCAATCACAAAGTTTTAAACAGATGCAATCCAGGAATGAGATCACAAACAAAAAATTCTAAAACCATAACTGTTTGTGGGCCTGTCTGAGGGTGTGTACAGTATATGTGCAGTTTTTAAACATGCATCAACGCAAACACTTTTCTGAATCTACTTCTTCCTTGTGGTGTCAGAAGAAACAGTCATTTTGAGGCTGAACAACTTTCAATGTGTCCTAAACATCACGGTTCAGGGGAACAGTGAATAGAGTGTTATGAATGAACCCAGATTCTCAGATTGTGCTGCCTTTCATGTCACTTCAGACTGATATGAAGAAATCCATTGATATTCACCATTAGTTTTACTTAAACAGGGAGATCCTGATTTAAAAAAAATAAGACAATTTAAATAAATTAAAGAGGCTATGCATTTTTATTTTTTGAAAAGTTTTTTATATGTTGCATCCTTCTTATTGAAAATATTACCTGGAAAGATGCAAAGGGAAGCAGATGACATAAAACATGGTCCATGGTAACACCTCACTATTTTCAACAAAACATCACTAATATCACTATTATAAGTTGTATCATATTGTATATCATCAGACTCATCACCATAACATCAAAATGATAAGGATACTTTTTTTCCAGGCGAGATAATTGTGAACTATTGTGAAACCTGAAAGTAACTTGGATTTTTTTGTACTAAACAATTAAGACCAATTTCAAACATTTCATTTCCAAGTAATTTTTTTTTAGAAATATACAATTTAGACACCAAGTAACAATTAATTATTTTTTAAGTTTTAGTCTGGCTTTCATTCTCACCATTGAAACAGCTATCATTAAAGCTGTAAATGAACTAAAATGAACCCTAGATTACGAGAAACTTTCATTATTAGTACTCTTAAGCACGGCTTCCTTTTTAACAGACTACATAAGTGTGTTGGCCTCTAGCACTGTTTTAGATTGCTTCACTATTTATCTCTCTAGCAGAGACTGTATTGTTTCACCAGGGGGCCACTTTTCAGCCAGCACATATAAATGTGGAGTGCCTCAAGGTTTCGTTCTGAGACCATTATTCAAGCTCTATACAGTGTGTTATCACAGCAAGATATTGTCTTTAAAGACGGGATTAATTGCATGGTCTTGCTGATGATATACAACTTTATATCTCTTACTCACTCATCATACAAAAAGTACAGAGAGAGAGATATTGTGATACTGAACTGCACCCTGATTAAAATCCCTGACACAAGTCACCAGGCCCCTAGCAAAAAATCTTGACCTTCTCAATACTGAATTTAACTTAAGGTCAGAAATCACCATTACTATGATGACTGCCTTGTCTGCTGCCTTTTATCACTTTAGAAGTCTAAGAACATAAAAATGAAACAATTTCACTCACTGGCAGAAATCAAATACTTACTATAACATCCTCTTCTATGGTCTACATAGGAAACCTGTAAATAAACTACTGCTCTCCCCTGTTGGTTTTAGAATGGACTTTAAAATACTTTTATAAATACATTTATATTTGGTGTCACTCAGTACACTAACTGCTGAATACTTGTTAGATGATTCTAATGGATTCTCCATCCAGATCACTCAGTCACTGGCCTTTTAGTTGTTCTCACAGTGATAAAAAGCTATGGTAGTTGGCATTCTATAAACATATTTAAAACAATTGGTAAGATACCTTTTTGTAACTTTGTAACTCTAGTAATGAATGAATGACTGTTGCAGTTGGAAATGTATTAAAATAGAAACTAAGCAGATAATCGTAATTAGGCATGAATATTAAGCACCTAATATTAAGCATTAAGAAGACGAGTTAAACATTTTAACTGTCTGAATTGACTGTGTTGCTACTGTTTCACAAAATTCAACAAAAATAAAACCCTTTTTTGACAATAACCACTTTGAATTTACCAGCTCTACAGTTAAAGTACAACATGAGGGAATCGACTTTCAAAATCACACATTAGTTAAAGCCTAAAAGCAGGACTGTAAGTCACCACTGTTAGGGATCGGTCTGTCTGGAGGCTGACATTCACCTGGTGCAGAGTGCTGTGTTACATGGGAGACACTGAGAACAACAGGATCCGGTGTTTGCTGAGTAGAATGGAAGTGGGCGACGGTCCTGAGCCGTCCCTGGAAGGGGAAGCCTCCTGTAGTCATGACAGGTCTTTTGTTTGGAGGCCTGTGTGTTTTGACAGGCCTGAGAGGGGGTAAGAAAATAGAGAGGCCAGGCTATATCCTCATGCCTTTCCTGCAGTAGACTGCTACGATCAACTGTTGTTCTCCACCATAATTTTCTCCTCATTTCCTTTCATCAAAGTTGTATCAATTTGTTTACTGCAATTAGTGCTTCAGTTAGCACCGTCTTCAGTTTGAATACATGTAATTGTTGCTTGGCTTGAAAGATGTGTTTCTGCATGTGTGTTCCAGTGTGTAGTGCATTTCATTTACACACTCCTGGATTTAGCAGTGTCTATGTGTGAGTCCTTGTAAATGTGCATCCCTGCGTGGCTGTGATGATGTGATTGCCTGCTTGTCACCATCTGTATGTTTAAGTGTTTCTGTGTCATTTTTGCCACTTTAGCCTATTTGGGTCACTACATTAATGGGATCTGCCGAGGCCCCTGCCCCTGTTGTCATAGCCCTTTGCCTGTAGGGAAGGGATGGGGGAGGTGGTGAGTTGTAAAGCTGGACATTAACTCAGATGGATTAAATGGGATTAGTGGTGACACTGAGACAGATGTGTGTTTTTGCAGCCACAGCGGTCCCTCTCCTTCATGATTTTGCCATAATGCGACACTGACCCCTGCTGTATTAGAGGTGTGTTGCACCTATATGCTTGAGACGGTAGTAGTCAATGCTGTGCTAATGCTTTGCTATTTCATCGCTTAGTCCATTGGGGGTCACTGTTCCCATTTGAAAAAGATGGTGTACGGCTTCTCCTCTCCTCTTCCAGCCATTTTGACTGCCTAATGTATAGGCTGTCAGGATTTGCGATATAGAGCCTAGGCGGAGGATCCGTTGCGGTTTTCGTCAACATGTTTCCGGCAGCGTCTTGTAATGGATGCTTAATGTGGCTTCATAAATATTTCCTCGGAAACAGCGTTGCCAAAGAAAATGAAATGCTGCTGGAACAAGACTCATCTGTGGGTTATATATGTGAGTTCTGTTACTCATATTATCTCATTAAAGCACCAAGCGATGGCACACAAGGTCAAATGTATCCATATCAGTCAAAATCTCCTTGCGTCAACGATGTCTTATAAGAAGCATATCATGTCGGGAGAGTCTATTTTCTGATTGTGATTTAACAAATATTGTTCAGTTTTATATGCCTTTGAACAAGCAGCATGTGTTTGGTGCCTTGCCTTTTTTTGTCCATTCACACAGTAGCAATTGAACCAAGGGCTATAATTGTGTTTTCATGTACTATAGATCCTGTCATTAGGCCCCTGGGTCTGCAGGCAGTTATATGATGACAGCTGACAAGGAGACACGGCTCCTTCGAGGAAGGGGGGTGCACTAGCACAAAAGCCACAATTACTTCCTTGATGGTCCCCAGAGCTCAGTGGTCGGAGTGTGTATGTAAAATGATGTGGGAGAGGCCATTTGCAAAACAAAGAGAGGGGTGGTGTGTGTGTATGTACGTGTGTGTGGGGGGGGGGGGGGGGGGGAGGGGGGGGGTGGGGGGGGGGGGTCCGGGGGGGGATTTTGTTAAGAATGATTGGTTTTCGCACAATAGAGCATGTACACCCTGAGGGGTGGGTGGTAGACTCGGGGTTGGCACGCCAGCTAGTATTCCCTCAGGAGCTGGTTTCAGAAGGGCGTATGGTTCTTGTACAGGGAAGAGGGTCAGGGTTCATCCCAAGCCTCGGAGGGGAGGACATGGCGCAAGGGGTGGAACTCCCAGTACATATGGGTATGAAGCACCCAGCTTGTCCAATCTGAAGTCATGTGCTCACTAATAGCTCACTAACTAACAGAGTGCAGTTCTGCTAGCAAATATGTCTATTCTGCTTAGTATTAGTCCCCACATTTCCAAAGCCCACTATAGGTGAAATAACCAAGGGGGCCGTATTGTTGCCTGTGATGTCAATAGTTGTAAATGTACAGTTGGTATTATGTGCAGTAAGATGTCCATTTTGAAATGTTAGATAATTCATTTTAAAATGAAAATTCTGTTTGCGCCACCTCAGTTGAGGACGAAATGACTTAGAACAGAACCCACAATCTTTCATAAGTATTTTTTGACTATTTTCAGGTTATTAGATAGCACACACTGGGAAACATCAGAGAGTAATTGGAAGGTGTGACATGTGATTGAAGTCAAATGCCAGCCTCGAACTGTGACACTGAGCCGCATATATAAGAACATCACCAATTAACGGCGTGTCGTGGCAATACTGATGTGAGCCTTGAGCGCGCTCTGTAGGGTCACAAGGCTGAATTAGCCTGGTCGCTCTCCGTTTAATTAATGAGCTGGTAATGGTAGTATAATTGCTCTTCAAAATGGAGTCCCCTTTGACACTGATGTAGAGCAGCACTGTACACATCAGTCTCGCTTAGCATGTTCACACTGGCTAACACAAGCTCATCCTCGCCTGACAACTCCCAACCTCCAGCCATAGAGGCACACATATGACTGGTATTGAAGCACATTAAATATTCAGCAGCAATTTCCTCATTGTTTGAAATAATGCCTTGAAATGTTAATGAACTCCAGCTGCTTGTTTTAAGTGGAAGGCATCCCAAGATGCCCATGTTTGGACTGCACCGGTGCAGGGGGCTCTGTGCTTGAGCAGATGCTGGCGTGGAAAGTAATACATTAGACTTTGGAATTACCCCAGCCAGAGTCTTGGGTTAAAGAGGAGCATGAAGTATGGATGCACATATAAACACACCTTACATTGTCCATACACACATACACTATACAGGGACATGTTGCAAACATACACACTGATTTTCATTAGTTTCACAATGGCTGACATGTTGACAGTTTCACCAGCATTCTTAGTTCTAAATGTATCTATTGCTGGAGGATTACACAAGCCTAGGGTTTATACAGTGACAGGCCATGATCTGATGTCTGCTGCCAATAGCCTGGCCTCACCCACCAGGTGCCTCTTCAACCTTATCCTTCCAGAAATATTGCAATTTTATCAGGTTGATGATACCTCCATCACCTGATGTCACCTCCTGGATTAGTAAGGGACTTGCCACCGGCTGCTCTGTGTTGAGGAAGCATTGCAGTGTGTCTGCAGAAGCTGACATGGCTCAGTGAAATATTTATGCTGTGAGCCAAAAAATTTCAGGTAGCAAGGTTTGCTTATCACGCCAATCAAGATACCTTTTTTTTTTTGTTAGCTAGAGAAATACGTAAACACACGTACGTACACACTAGTTCAGATTTTCTTTCTGCTCAGATTCATTGAGTCTTGCAGAGGAACACACACTTGACTGCACAGTTTCTCCATGTGCCTGTGCCCTTCAGACCTGACAGCAAGGCATTAAATATTAGTGGCGTTTTACGGCGGGTTTGTAACATGGTTATTCCAGTCAGTGGCCTTGCCTTCCCAATGTTTGTGCCCACTGCAGGGCTTTAGTTGACAGTGCGGGGGCAAAAGCTTTCGTGAAGGAGGCCAACCTGCCTACAAGCCTTGGGCAGTAGGGCACACGCACACTGTGGAAATTTTAGTATGAGTGAGCTCATAAAATGTCACGCATGGACATACTGCAAAGTTGTGTGTTTATTTACATACATACAGACGACACAGGGGCATTTACCTAAAGCTACTGAATATATTAACCCACATGCCGCAAATACACAGAAGCACATGTTGTATGTACCTCACAGGCTACAAAATATTTCTATGATAAGGTCCAGTAAAGACAACGTTTTAGATAGTTCAACTTGGGTTGAACTGTAGTTTGCCCTGTTGGTGCAGTTTGTCCTGTTGTTTTTTAAGATTGTATCACACTATTCCTTCCAGTCTGTCCATGCTACAGTTGTAAGGTAATTACACAGAAGATAAACATAACATCATTAAGACGAGAACAACATGTAAAATGGTTCATCTTGTGTGTAAATGCGAAAGAGTTTCCAAATGTATGAAATATTATTTCCAAAGAAACATACTAATGCACTTGAATGTAAGAATTTTAACATTGCATTGCAATGAACATTTTCCAAAATATTTTCAGTTTGTCTGTAGCCTTTGTAGGTTATTTTAAAGAGTAGATAGGACTAGTTTCTTTTGTCAGGCCTTAGGTTCATTCATTCTGTGGTCATTTTGATTACTTGCCTGGAGACAAGGGCAGCTTTGCCCATCCCAAGTCCATGTCTGTCCAGGGGATTTTAAAGGCCATGTTCTGCCACTTGTAGTCTGCTTGGCAAGTCTTTCAATTAACACCAACAATGGAGCAAGTGGAGGCACCACAGGCAGGGGCAGTTGGGGTATTAGTTAGCTATTCAGACCTCTTGCATGTCTTGCCACATGACAAGCTCACTGACACATCAAGCCTTTTGGTGGCGCAAAGGGCTTTGTCACAGCAAATGACAGTGACCTCCCCAGTGCCCCACTCCCCCGTCACCTCCTAGTGGAATTGATTAGGCATAATTAGAGGGAGTCAGAAGCTGAGGCAAGTGGCGCTAAATAAATTTGGGTAATGTTAATTGCAGATTCCACTGTGTCTGTGTGTGGCAGTGTGAAGGGTAGAGAAACACTTAGCCACCGGCTGACAATGGAAGATTAATTGGACTCCTCCAATGAACATAATTAGACTGATTGTTAGGAGAGATAAAGCAACCGTTTTATGAGCGCAGCAGCACTGACAGTGCTAAGAATATCCCTCTCCCTCCTCCTTGTCAATTTCCCCTCTGTGCCATAGTCCCCTGTACAAAGTTAATACTCATTATTTCTCTTTTAGCTGTAAGGGAGTTGAAATCCCTGCTCACAGAGTAGGACTGGATCACAGGTTCATGGTTACTGAGCCTTACAGGGATAACATCTCTTTAGGGGAACAGTCCAAGCTTCTTTTCCAACTCCTGTATCCATGGTCTTTGATTATATCTGTTATTGAACTTTTATTGGTCATAAATACAAAGAGTAAGAGAGTCCCCTGCCCGATGGGGTAGCTACCCTACATCTAGATGATGAGAGGAATTCTTGTCAG
>KV751322.1:5735108-5750202 GCA_001698575.1 Mola mola | reverse complement strand
CCGGAGCGTTACTCAGGCTTGGCTAGGACCAACGGCAGCAACAACAGCAGTGACTTGTGGGACTCCAGTATCACTCACGCCCTCGTCATTACCCCTGAACCTCACCGAGCTGGAGATGGGCTGCACAGAGGTCTGACAGAACCCCCTCGGATTATCCCCAGTGGAGAGGAGGCCTCCATAGACCGTTTCAAGTGCAAGGGACGGGCGATACACTCAACAAAATTCATTAACAGAGGTTAACCACAAACAGCTGCATGCTGGCTGCTACTATAAATATGACTGGAGAAGATAAAATGAAAAACAGCAAACAATGGAATCAAAGAACATGTCAGAGGCTTTCAGAGTCTATGGCAGGAGGCAGGAGTTAGATTTCCTAGAAAAATAATGAAAGATACGTGATGAAAGATGGTCTTGAAATGAAAAAACAGAGTTAAAGTCTATGGAAAGTTCAATTAATTGGCCTGTGTACAAAATTTATATTTCCTGTTTGAAGTACTGTATGACAATTCCCAAGTCCACAAAATTGTTACTACAATTTTTTTCTGTCATGCTGCTCTAAAGAATGAAATTGCCTTCATTGTATTTCTTTATTTTGTATTAATTTCAATCACTGCCATAATGAAGGCACTAAAATATATTGAATATTTAGCAATTAATTTTTACTTCTCCTAAATCTATTACATATCGTATACATGGGCATTCACTAAATTAATTAATTTTTTGGTCTAATACATTATAATACTATTTAGAAGCACATGTATAGCTTGAAAAAAATACTGCAATACCTATCATTTGTCTTCTGTTAGATTAAAAGATGTTACTATCCTCACTTTTTCACCCAAGAGGTATGGCGACATGGTGAAAACCGACCTTGTTAAAAAAAATCCTCAGAAATCTTCAAAGTGGAAACATCTGTACAAATGTTGTTACCATGGACACCTGTCATGTTTCTGCCTAGCACTGAATGGGAAAACAATGTCAGGTTTCTGACCTGAACCAAAGACTAAAAAAGCCAGCAAGCTTTTCTGACTGACAAGCAGGCAGCCCGGGGGGTTGGCGGAGCTGAGCAGGGCTGCTCAGGGCCGAGGGTTGAAGACCTTGACTCCTGCACTCGTGGTGTGATGGAGAGACTTGGCCTTCGAGCAAAAAAGAGACGGAGGTCTCTGCTCAAAGCCGACATACCTCAGGGAGACATTCTGATGTGTGATGGGTGGAATAAAATAAAATAAAATGGGATCAACCCTAGCAGCAACAATTATTGTTGAAGGGGAGGTTGTTGCTGTAGCCCTCTGGCAATGCTCAACCTAAGGCAAGCTTTGCCTTCTATCTTCCGTGTTTTACTGTATGGAACTCCCACTGGTGCCCTGAGAGAAAAACAGCCTGTTTCAAGATGTTCTGAAGAAATACTAGCTCATCGACATATCCGTTTTAACTCAGCTGGGCATAAAATTGGGAAGTGGCTCCCCTTTGAGGAGAATTCACTGCGTCTCAAAGAATGCAACTGTATTTTGGGCTTTACTGTTTTGCTTTTGTGGCTTATTTTTAACATGCAATTGCTGTTTCTTTCGGTCACTGGCCTGTACCTCACATCTCACTAAGTTCTTATAACTGAATATTTCTAAAAATACAGTAAGGTCAGTTTAACGCAATGCTTATACCATTAATGGAACTTTTAAGACATTGAGTTGTTATTTCAGTGCCATCAAATCATTAAGTACTGATATTCTCTGGGTTTCAGGTTGGTGGGTCACGTGGCCAACAAGGCAAAGTCTCAATATTGGAAACTCCACGGCATTAGTATTTGACAACCTGGAGATTAAACAACGATCAACTATCTTAGACATTACACTTTCAACCCTTACTTTTGCCTGTCCAGCTTTTTTATTCTCTATTTTATTTCAATCCCCTTCTGCAGTAAGAACTATTTACTGTATGAACACTTTGTAATAAATGATGCGTGGAGTGTACAGTGACAAACCGTTAGTTGATAGATATTTGATGGACTTGCAGGCCCACAAAGGGACACTAGAGTTGGGCATCAGTTGTAACTGCGCCTTATATCCTCCGTGATATATGCTTGCTCCCATAGTGGCTCCTTCCACTACAGCAGACTACAGAGAAGCATGGACAAAAGGGAGAGTTGGCAATCCAGTAGCAACTCCACTGGAGAAGGCCATCTCATCATTTCATTTCAGTTGTTTTACCTTGGCCGCCGGCTGGCTCCCACCTGGCCCCAGTTGGGTTGCGACTGTAGAGCGTTGGCCGAGAAGTCATGGCCACAGATTAACTCTGCTATTTATGGCCTGAGCCTGTCTAACTGCAGCCCCAGAGATGGGAAATATTGCTCACTTAGCAGGATTACTGGGTGCCGTAATGCCCCAAAGGCCTGCTTTATAGCATGCCATAAATGTTCCCAGGGAGAAGCAGCGAGAGTCGGATTGATTAGTGCTCCGGAAGAAAGTCAATCCGTTACCCACGCCCCACTAGGGAACACTGTGATGGATGCTTTTGGGAGGTAGAGAGAGGCACTGAGAGGGAGAGGAGGGCGCTTTGCTTTGCATCACACCAGTCCTAGATATCCCCATAGCGACACAAGATGGAGGGCCCCAATCGCTTGCAGGGCCACAGGAGGTTGTGAAGCAGTCACAGAGTTACAGCCCCACTACACATCAGCCCTTTGCCATCCCACTGGCAGATAAATGGAGAGGCAACCTTGCCACATGCTGTCATTTACCAAATCCCCCTTGACATCTTGCATCCCCGAGGCATCAGTCATTTGAAAAGATAGACCCTGCCTACACTCCACACACATTCTGGGACAATTCTGGGACGACAAGCCCTTTTCACCCTTTTGACCACAACCAATATTTTGTTGCAGGAATATGCTTCTACATGTAGGCTTAGCCTTTCTTTAAAGATCATATTGTAATTGATATTGGTTGTAGAGAAGTGTAAAGCCACCTAGCATCTCAAAATGATGGCAACTAAAATAAGTTTCTTGCAGAGAGGGTATTTCACCACTGTAAGTGCATAATACCTCTTTAGGATGTGCGGTGTAGTGACAGGTGAACTTTTAACTCAGAAATTTTTGTGGTTAATATCATTTATGTATTTTTGCAAGATTTTGGACATCAAAAGTCACAGCAAAAGCCTGTAGAGAAACTGAATGAATGCGTGTTTCAGGGATTCTGTAGGTTTAGAATGGCCTTGAAACACACATGATATATTGAAGTGTCATGGAATTATCATCAGGTGATAATATTATCCTCGACCACTCTTCAGTGACCATGAGATAAGGTTGGTGTGCATGATATTTGTAGCACTACTAACCAGAAATCCTTGCTGCTTGTGACAACTCTTCACTTCTGTGCTATGTTATAGGTTGTTGAGCTTCCAATTTGCCTTGCTAAGCTATTGCAGAGCTATAGCTTCCTAAAACGTTTTTTAGCTTTAGTGATGCTCCATAGAAATGATAATTTGTTTTAAACTCTGGGTATTATTGTCAAAAATCTAAGTACTAATTTGCTTATAATCGGCAAATGATTGTTTCTCTGTAAATTAAACAATTTGTAAAAATAGAGATTTGGCATCATCTATAAATCAAATGTAGTTTTTAGCATCTCAGCTTAGCTAACACACCATCCGTAAGAACTCAGTGCCAGAAGCAATAAGTACTAGAAATATAACAGCATGAAAGCTAACTGGTGGGACATAACATACCAGCTCTCTCTCCCCTGGTAGTAATGATTTCTTTCAACATGGCACTATGCTCGCTACACCTCTCACCTCCTCCTTCTGGCTTCCTACTCTTCAGTCTCTCCAACATGCCTACACAGTTGGAGTGTAGTTGCCCTTATACAGGCCTTCTCCTACCATAGATCTTTTCCAGATGCCTGAATTGGGATATTGTATACATATGTGTGTACTTTTGATGTAAATGATTTAGAAAATATGTATAATATATATAGCATGGCACGTTTGCTCATGCAAAATACTTCATGTGGTTTGTACTTACACAAATAAATATGCATACATAGATATAAGGACACCCCTGCTCAAAAGTGCCATAAGCGTTCCACAGCATTAGCAGCCATTTTATTCGAAGTGATAATGCATGAAATGATGGAAGGGTAATCAAAATGACCTAAATGCTGATGAAGTTGTACTCTTAGGAATTATTTGTAGCCCTTCATGCTGATTTGACTAAGGCAAAAGTATATATGAGTCTCAAAAATTCTAGGGATTGTACCTTTCCTTCTGATACAAAGTCCCCATTACTAATAGCTGCTGTGGGATTGACCAGAACCATTTCAGCAGAGCTTTGTTTCAAGCTGTGCATGAATGACCGAATAAAACAGCAAGGAGCTTGCCCTCAAGTAACATTCACTCATATTTATTATTTGCATAAGTTAAATTAGAATAAATTTTTAGTGTTTTCATTTCATAATGTGTGGTCTCTTTTTATAACAACCCAAGCACAAGTTTTTGCCCGTGTGCTTGGTAGGAGTAGTTTTTCTTGTTTAACAAGTTAAATCGCACAAGAGAGGGAAAAAAATGCCTGTCACCCAGATAAAGCTGATTATGATGCATATCAGATACATGCAGATCATTAGGGTCGTAATACAAATGGAACAGCAGTCAAGATAACATAACGCTGCTCCTCCATCAAAAAGCATAGCAGGTGATAAAGACATAGTGCGTGTCATTGGAAATACTTAGGAACTGTTTTTGGTTTGACAAAACAAGCATGTCATGAACTTACAGGGCATGCTTCAAACCAGAAATAGCCAGTCAATAATCATGGAAATCCTTTGAGAGACTTCTGCTATATCGCAAAGGTTCCTGACTTTTTGTAAGACTATAACCACTTTTTTTTTAATCTTTACTCTGCTTCTAGCAAACTACTGTAGGTTTATTTATTAAAAGTTCCATCTACCCTGTTTTTTTTATTGTTGCCTTTTTTTTTTTTTGTTAACTGTTGACCTACCGGTGATAGCACTATAAATAAAGCCCTCAGCTGGCTGCTGTCAACCTACAAAAGCCTCTATAAGCTTAGAAAATCCTCTTTCTCCTCAGCTCACAGGTATGATGTATCCTGCCTCACACTCTGAGCTGTTGTTGCACCCCTGTTGAAGTTATCTAATGGCGTTAACATTGGCTGGCCCATGTTGTCACTCAGCACATGCCACACCGCAAAGTCAACCCGGGTTAGACCATGTGAGCTAAGGGCTTACGTGTGACACAAGGTAAGATTGGTCACAGATATGAAAAAGAATTGATATCTCAAAACTCAGGAACAATTTGACATTAAATCGATGACAATGGTATGACAGTCTCTGAAAACACTATAATACCAGATATATATATAGTGCTTTTGTGAACTTGGGACTTAACAGATGAACTTTCCCGCCTCCAGCATGACCTTTACTATCTCTGTTAAGAAAACCAGTTTAGACCAGAGCAGATAAAGTCTGCAAGACCAAGCCATGTGGGAACATACTAGATTAGGGCAAAACTAAATTAGACTAGAACAGGTTTTATTTATTGAACCAACCTTATTATGGCGTCAGTTCATCATGCTGGTTGTATATCTGTCAGATAGATCAAGATAGAAGTAAAAATTCTTATGTTAAACAGGGCTGTAAAAAAAAAAAACATTATTACATCTGTTCAATCATTAGTTTCTCACCCTGTCCGGTAAGGCCAAAGAAGGAGAAACGCTGTAGAGTATCTATATTGCAAAAGAGTGTTTTTCCAACCTTGCTGACTGAAAATTGACAAATCATCATCTAATACAGATAATAAACACCTGTCTTACGAAGAAAAAAAAAAAAAAGAAAAACATTGTTCTGATTAGGAAATTAAGGATTTATTCAATTTTTTTTTTTTTCATCCCATATTACATTGTCAGAACAATAGCTAAATTATCTAGATAGTTTTCTTTGTGCACATACTTGAGATGAGTCAACATGTTGGAGAATGCCTTCAGCTAATATGCTGTTTGTGGTCATAAGGCCTTTGAAGAACGTCTTAAAGTAATAGTCACCCACTGACGTGGCAAAGCATTGGAAGGTCTCCTCACTTTGCTTACAGTTGTTTTTTTATATAGATATTCTCTTAAATGTTGCTCAGTGCTTTGCACAACAGTGAATTCATAGCTGCTTATTCATTGTCCTATTGTCTTTTACAATAGCATACAAAATGTTCTACACTTAATGATTATCTATTAGGTTTTGCTTGTGAATGCATTGGTTTTCAACCTTATAAATATTCATATTCAGTTTTCTGTAACATTCCATCCTTCGCCACACAAATCAGAAGCATGAGTGGAGGAACTTTTGGCTAGCATAGCTCTTTTTACTGCTCCACTTTACTCTGCTCTGCTGCTTTTCGTCTGTGATCTATTTTTAACAGACCAGCATGTAATTCAAAAGTGTGAATTGAACTTGAGAAATGTATATGAATGCTACTGACATGGAATTAATATTTAACTACGCATTAAATTACTGATTTGTTTACATAATGCGAAGATTATTTAATTTTTTTGTGTCATTATAATTAAATAATCTTATTACCAAAGGACTAAAAGCAAAGTAATGTCTTTGTAGCCACAGCTTGGTACATAGAGGACTATACTGTGCGTTTAGTAACATGTCACATTCCAGAGAGGGAGATGTCTTGACATTTTGTCTCTCAGTGCAGTGCTAATGCTGCTAAGCAGGTCTCGACGTACCATCGATCTGACCCAGGCAACCAACCATTCACATCCCTATAAAAACACACTTGGGATGAAGATTTAGAGCAATACGCCATGTCATGTTTGCTTTGTTAGCTCCCTAAGACTTCCCTCCCAGCTCCATTTATCAGGAATGTTTGCACAAGAGAGTAATTTGTAATATTCGCTCAGGGCTTTGGAGATAGAGCAGTGGGACAAAGGGTAGGAACCAGATCAGCAGTTCATTTTCTTTGGTCCAAATTGTGGGCCAACTGTTTTTACCCAGCATTATTTTATTTTGTTTGTTTGTTTTTGGTTCACCTAGCTAGAGGGATGTAAGAGCTTGCTTGCTTGCGTTGGTTCTTGGTTTTCATAAGGATAGGATCCATGAAGCAACATCAAAGTGTACAGCCCTGAAGACTATTACATTTTGCCCGGGGTATAAAGCTCTCAATTCTCATGATTGGAAATGTTTGAGATGCTGTGTAGCAGTGCTTGGACCTGATAAGTCTGGCCTTGTGTTTCCATTTAGTGCTTTATACTGGGGCACCTGGCCAGAGTAAATCCAGACACTTGTCCTTGAAGAAACATTGTTGCTGTTAAAAGGTTAAGGCAGGACTAATGTACAAGGACTGCAGACGTGGTCTGCAATACAGTCTATAGTGTTACTTCTCTTTGGAGTGAGGAGTAAGGAAATTCACTATAAGCTGAGTTATAGTCTGTGGCTTATTGAGACATTATATACCATAGCATTTTAGTGTGTTTAGCAGTGTTATAGAGCTTATATTCCTTACCAAGTTTCCCAATTATCTGATCTTGTTTTGGAACACCACCTTCCCTAGTGCTGCTGCTCTTCAGCAAAATGAGATCAATGAGATGAAGATTTATAATGAGGCTCATAACTGTGTTGCACCATTTCTTTTGTGTATGCAGGGTTATGCAAAACATCATAGTAAAACAGGACATGTTTTACATTTGCTTAAACCACATATTTGTCTTTTTAAGAGACACAGCACAATTTTGTTGGGAAATAAGATAACAGAGGTTTACAAATTGAAAGGTTTGTCCGTTTAATGGGCAACACAAGGACGTTGGGCAGACTGTTGCATTGGCGGAATTAAGCTCCGACACCGACCAATGCAAAGGTCAATAAACTATTGACTTTGAGGGAAAATCAAAGTCCAATAAATAAAAACCACCTCCCACCTACTAAATTTTTATGGCTAGTTTGCTCATTTCCAGATTTATTCAGTAATGACTCTAAGATGAATGTTCATTTCTAGATTTAAATATTCATTATGTATGTATTTTTTATTTGGATGCTTAGCTAAGCCTACTCACCAGCTCTAAAAACAATGATATTTATTTTCCCACTGTAAATTCTTTTTCTATCTGACTATCATTTACATTATTTACTGCTACAATAACATCAAACCAGCATTAAATGTAAAGCCATAAGGTTTGTTGTTAAAGTCTGCAGTACATGATCTTGCAATACCTCAGATGAAATGCATTTACAGTAATTATACACATTTATCTACAATGCGAAACTCAGGCATTGTTTTGGCAAAGACAACACAACTGCAGGGGGTTGGTGTGTACATATGATGGTCTGGAAAACAGTCTTGTGAGTTTTGCTTGTTCACAGAGTACCATCAGTCAGGAGTGAAATGCAAGGCATTTCTCTGGCCTTGCAGCTGTTGCAATATACAATAATGGAGAAAGAATAAAAGAGTGTGTAGGATGAAAACCCTTTCCATCCCTGGAAGGTCAAGTAGCCAAGCAATTTTGCTATATCTCCTCTCTCTGACAATGGTTCTTGCATAAATTTGTTGCAGTATGATAGAAATCACAGAGAGGGAATGGTAGAGGTAGACGAGAAATAGGGTTTTGTTGGAGCCTTATTTTTAGTTTTTTCATACTAACTATGCCCAATCGATTTATTTGATTTGGCCCCATTGCCCCTTCAGCAAATGACTATAATGTCATACCTTGGGTCGAATATGAAAATGGTTTTTGCCTCATTGTTTCATTTTAATTACATAAGCCATCTGTGATAAACTTCTTCAATCATTAGATGTATAGAGTACTAGTGTTTAGCCTGTGAAATGCTGCAGCAGAGTATCAAGAAACAATCAAGCATTGGGGGGTATCTGACCCAGGTTTTGCTTGGTTGTTGATGGACCACAGCCTAGGTGAATGTCAATCAGATTCAAACTCGTCTGTTTCTTCCTCTCTCGTGCTGTCCGTTCCTTTCATCACTGCTTTGGTATTGATTTAAGGCAAAATGTGGTCTCTGTAGATAGAGGCCTGGCTGGCTGGAAGGTGAGGTTAGCTGTGATTTGAATAAAAGATTATCCTAGTTCAGCAGCACCAGACAAGCCATGGGGCAGATCAATCACTCCCCTGCATCTCAGACACAATTGTCAAAACATGTTTCCACAGCTAATGTACATGACTCACATAAGATATAATACATACATAGTAGATCATTTCCAGAAGCGTATTTTTCATTTTCTTTGTTTGTTCTAGCTCTGATAATCTTCTTCAAAACTTCTAGTTTTATGCAAGTGAAACCAGACAGTGGAGCTAATTGTAATATTATAGTATATAATAACCATCTTGTTATAGTATGCAATTAAATTTCAACAGTTATTCTTCTAACTCCTATGATGTTGGAATAATAATTTTAATAAACATATTTATACAGCGGTGTCATCAGCAAAGAAGTGGATATAATTACAGAGAGAAGCTGTAATATACCATACAATTGCTCATTTGATGCACAGAAAGGTCAAATCAAAAGAAAGCAACTTCAAAAAAAGGGAGGGTTGGACAGAATGCCAGATGAATCTGTCCTGATTTACACAGTCCCATCACAAACAGATAAGCAAACTGGAAACAAGCAAAAAGAGACCATGATAATAGTAGGGAACCTGAATGAGAATCTGTAGAAAGACTGATATCACTGTACTAGTTGTATTTTAATATCTTTTACATTGAATGACCAGGTAAACATTTCTGAATGGCTTTATATTTAATATTTTAAGTTGGCTTAGTTTTGAAGGACTAGTTTCTGTTTATGCTGCAAGTTGTTGAGTTTGTACGTTGATATGAACATAATGCTCCGTTTTTGCATGTTGAATTTATCCTGCCTCTTGCTACTTTTTAACACTTGTGGTTTGGATTTAAGAGTTTTCTGGACAGTAACAGAATGAGAGGATCAGGACCTTTGTGACCCCCCTCAGGACTGGGTTGTTGTTTTACCGGCCAGTGGACACATCGTCCTCCACCGTCCTCTAGCCCTCTCTCCAGCTCCCCGGTCAGGCTGAGACTTTGAAGGCTAGCTGTTGAGATTCAGCAGAAAGACACCTCCTCTGGGGAGCTGACATCATTAGAGCAGAGAGCAGATTCCATCTCCTTCAGCGATGGAAAGAGGGAGTTAAAAAAACAGCAAGGGAAAGCGGGAGGAAGAATGGAGGCAGGTCTAAGCAATGCAAGGTCAAGATCGTGGTACAATTACCCTGGCAGCACTATGCCCTGGGAGGCCAAAGCCCCTGACTTCTCACCCTGCCAAGGTCGCCTGGGCTTCTCCTCAAGACAATTAGCCTCCCAATATACCCCTGTCATTTTAAAATTCACTGCTCATGCCTCGTCCTAATGCTCTGTTAGGTAGTTCATATGATGTCCATAATGTATTGTATCTCCACCTGTGTTTGTGTATTTTACTGTGATAGTGTGTTACTGCCATCAGTGGTGCTGCCAAAGTGGCTCATCAGCATACAGAAACTCACCAATGCCCATGCACAAGCCTGTATACAAGTAAACAGCAATGGGACTTAGTATTTTCTGTTGTGTTGGACAGGTCACTGTAAGTGTGCATACTGTAACAATGACCTTTCACTACTGCAGGGCAAGTGCAGTAGGCACAGAAAAAATACGAGTTGTTAAGTTGTTCATGTGGAGTCGAAGTATCAGAGGCTTTTTTGCAAGCTAAACTGCTTGTTTCCAATATAACAATGGATATCAAAATATCTTTCCATGTCGAGATTGTTGTCTAACAATGTAAATCCTGCACGACAACTGAGAAGTGGAACTGTATACAGTACAGTAACAGAGAAAATATTTTTCCACTCTCACAGTTGCCAGATATCCTTTTTTGGAATAGATTTCTCCATCCACTGGAAATGATAAAAGCCGACTTGATTTATTGTCAATTACTTTATTTTTTATTTGCATTCTAGTAATAGCGTCATAATTTAATTCTGAAGCTGGATATCCAGTGCACTAGATCTGTGCCATAGGTATTGTGTAGCCATGCGCCCTACGCAGAGCCCTACACCCTAGCCTGACATCCACCTCAAATATGTAACTACCACTGACAGTATGTAGAACAGGTAACCGGGTTTGCAGCAGCTGTGACTGGTCCACTTATTTGCCATGTATTTCCTCTTACACATTTCTGCTTTATTTCCTGCTACTGCGGACCAAATTCAAGAGACTTTGATTGTAGAGGTCCACAAATGTGTGCATTTGTTCTCTTCATTGCAGTTTTATAAAGATTGCCAGATTGATTGTCAACATTTATTAGCTCCAACAAGATACAGTATTTCAGTCACCATTGTTTACAAGGACAGCAACAAGTACATAAAGAAGGAAGCAGAGCAACACAGGCAAAAACACAAACAAAAGTATATCATGCTCATTAGGTAATGTGTATAGGATACTTAGTGGACTCTGCATAGAGATGACATAAAACTGTATATCAACCTTAATAGCACTGCATCATGACAGCACTAAAGCAGCGCTTGTCCTCACCCAGTCAGATAAAAATCCAAATATTAATAAGCCAAGATTTAAATGCTATAAGTCATGTTACCTTTTCACACACAGATTTGTAGTTTTACTTTGTTTATCCACTCAACTATTTAAGGTTTTTTCAGTCATGGAGGGTTGCAGGAGGCAGCTTAACATGAGGCGTCTTGCCAATTAGAATGCACAGTGAATCCGCCTGTAAGCTTATTAAATCACTATTATCCCTATTAACACAATGGACATGATCCTCTTCTACCAACTGGATCCTCAATGTGTGTAGTGTGCATCTTGACAAGCAGCACCTGTCAGATCCTCTAATGTTCTGCATAAGCTTGTGCATGCTTGCTCTCTCTCTCTCTCTCTCTCTCTCTCTCTCTCTCTCTCTCTCTCACACTCACACTCACACACACACACACACACACACACACACACACACACACACACACGGATATCCAGGCTCAAATGCCAGCACATGACAGCGTTTTCAGGGATCATATAGATGCAAATACGTGCCATGTAATTGCACAAGCGGTAGATCTGCACTCTGGAGGCTGGATGCTGTCATGTCAGTGGCTGATTCTGTCTGCTTTTCATCGTTTCTCTCTCTCTCTTTTTTTTTCCCCAAGACCTGATTTCCATACCTACCCAAAGCTTTAGAATCCTCTCATCTTTCCTTCCCCATCTTCCCTGCCTCTTCCTCTTCCACCAACCTATCTCCTCTGGCCCAAGCGGGAGTGATGTAAATTACAGAAAAGAGGCAGATGTCACAGCCAAACACCCAAGTGATGGGGAAGAAGCCTTCTATGTAGTCTCTTTTCTCCTCTTCCTCTCTCCTGAAGGTTCCAACCTAGCTTTGCTTCTTCTGTGTCTGACAAGTACAAATCCTCGACTTTCAGTAACTTCATCTGATCTATGGTCTCCTTGCCTGACTTTCCCCTCTCTGTCCTTTCCTTGATTCTTCAGACCATACATTATTTTCAGCAGCTCTCACATATTTGGCTGTCAGATGCGTGAGCTGCATGTTTTCTGCATCTAGTCTTATGGGGATTTTAAAAATTCTTCTTGCGGTCCTGCATTCACAGATAGATAAAAGCAAGTGTGACGGTACTGTGATGCACTACCAATCTACCAATTTGCTGCAAGTCAAAAGAGCAATGATCCTTTGCTTGGAAAAAAGGGACTTGGCTAGAGGGGCTTCTAAGGATGGGGGCTATGCCAAGTCATTAGTTTCTGTGCTCATTACTATCATGGGGGTAACGATTACATATTGCTTGCATATGTAAACCATTTTTTTCCTTTTCTTTTTAGTAGTCACAACCACTGTTTTACATTGTTTTCTACAACCAAGGAGAGCATAAAAATGCAACAAAAATGCGATTGTTGACAGAAATACAATTTCATTTACAACTCTATTCAAAACATGAGACTGGGATGAAAGCTGCAACTAGAACATAAAATTATGAATTATGAAAAGTCATCTTTATGAAGATACATTTTGGAAAACCAATTGTGGAGAATGCTTATATGCCACTTAGAATGTGTTGGAATCACAATAATGTTCAAAACAGATGATTGCTGAAAATATAGTATATTTATCTTCACATGTGACTATTTTCTCCCTGTTTAACTTAATTTTGTAAATATGCATGCTATATATTGGCATTTCTCATGGCCCAAAAATTGATATCTTTATTAAAGTTATTCCATAATCGATCTGCTCTCCTCCTCTGAAGTTAAACACAGTATATAACTAATAAATCCACATTTTGTCACCTTTGCTGCCAAAGATGTAGCGCTGTTTGTTCATGTACCGAAGGGCTCTCGATTCACATGTGCACAATTAAGTATTTTTAGAGTGATTTTCTCTGCTGTTTCTGAACCATGAACAGTAGCAAAGCACACGTTAGGGGTTTTTTATACCCGTATTAACAACCCCCCAAAATATTCTCCAATCAGCCACCCAAACTCAACAAACGTCACCTTCCTGCACTGCTAGATCAGTTGTCAGGAATGAGGACCAATGCAAGGACAGAAGTATGCTCCATGGCGCTTTCCAAGGTCCTTATCCGGCTGTTCCTATTTCTTTTTCTTTCTCCTCTGCCCACAGTTAAGGAAAGATTTGGGCTAGATAATGACAAATTATTTTCCAATGAAAAGTACAGCAGTGTACACATAGCTACAGTTTATGTATTGAAATGTAAAGATTGGAGAATGCCTCTAATGAAGGCATAATGGTTCATGGGAGCTTATGTTTTCTGAAGGGGAACCTAGCTGTTTAGTAATAAATGGACCTCCAAAAGTGGAATAAATGCATATGAATTTAAGCACTTCATGAAAACTATAGATATTCCTGTACAATGTTTGCTCACCTCCATCTTGACTGGTGGAGGTTCCAGATGGAATCATTTTGCCTTAAGAGAAATTTTAACCCTAGACAACAGTTTCTGTAGATTTTTTGCAACGGGTTCGTAGAATTTTCGTTGCAGAAATCACAGAACAAATGACATGTATAATTACTCTGCTCCATCAAGTGTCCCGGTGAGTTATTCTTTTGAACCAGCATGCTTAATACCAGTGCCCAAGAACTGAAACACATAAACACAAAGCAGTCATTTTTGATTTTAACAATCACTTTGACAATCAGCTTTTTCTCCCAAAATCACTTGGTGTGTAAAAGTTCTATTGTCTGAGATTAAAGGAAAATAGCTTCCTCATTGTAGTGTCAAGCCACAATGGAGGGTGGGTGTGATGGTGATGTTGGTGATTTCTTTCTTAAACTTAAAGTGGCATTTGATGTAGGCAGGTATTTAAAAGTTTGTACGATGCAGAGGAACAACAGAGATCAAATTTTTTTCTACCTCAATTTCATCACCTTTATGAAGGTAGGATCACTACAGAAGCAAGAAGCCTGACTCAAAATCAAGGATCACATGACAGCATTTGTACTGTTAAGCACGCTACAAATAGCATTTTACCATCTAACAGCCTATAGCTTTTCTAGCTATAACTGTTAGCTCTAGTTTTTGACATGTGAGCTTGCTGTAGTATGGCTGTTAACCGCTTTTCTATTTACAGTGCCGTGCCATGCATCAAAGTCCAACAGGGTCATTATGTGGCCATAGACTGCCTTGTTGGCATCTATTAAAGGGAAAAGCTGATTTTTCAGCTGAGATGTTTCTTTTACTACTTTCAACCACTAATTAAACTGTAGAAATCTTTTGCAGGCATCTGAACAGGAACAGTCAAATAACATGTTCTCACTAATGTAGATATACAGTATCCATGCTTATATGGAAAATATCCACTGACAAACAAAGAAACATAGATACATACTGTAACATAATGGTACATACACTGTTATATGTAGCATTTGAGCAAACGCTAATACCTACATTATGTATTCAGGTATTTTTGCATATACTGTATAGCAGGCGCATATATTGCATGTTCCGGTACATTTCGTTTCGTTTTCTGCCGCTTATCCGGGTCCGGGTCGCGGGGGCAACAACCTGAGCAGGGAGATCCAGACGCTCCTCTCCCCAGCCACTTCCACCAACTCCTCCG
>KV751322.1:5717903-5732397 GCA_001698575.1 Mola mola | reverse complement strand
CTTTGTCTGGCCCCTCACCTAAGACCAATTTGCCTTGGGTGACCCTACCAGGGGGCAAACAGCCCCCGACAACATAGCTCCTAGGATCATTAGGGCACCCAAACCCCTCCACCACGGTAAGGTGGCGGTTCCAGGAGGGGCTGAACCCATGTGTTCCGGTACATGCCCAAGATAAATGCATATGAATTTATCAGTACATTTGCTCAGACTTCAACTCTCCTACTATTCCCTCTCCTCCTCCTCCATCCAATGCATAACCCTTC
This sequence comes from Mola mola, assembly GCA_001698575.1. Taxonomy (NCBI): domain Eukaryota; kingdom Metazoa; phylum Chordata; class Actinopteri; order Tetraodontiformes; family Molidae; genus Mola; species Mola mola. The sequence goes on along the minus strand of KV751322.1, from coordinate 5,732,134 downwards.
CTTCAGAATTCCTTGGCAATATGTGCGGTGCAGGCATGAGATAACGTCCCAGAAGTTTTTCAAGGGCAGGACAGGTGCTCAGACATCAGAGGGAAGCCGCATCGAGCCGAAGCTGATTCATTACGTGTTGCATCTGCCTCCTATTAAAAAGCCCAGAGCACTCTGACTGTCTCCCGCTCTCACTCACACACTGACTGCAAACTACCTCCACACTCCTTGCCAAGATCGCTCTAAGAAACTCCTTCTTTCGTTCTTCCATGCTCTCCCTCTCCTCACTTGACATGCCTCATTTCCTCAATAAATCTCAAAGATGACGTCTTAACATCCAGAACGACAATGTTTTTTTTCCATATGAGTATATATTTTAGGATCAGAGCTGTCCAAGAATGTACATATATGGTGCTCAGAAAAGTGACTAGATTGTAATATAAGTTGGTTGGGTTTAGGACCTAAAATCTTATTGCTACCATGAAAAACAAGCAAACACCATTAGACTGTGTGAAATGAAATTTTTTTACACTTTATAGTGTTGTGGTATTTTGTGAGCTATGAATCACCTTACCTGTGAGCACAGGATGTTGCATGTTGGTGTCGATTTTCTTTAGTTTTTTTGAATATATTAAAGCTGTTATACAAAACAGACTTTTCCAAGGACACAACAAAGCTGATTAAGAAATTTTTGCTATAATGTATTATTTTCCACTGTAGAACATTGACAAATAATTGATATTTATTTTTACAACTGCAAAATGACCTGCAAAGTGCAGTATATATCTTAGTCACAATTCTGAGCTATATTAAATGGATCCTTATAAAGAGGTGTTATTTTTTAAACATATAATATAGGACGCTTGATTTAACCAGTGACTGCACTGTATATAAAGATGGATTAATAAGAGTTAACCTAAACCCAAACCCAAAATGTCTTGATTGCCCCCCTGGAAGTCGGATGCAGTATAGGCTCTAAAGTCTTCCCCCTCCATTTCAGCAAATAGGACATGTGCTAGAGTAAGAAATCACACATTATTAATGTTTTCCCAAGAATGTTTTCTTGCATTTTAGGTGGCTCTTACTGTGCTGAAGTGTGGTCAAGTTGCTACAAAAAGTGGGTCAAACATCATGATTGACAGTTGAGCATTACTCACTGTTGTGTTGGGGAATGGATGGAAAGACACTTGGTCCTGCATGATCAATCATATGAATCCCGGTACTGTTTGCATATAGGTAATTGGTTGTGTCGAAATTGTAACTGCTATTGCGATTGCAAATTTTAGTGTTATGGACAGCTGTTCTATAAGTGTTTTTGTGGTTGTAGCACATTAGTCAGTACCAAAGCATATTAATTAGGTATCAAACGATTTTAGTCGGACATCCCATTAAGGAGTTATTAACCTGATTGAAGAACACAGTCTAAAGTTAGACTGACAGGAAGTTTCAGACTGTTCTTCAACTAGCATTTTTTAATCACTTGCTCATTTCCTTTACCCCACAATCTCATCTTCAGTGTTTTAATTACTTTGTGGTGAATGATAGCAAGTTTTAAGGTGTGTGTGTGTGTGTTTGGTGGACTTGTTAAAAAGGGGCCTTTTCACAGCGTGTACATCAGCTGTAGCTGATAATTATTTGAGATTGCATTAGAGGAAATTAAACATTTCTTAAAGTATGTGTGAGGGTGACAAAGTTATCAAGAGCAGTCAAAAGAGAGTGTGAATGTTGCACTTCAAAAAATGTAATTTTTCAGGCTGCTAATAAGATCATTTTCAAGTGCTAAAAAATAATTAATGGCATTAGAGGAGTTTAGTATACTTGGTTTCTTTAGTACAATGATCAATGTTAAGGGTTAATGATATTAGCAACTGCCAGGACCATATGTTGGAAAGACATTTCTTTTCATTCATACAAACATCCTGATTAAATGGTTGTCAAGATTATTTTTGAATTATTCCAGTGTGTGTAATAGAGGTATTTTGTGTTGTATCTCATACATCTGATCATTAATTACAGAGAGCAGTAAGTTGTGAGTGTGCGGGTTCACGTTGTGAAATTCTAGTCAGACATTTTTTCATTTTGAAATCTGTCTGGACGACTGATCTGCCTCACCTACAGGCTCCTATCAGCTGATAAGAGTGTTTACGCCAACGTTATCTCTGTCCATTTAAGGGTTATGCAGTTCACAGTCATAACTGACAAATCCTGTCCAACTGAAACTGTTGCAGAATCTCTGATTGGAGCAACTGCCGACAATTGTTATGGTCACAGTATCAGCAGTACGTAATATTGTATGTATGAGCCAGATTTTATCTGACTTTTTCAGACATCCGACAGATATGATCAATTAAATCATCATCAGGAAATCATAACATAACATCTTTGCAGATTTATTTACAAAATACAGTTGTATTGTATATGAATTACTCACACATTATTTGAAGTTTACATATCATGGTTATCGTAAATACATCTATCTTTCCATCCTCATTTCTTTAAAATACTCCTCGTAGTATTAAAAGATACAGAAGCACATACATGAAAATGATTTTTCTACTCTCACTCTCCTAAAGGTTTGGCTGACCACCAAGAGCAAATGTGGCACTTCCAGCGGCATGTCCCACAACCTGAAGTTGTTTAACTGCTACTTTGTATGTGGTCTCTTCTTTGAAAGCCAAAGTGAACTTTGACTTGCAAATACTCATGTCAAAATATAAGAACACAACCTCCAAAGAGAACATCATTTGAATGCTTGTTGTTAGTGTATATAAATCTTTTGCAAAACGCGCTCACTTTTCAAAGCTAATAGCGCACGAAATCCAAGCTGAGCACGTCTTGCAGAGCAACAGAATAGGAGTACCATCTACTTAATGCTGGCTTTAGCAATGAAAAGCAAAACACAGATCCACAGTGTCCCTCCCTTGCTTTCTTTCGAATAAAATAATTAGCATTTTGACATCAGTGGCCTAATTATTGTTGGTAAGTCGGAGATATGCTTGCATTGGAATGGTATTGGAGGGAAAAGGAGGGTGCTGGGTTGTTTCTGCAGTAAGGCGTTTTGCTTATCAGTGCAGGGCAGATACTGTTCCTATGGTCCTGCGTGACAAGTGAAATGTGTGTGTGCGTAAGGGTGTATGTGTCTGTTGGTCCTTGTTGTCAGTAAACCCCCGGGACAGGTGCTGAGGGATGGGTTAGTGTTTGGTAGCAGGTGCACCTCCTCTGCCCCTCCCTTCCTCTTCTTTCGCCTTGTTCCCTAACTCCCCCAGGAGGCATATGGTGAGAGTGATTGGAGAGACCCTATGCCCCGCAGGGAGTGCTCCTTTCCCCAGTTCATCTGTTCCAGACGGGGCCCTGCGGGACACTCTGGATCTCCTGAGGTCCCTGTTGGCTGGGAATCAGGCCGAGTAAGCGGCTTCACTTTCAGGTTGACTGCTTTCTTTGCGTGCTGGGCAGTTACAATGGTCACCCCGGTTAGCTTTACACAGTGCAAAATTATACAATCAAATCGTACACAGTCCGAACAGCTAATCGTTCACGACCTCAAATTTGTTTGTCCATACCTCATTTGCACAAGTGATGCGTTTATCTGCCATCTCGTGTCATGTCCTGACATAATTGGAATTGGAATAGAAATTCCATCTGCTGTGCTTTCGCTGGCTCATATTTGTGGACCAGCAACTGGATGCAGTTCTGAGTGCACTAGGAGAGAGAGTTATGGGGGTATTTTAGGCCTTCTATAATATGTGTACCTCTTTTATGTGGTCATTTATTATAAGGCGAGCTCTATGAATAATGTATGATTAAAAGACGTAATGGATACTCTGGGACTCGTCAAAATAAAAGCAAAAATCCATTTGCTCTCTCTGTTGTAAATCTACTAGCTTGTCCTTGGGCTAATTTCCAACTTGGGACTTGGTGGTGTAGTGTAGTGAGTACATGTCTTGATAACGATTTCAAGAGAGGGATGTGTTGGCTGTGCTGTAAAGTGAGAGAGAGATAGAGAGAAGAGGGAGGAGGAGGAGGAAAAGTGATATGAGACATGGATGAGGAACAAAGCCAGGAGCACCTCCTTCTCTTGGTGCCTCCCTCTCTCTCTCCCATGTCTGTCTCTCACCATTTCAAAACTCCTTCCCCCTGCCTCCAAGCAGATGCCACTTCTGAGCCTGAAGAAAATGAAAGCAGATGAATCAATTTGGCCTGTGGCCCTAAAGTGCACTTGTCTGCACCCCAGCCTGGGCGGGGGGGATAATGAGCCAATAGATTGAGCCGGTGCCGGAGCCCAGCACTGTGCACCAAAATGCTTTTGCCTGCTGCACCTTCAGGGCCTCCTCCCATACACACACGCATACAGGCACACACTGCTGACGCCTCCGTGTGCAGCGGTAGCAGCCTGTCGCTGGGTTAATGGGGGTGAGAGTCCTTTGCGCAGGACGCTTTTCAGAGCAAATTAGAGGAAGGATCTGTATCCGTCCTTTTCAGCCCTTCCTTCACTGTATCGCCCCATTTCTCCTCCCTGCCCTGTGCATAGGAAACCCCGAGAGCAAATTGGAGTGTGGTACTGCGGAGCAGCATCAAGGCAGCTAGAAAGGAAGGGGCGGTTGCAGGGCAAGGCCCGGGGTAATGAGGATTGACACTGGGACAAGGCTGAGGCACAGCTTCCCTGAGCGCTGTTGACAGGTGACAGCAGGCTAGGGAGAGACAAGGCAAAGTGAGAGGAGCTCGAGCAATGAAAGGAAAAGCGAGGTCAAGTCTAACAGCTTCTCTTATTCAAGGATGAAAAAGGTGGAAGACCTCACAGCCATTCGATGCCCCCCTAAAAACCCCTGCAATGTAAAAGATAGAGGATCAAAAGAGCAGGACAACAAAGCATCCCCCGCCTGACTCAAGCCAGTTCCCTGTTGAGAGCCAACAGATTGATTGACACTGCAAGGACAGTGAGGAAGAATGAAAGGAAAGGGAAAGTTAGCCAAGCCTAGTGCTTTGACTAGTCCCTTTTAAACAGGGGGGCTTTGTGACATCACCCAGGTTTAGAGTGGTATAAATGAGCAGACCCAAGTCGGCACTACTCAACTTGGGGGGAAATTAAGATGCTGGAGGGCCCCTTTGAAGATAATTAAAGAGCACAGAGCAGCAGTCTCCAGAGAGGGACTGCAGACATGTTCAATACCGAGACTAATGGAGCTAATTTCCAGTACATTATTCATGTAAAACACAGGCCCTTACTAGCTATGTTTTTTTCCCACATTTCTTCAAGCTGTCGTCTTTAAGTCGAACAGGCCCTCACACACAAACAGACTAACCACATTTACTTCCTACATCAACCTGATTAACCTCGTCCCAGCGCTGCTTAGGTCAAACCGTCAGCTCTAAACAAACTTAATCCATACATGAAAATCAAAAAACTGGAATTTAATCAACCAGGTGGCCAAGCGCTGCTTTCTCAGAGTGCATTACAGAGGAAGTACCTCAAGCAAATTGGAAAGGCATTATGACCTTGAACTGTGTCACCATTTGGAACCAATCACATTTCTGTAGAGACCATTAGCCCTACCCTCGAGCTCTCTAACTTGTCCTTTAACATTAATGAGTACACAAAAAAGGAAAAAAACACACATGAAAGCTGTACAGTTGGGAACTAAGGGACAATTAAACACATCCCCAGACAGGAAATTAGTCCCTGCTTTAATCACAGGCAGTCAGAGTTGCCAATGTTTTGTCAGAGTTGGTGAATTCCTGCCTAGCTCAATTGCTGTCCTGTCCCATTGAACAGCGCAACAGTCCCTGCATGCTACATCATTAACCTAGGTGGCATTAGAGGCTCTGCTCTGATCAATAGCCAGGTTGATTGCTGACTGGGTAATGTAGCCCCGAAGGAGACGGAAACACTTCTCCTGCCTTTGGGAATTTGTCAGCAGCACTGACTGGGCAACTGCTGGGTAAACAAAGTAATCAACAACTACACTTGAAGCCGATGTGACACCTACTGTACCTTGACGCTCCGTCTCTGCCTTCATGCCTGCTTGCCTGCCAAGGAGGATTGCTCTCTTTTTGCTCTCCTTGAGAGAAGAAAAATCAAAACAGCCACATCTATTTTGAGATACAAGGACTGATTAGGCTGACAGCTAGTCGTGAAAGAGCAAGGGAGGCAGAAGGAGAGGTGGGTGGAAGTGGAAGTCAAACCTGATTAGGCCCACCTGCAGGTTTCTCTTCACCCTGATTGCTTTTGTGTGGCAGCAGGCCCCTCCTCTACTCTGCCACACTCACCTCAACACACCCCCATCCTGTCACTGTTGACCACAGCAAACTGCTAATGCCCCCTGGCCAATCAGCACACTCACCCTGGTGGCGGCCTGGTAATTAAAAGGGAATTGTGTCTACTTGGCATGTGAGCTGGTGGGCACAGGGGTAGGCAAACACTGTCTCTGCCACCCTGCCTCCCTCCCTCCCTCATTCCCAGCCAGGTGGCAGCGTACAGGACCTGTCAGATTAGCTGATGACCCTTTTAATTCTAGCCCAGCCGGGGGCCATAATTGATATTTACCGGGAAAGGTTAATTGTAGCAGTGATCTGCTTAAATTACAGTAGAGATCGGGAGAAGGGGGCCAGCCAGCGCCTGCGCCACCGGGGGAGCTGCTACACGTAAACTGCTAGTCAAACGGATTGCACCCCGCGGCCATCGTCACTGTACTCTAATGCGGGGACCCAGCACGGGACACTGTGATTGGCTGGTGCTCCACCGGCACAGAGTCTGTCTTGCTGAGCATGCCAACCTCCCATCTGGCTGGGAATTTGGGAGCATGCCAACTGCTGGTCTTGATGGCCTGCAATAAAATAAGCCTTCCGTGTTTGCATTTGGGTTACCTTGATGTTTGATGTGCTGGCTGGTTGCAGATAGTGGATTTGTAAATATTTTAACACAGTATTTGATTTATTAAAAGGCCAGGAAGAAGCATTTTTTTTCCAAAATATGATTTTTTTAAAATTAAGCATTGTTTCACGATAGTTCATGCAGTATTTACCCCTTTTTATTGACCACAAAGAGCTGTGTGGCCTTGCAACGTTGGAAAAGCATGTGGGGAGCTGTGAGGGAATAGAGGGGATAGGGGTTTTAAATACTATTCAGCTGTAGGTCCCACTGTAATAAGGTTTCCACCTGTTCATCAACATTATACTGTATGTAGGCCAAAGCTACACTATATGCATACAAATGGTGAGCAAGAAAGTAGTAAAATATTGATTGGTGAAGTTAGAGTACAATAGTATAATTGATAAAATATTAATTGATTTCTATTTTTATTCATTCAAAATGAATGATAATGGTAAGGTCCTGAATAGGCATGAATCTACTTCGGTTTACGAACTTCTTGCTGATGTGTTCCTGTTGCTGGCTGCTGTAACAAGGAGTACTAGGACATAGTTTGGGATTGCAGGTGTTTTTGCTATAGCCAGTTCTGCTTTGCATTTAACCAAAGCACAAACTGACACTGAGCTGTGACAGTTACAGATTTTACCTTGCCACAGATTAAGTACTGAACGACTGCGGCCCATTGAAAGTCTGTGGGCGCCATTGTAGCTCTGCTGTATTGTTATGCATAGCTGCTTAACTTGTCGTAGGTTTCAGATCCGACCGTGTGACAGGAAATGAGATGCTATCTGGAACTTCAATTTGTGTCTCCTGGTTCAAACGTTGCCCTACAATTGTTTTGTAGTGTGATTTATTACTGTGTGAAACTTTTACTATTAAATGGATAATTTTGCTCCTTAGTTGCTGTGTCAGGTTTGAGGTCTTATAATTAACACAATATTTAGAAAATCCAAGAGAATTATAAAAAACTTGTGAAGCACTATGAAAGAGGGTAGAATAAGATTTGAATATTTATATATTATATTAGCCTACAATTATGGATGATTAATATTTGCCGTTTTTTTTGCTGATTTCCACACTATCCTATTTTTTCACTATGTAGCATTGTTGGGTAAAACATAGGGCTCATCTCTGTTGATAGTGAGGTGACTGAGTCCTTTCAGATTTCATCGTAACAGCATAAAAATTGATGCTCCGCTGTAGCACTAAAAGTAATTACTAAGGAAGAATTACATGTAAAGCCAAAAATCTCTTCCATCCTGGAGAGGGTCTTGGTAAAGATTTCTGTTTAATCCCGAACGTATTAGTATGTCCCCATAAGCCTATGTCATGTGCTATGTGTTACAATACATCTTACATGAAACAAAGAATGTATGTCCTTTGGGTGTCTGGTTGCCCCTTATTGATATTCTCAATGTCCACTTGTCCAGTTGACTTTACACTTTACTTACAGGGTGTATGGCTGAGGACATAAATGAAGTGCAGCATTGAGTGTGTAGCGTGTGGTCCAATTGTGTTTGTTGTGAATCACCTCACGTGATGCCGAATGTGCATCACAAAAGTAAATGTGGGAGCAAATTTGAAATTTGTTCGTGTTTATCACTAGTGCTATTCACAAATATTTGATCGATAAAGTTGATCCTTCTTTATTGCCCCTTTTTTTTTTAAAGTTTGGTATGTACTGCAGTTCTTACGGTGCTCTTCTGTATCCATCTGTTATTTATTGGGTGTTATTTTCTGTGTACTATAGCAACAAAGTATGACAGATCTTTAAAACAACAATGTAGTTCAGTAATGTCTTGGTGCCAAACCCTCAGAAAACACTTTACGTATTAAGGCTGGGAATATATGCTTTTTTTCCCAAATTTGACTGTATATCGCTGGGCTCCCAGCTTGATTTGTGTTGTGATTGTAATTTATTACAATTAGTCGGTTTTGATTTAAGAGCATTGATAGTTGCATTTTTCTCTTCCTCCTTCAAGAAAATCATGAGATCATACACTTGAAGAGACAATATATCATGAATCATATTTCCTAAAATAATACGCGTCACATGTCAGTCAGTCTTTGACATTTATTTCAGCTGCTTAGAAAAGTGGTATGTAAAATGTACAACAAAGTGTTTTTTAACTATACCGTTCCACTCAGCTGCCCCTGCTCATTAACCTAGTCCCATAAGAAAACAAGAAGATAAGGACAAATAAAGAGTAGTTAATTTACCTTTGCTCATTGGTTTTTTTTTTCTTAAATCATCTTGTTGCTGATTTGAGGTATGGCTGTTTCCAAAAAAATATATAGAAATATTGTGATTCACGGGAGGAAAAAAAAAGTTGGGATACTCACAATTTTTTTCCCATCCATATTAAGGTGTAAGAAACACCTTCAGATGACATGATGGCAGCATAGTTTATTTATGCAATAAGCCCTGATTGACTTAGCAAGTATCATTAAGTTCACTGCAGTTATGAAACACATTTGACTCTAGCCAAGATGTATTTCAACAATGAACACAAGGAGAAAAATGAAAGATGCTCACACACAAAAGACAGTTTTGAATAATGTTTGAACTCAGCTTCACTTGCAAAGTGACTGACATTGTCTTTTGATATAAAACAATTTTAATCTTTCACCCTGCCATTCTCTAAAATAATAGGCCACTCTGTAGTGATTTACTGCTTCAACATATGAGCTTTTAAGATTATATTTTATGCCAGTCATGCCTGAAATGTAACCATAAATCACTGCCTCACAGGGTATAGTGCTATATTGTGATGTACAGTAGTTCATGAGCTAAGAACATAAAGATGTCCTCTTTTTGCTTTCCTCTCAAGATCAAGCCTTTGACGCTGCGTCCAGTGAAAGTCAGCGAGGACGAGACGGTGCAGACGGAACTCAGTCGACCACACCGGAGCAACTCAAAGGAGCAGCTCAGTGAGGTGAGTCCTTAAACGAGACCTTTCCCCTTTTCACTGACCCCCTTCTGAGAGCCAGGCTATCCACTTTCACAAGCCAAGGCACGGGACCCCTGAGGTGGGATACAGAGAACAGGCGGATGACGGAAACATGGAGGCTGAGATCAGAGGGCAGCTGGTGTAGTAGCTCCTGCTGTTTCCAGATATCACCTCATAAATCCTCTGTGCATTGGGAAAAAAGACTGGTTGGCTGGCAGCACACAGACAGGAAATGTTTAGGCCGGTAACACAACATCATCTCCTTTAAATAATGCCTGGTTGGCCTGGCATTATCTAAAGCATGGCGTGTTTAAATTTAGACATGACCTAACGCAGCTCAGCCAGGTGTGGGCTGACCTTCCCGACGGCAGAATGGAATGAGTTAAAGAACTGTTCCAATTATTGCTGCGCCGGCATCCATATGCCAGCACATTTAGTGGATGAGTAGGTGGCGAATGAAAATGGAGGCCAGGCATTGATTCAGCAAAAAGAGATGAAATAATGCAATGTAGATACAGGGTAAGTAATGAGAATTTATGCAAAATCCCATGCGGCTCATTTAAAATGAATGTAGAAATATGTTTCCTAACTAATGCCTGTCAAGCAAGCCTCCCAAACCTTACTAAATTCAATCAGACTGCTCATTTAGCTGACGACCGCGGAAGGAGAGCGAAAGAAAGAGAGAGCGAGGAGAGGAAGGAAAATATGCAGCTTCCTTTACAGCAGAGTAAAACGATGGAATGATTTTAATGAACTTATTAAATGCATTGTTTTATACTATTCTGTATAACAATTGAGAATCCAGCCTGATTAAAAAAAAAAAAAAAAAAAAAAAAAAAAAAACCCAGCATATCACCCAGTCTAATTTTCCCAATCTTCATCCTCTTTTCTCTACGCCCTGCTGCTCTATTTCTCTTGTCTCCCCCTCCCATTTGCGCTATTTCTCTTGAATTTGTGTAAAAGGCTTGTCTTTTAATAAAAAAGTCAGGAGGAAGAGGCGGGCTTGTCACATAAAAGAGCGGAGCCAGATGACAGCTCTGACAGGGACATACGACAAGCACTGAGAAGGGGGGGTGGTTGGGTAGAGTGAGTGAGGGTGGAAGTGGTGGTTGCGGGAATGGAGGGATGCACAGTTGAAAATTGCACGCTGTAATCGCCGATGGTGTTATATGTAGCGTGTCTCTCTAATCTGCTGCCAAATAAATGGTGCACAGACGTTGATGGTTGTAGCTGCAGCATCTGTATCTTTTCATCTGTGTCTGTCCCTCTTCACCTTTCTCATTCTGTCTTTCTGTCCTCTTTGCCCCTGGCTTTGGCATTCCACTCGCTAAAGGTCTGGACGCAGTTATATTCCTCGCCAAGCCTGTGCCAGAGTCTCCCCCTATATTTCTTATTTATCAGCTCTGTGAAATCTCCGCCACCGCACTGAGAGCGCTGCTAATTTTCGTAAAACACGCTCCCCCCACATCAAAGTGGCTCCCCAGCTTTAAGAGCTCTTAACTAATGATGCTGCGTCTGCATTGAGTTAAATGGATTTCTCTTGTCTCACCGCCAAAGGAAATAGAGACAAATGTGACATGTGAACGCGCCTGCCTGTAAAAACAGTCATGCATCAATTTGGGAGCAGGGGGTAAAAAACATTGCAGGGGATGCTGTTTGTTCATTGCCATGGTTGGGTCTTTATCTGTTTATTTTGACTAGGTAATTGTGCCTGCAGTGCAGCAGGGCCTCGGCACTAAGCCACACAGGGATTAGGGAAATATGGGGTGGCGGAGGGGGTGCGTTCCAGCGCATCTGCGTCCTGCAGAGGAGAGGGCGACTGTTGTGGTACTGTCAGAGTCCCTGAGTCTCTGTTTCCCCCTACATGCACGCATCTGATCTCCCTGCCACACAGGGCATACGGGATCGCATCCCTATTCCCATCATGCTCTAAGAAGCTCCGATTGGCCCGCCCCTTGGCCTCCCTGGAACGACAAAAACCAACAGTCTGAGTCGGGAGATGGACTGGACCCCTCCCCATGTGTCGCCATGTTTTTCTCTCTTTTTTATTGTAAGGAGAGTGGAGGAGGGGGCATGAAAATGGGGAGAGGATTAGGGGGCGGATTTAGCAACATTTCTCTTCTCTGAGGCTGTTTAGTTAACCCTTAAATGCCGCCAGCACCCGCCCCATCCTTCTTGCCACCAACCACCATAACCACCACACATGCACACACACACTCATCCCTCCCCCTCACTCCCTCTTTGGGGCGGGTTCTTAAATCCTTTTGAAGTCCTAAGCGCTGCAGAAATCCATTGAGAGCCATGTATAATGGCTTTTAAGAGAGAGTGTTTAGCTGGATGCCGACCCTATGGCTTATGAACCGCTGGCGTTTTAATGGATCCCCCGTTCCCTCCCCTCTTTTCCTCCCTTCACCGGCACTAAATCCAATGGATTGTCCCTCATTATCATTTAAATAAGCCTTTCTTTCTGCTCAGAATGCTCCAAGTTGAATGAACTCTACATAGTAAAGCTAATTCCAAATGGCCTTGGCCCCCCACCACCTATGAAGATATGCACTCACTCACACAAACGCATATTTAAGTGCACTCACATCATGTGCAAACAAAGACAACAGGCCAAATTTTCACTAGAGCTCACCTTCGAACCTTTTGTATCCTCGCAATTTTCCTTCTGTGCTGTTCTTCTTCACATCTCCGCCAGCCGCCACTCTGGTTGTGGTAATGAAGGGAGCAGGGAGGTTGAGTAGAGTGAGAATAGCCTTTTTGATTCCTGCAGAGCTTGCTTCCCGGTTCGCGGCAGGACTCCTGCCTAATCGTCGCTGCAGGAGCCATCCTGCAAATCAGAGGGGCACATAGACATTGATGAGGGCCAAGGCCTGGGCCAGGTGGGGGAGAATATACGCAGGGTGTAGGGAGGGTGTGAAACAAGCGAACCAGTGGCGGTGAAGATGGGGGGAGGTCGTTTGGATTGAAGGTGGGCCTATGGATGAAATTGGTCTAGCGGAAAAGTCCCCTCCAGAGACCAAGGGGGAGAAATTGCCAATCTAGACAGAGGAATAAAAGAAGTGAAAAGTGGAAGTGGAGGGACGGATTTAGGGATTGGTATTCGTGCTGGTTGCTGACAGTCAGAGCCAGAGAACAGAACAAAACCCAGCCTTTTCCTTTTCCATCCTGTTCTTGTGAAGCACATAGAGGACTGCATTGGAAAAACACAGGATCAGGTTGATGAACCAAAACGCTGCTCCAAATATATGAAAAATATCTATCCTGAACACAAAAAGGACTGATGTAACATAATGAAAAACTTTTGAAGAAGCATTTTAAAAAGACAGTTTGTCCAAAGTCCAAATAAGCCTTATTCAGCACTGTCTATATATGTTTTAAGTTCAAAGCAAATATTTGGACAATTATAGGATGGAATTTATGAGTGGCAGAAAACTATACCTATGTATACAGTTAATATAGATATACAAATGCATTTGATTAGCTATTGAATGACTTTGTGCACCATTTTAATTCAGTATTTTTAAAAAAAAAAAAATAACCAAGGTTTTCTACTATTTCTGTGACATCTGACAACAACTGAGTCCTGAGTCAGCGGGATATGAGTGATTTTTTTATAGAGTGAGTGCTGCTCAGCTGCCCCCGCGTTGGAGGCCGCAGTCTACGGGAGTGATGTGTGCGGGTGTGGTTACATGGCGGGGCGGGTAAAAGGTTAACTTGAATATTGATATTAAAGCGGCACTGCTTCATCATGTCTGTGTCAGCGAGTGAAACGCTGCTTAAAGGTCATCCCTGTTCTCCTCTCTCTCCCTACAGAGTTCCACTCACTCGCTGTCAGGCCGTGGCTACTCGGTAAGTGGCATTTTCATGCTTCATAGCTTTACAGCAGAATTACAATCTCCAACGACCCGCTTTATGGCCCCAGCGCTCGACATTTTAATTATGTTAAATAGAGTAATGGAGAAATCATGATATTAGGAACATTAATTCTGGCTGACTGACTGATTAAATTGCAAGAAGGTGTCCTGCGCTACCTTGGCGAAAAGAGGCTCGTTTTATTGGCATCGATCAGCTCTGGTGCTGCAATTTGGCTGGCAGTGTTTTATGTCTTCTTCCAGCAACTGTCAATGGAGGATCCTTCTGATCACACTAATGACAAAATGCCTCAAAGCCTTTAAAAGACCTCCATACCTTTGCAATAATACAATTTCTCACCATCACAGAAATGCACGTACTTTGATAGCAGTTAGACATTTTCAGTGACATGGTTTTTGGAATGTAGAATGTTGTTCAAGGTAAATGTGCCAGACTAATATTTAATGATGCCTTGGAAAAGGCTAAACCTATCATTTTAAACATACACAAGCTCTTAAATTGTCAGAGCATGACTATTTTTATCCCTTGAAAACATCCGTTGCCTTGCC
>KV751322.1:5664754-5717860 GCA_001698575.1 Mola mola | reverse complement strand
TGATGTGTCTTGTCTCTGGGTAATAGAGACAGTGGTTGTCCTTTTTGTCCTTTGCTTAGAGGGGGAACTCATAAAAGAAGTAGTCTTTAAAGTGCACTACTTTAAGCTGATGAGTGACATATGGCAGTTCTTATTGCAGCTTGGAAGCAATCATCCCGACAAATAAAACAACTATAAATGGTTTGTCATCGTTAATCTGCCTCAAAGGACTGTAGTTAAAGCGTTGAACAAAGCTCAGCTTCAAAAGATCCCAATCTCTGTGTGATATTTGTTTTTTGTTTTTTTGTTTTTTCAAAATTTTGTTTTAATAGAACATGTCACATTCCTATTCCCCAGTGCTGCATTCTCACAGATGGATGAAAACAAACAGGACCTTCCAAAAAAGCTTGTGGAACCCTTTGGCTCAAGCTGTCAGTTTGAGTCGGGAGAGAACAAGGCCTCCTTTTTATCTAAAAAGAGGATTCAGAGAGGGAGAGCAGAAATGGAGGGCGCGGAGGCTTTGTGGTGGTAGTGTGGAGGCGGGGGCATTATTCAAGCAAAGGAAAGTCCAGTATCGAGGGCAGGAAGTTTTACGTTGTCTGGCTCCCCTTTCTGCCAAAGCGATGGTGCTATCTGCAGCATTTGTAGCCTCTGGGCACCTCCTGGGTGCTGAGCTCTGACTCTCAATCTGCGCTGCTGCCGGGCCTGCTTGATTTCTTGGGTCTCCTTATCTGTATGGGAGGAGGAGTAGTAAAAGGAGAAGGCCAGGGGCTGGTTAGAGCTTTATAGCTGGAGGGAGAGGAAGAGAGAGGGGGGGGGAGGGCTTTTTTTTGGGGGGGGGCACAGGCATCGACAGCACGACTGGCCACCAATAGCATGGACAGGGATATCTGCTGGTTGGCCCCTGTTACTGATCAACATCTAGAGCTCTGCCTCTCCACAAACACTCAAAGAATCACGCTGGTAGATGGGGGCCCGTTATCTGTCACACTGCACTAAGAAGTACAAAAGCCAATCTCCCCTGACAGTTTGTTTTCCACTTCTGTGGAAAGTAACGCCAATTCTTGTTTCCATGTCCATATGCCTCTCTTCTGATGTCGCCTGCCAGGCTTAAATGACCTAATTTGAATGGTTTACACAAGAATGTAAAGGAAGTTTCTGGGCATTAGTGCCAGAATCATGAAAAGGGAGACTGGAGCCATCACAGTGGTTTGGACACAGCAAATACCTTTATACTACATTAAAACAGTTCTAATAATTCATTTATATATGTTTTTAGATGTTAAAATGCTACACATACAGTAGTATGAATGTATTCTGCTGAAACGTGACATGTATGTTCACTAGTCTATTGGACTGTCTGTCTCCTTTCATTCTTTGATAAAAGCTAATAGAAACCTGGAAAAACACCTCATATTTCATCACAGAATAACCCTTACAATGTTGTTCACTGAATTCTAATTGAAGCTGACATTTTCAGTATTTATGGTTCTTCCGAGTTGTATCTAGTAAATTGCATACTGTGGTAGAAGTGGGTTAGTTTTTTTCAGACAGTCACAAGTATTTGTTAGAATTAAGCCGCTCATGATTGATCATTTTAATGCTTGTACATGATTTTAAAGAAAACGTTTGCAGAACATGGATATTTTTCAGGTGTGTTAGAAATGCTGGCCAATGACATTAACAACGGAACACTGTAAGTTTAAACTTACAGTAACTAACTGTAAACGTTATTCTTTACATTGATAAAAGATCTATTGTCATAACATTAAACATTGAAATTGTCTTAGTTAGCTTATAGTGCAAGACACGCAACACAACATACTAATAAGACCATTTTATAAGCAAAATATTATTAATAAATTTTGAAATGACCAAATCTTTCTTGGACAACCACTTACCTAGGTATTAATCTAAACATTCTGTCGTTTTTCATGTGATGATATCGCTGGATATGAAAGCCCTACCCATAACCTGTCCCCCACCTACCCTTCATTCTCCATTGAGGGGCGATGGCTAATCTCTCAACCATTGAGTCCAGCAGCGATATGTACCAGCAGGACTGAGATTTGCTATCTCACTCTCTGCGGAAGACTGGAAATGGAATTGTTTATCAGGCCAACTCTCTCCCGTCTGCTTTGTGCAGCCTTCATTATAGCCTCTGCTATGTTTGTGACAATATCTGTCTCTTGTTTCCTGCACTGCTACCTGCTTGTTTGTTCCACTGGAGATGGGCCTGAGCTCCGGCGATTTATCATCCTCTCCAAAGGGGTTCCTTGATAAAGAACCCCCCTCATCCCCCTCTGTGCCTAGGAGATACAGGCTGCAAGAGATGAGGAAAACGCATAGAATCTCACTGCAATTATCTGGCCATCCTGTCGCTACCCCTGGGCTGGATACACTGTATAGAGGAGGAGACATTTTAGCTAAGCCAAAAAGACACATCCCCTCTCCTTTCAGATGAAGTGACTGAGCCTCAGTCTCCCAACCCACATCTTTTAAAACCACCCCAAGGCCACACTACCACTCATGTTTTCACACACGATAAAAGCAGAGAGCTTTGTCTGTGGCAGTATAATCTGACTTGTCTGTTTTAAGAGGCTTTATCTCCACGATGTCAGGGAGTAAAACCTTAGCCTGAGTGTTTGGGTTGAGCTGGAGTGCTCTGAGATCCCAAACACACCCGTTCTTCATTTCGCTGCTCGGGTTGTCATAATCATATTTAATGCTAAATGAGTCTACACACTAAACAGCGTATTCGCAGTCATTTGTGCATTCTTAAACAGCCTTGTTTTAATTGATTTGCCATTCAAAGCCCTCACATTGTGGCAAATACACTCTCCTGTCTAAATGACAGGGATTTTTACGAGATCTTTATCAAATACAAGGATTATGTCACTTAATTATAATTGAAGCCATTAAAAACTTCATGCTTTTTTAACAAAATGATACAGATTCACTGGATTAAATGCTAAACCGTACAATTGAAAGGAAATTGAGTGTAAGTTATATTTTTTACTTGAAATATTTTTTGATGAACATTTTTTGGTCACGTAGTGTTGGCGCACAGAAAGCCATGGCTGCCTCTCTGTCTGCCTCTATCTGTCTTTTGCTCACTTTTCGGTGGGGTGTGCAGGTGTCTCCATACCACTGGCTGGCTGAAATTAGGGAAGGGAACCAAGGTCCCAGCAGGAGTGGGCTGGGGCCCTGACATTGTCCTGGCCTTGGGGTGGGACGCTGCCTGTCAGGGGCCTCTCTATGAGGGCTGTTTGTCTTAAAAAACCTATTTGTTTATCCCTGTGTGCGGTCCAGCTTCAGATCCTGGGCCCTGCTGCTGTCTGTGCACTAGGGACCTGGGCTGTTGCCGCTGGCAACGGATAAAAATTGCTGTTAACCACAGCAGAGCCCACAACGCATCAATCAACGGTTCTGCAGATAAAGGCTGCAGGCTTTGAGGGCCCCGTCTGAATGGCACGGTTAAAAAAATCCTTTCCCAGTGGCTGAGCACACACAGCTCTGTTGGTTAAGGCCTGCTATTATT
The DNA here is from genome assembly GCA_001698575.1 of Mola mola. NCBI lineage: Eukaryota > Metazoa > Chordata > Actinopteri > Tetraodontiformes > Molidae > Mola > Mola mola. The sequence goes on along the minus strand of KV751322.1, from coordinate 5,714,340 downwards.
GAGGAGGGAAACTTCATTTTCAGCGTTGCCGCTCAGGTTTTGTTCTAAGGTGCGTTAGAAAGGCACCAACAGAAAGGGGACTCTGAGAGAGGTCATTTGAATAAAAAGGTGACACTGTGACACTCTGGTGACACTCTGGTTCTAATTGAACTCTTGATTGCTTTTGCCACTTGGCTTTGCTCTTAAGATGGCCTAAAAGCAAGGAACGTTCAGCTTCACCCGCATTTCACATGCCCCGTTCGTTAGGAATGAATGGAGATCAACGAATTGAAATGGCAAGGAGCAATACTCCACAGGCCCGAATTGGCATTCGTACAAAAAATTTCTTTTATCAGAGGCTTTATTTTAACCTTCCTCAGTCTGGAATCCCCCATTCTTAAGGCAAATGTAATATGGTGACTTTGATGGCTGGTAATGAAAATGAACAATATTGATCTTTACTTATATTAAATCCAGTTAATGTATTCCCAGATGAAGCTCTATGCTATCACCCACGTTGGAGTTAGTCCAAATGAAACACAGCATCTCATGGATAAAAGCATTAGTTTTATCCCCCTACGCCCTGCTTGATAATCATCACTCTTAGTTTGTCCTGGATGTACTGTCCCCTAACTTACATTTGCCCCACTTTAAACAAATAGGCCTGTAATATAACAATCAAATAATGCTCTGAGGATTTGTTTACTGCAGGCATTCTCCCCATTAAGTTTCACGGACACTGTAGACAAATAAAGTGGTAATTCCACTTTATCATATGTTACGTATACCACAATCAAGCAGCAATTACATGATCCTTCCATTTGTAAGAGCTCCCAGTGCCGACGAGGATGTTTTAATGAGGGCTGTAATGAACGCTCAGGGTGTTTGGCAAGTCTCCGAGATGTTGCTTGGGCTTTTATGGGCTCCCATTATAACATACAATTTGCCTCAGCAAATTACAATGCTCCATATCATTATCCTGCACCAAGGCCCAATCATAAATTAGAGCTCCAATTACAAACATCTATCTGGGAACGGGGAATGAATATGATGGCAGCCCACCAGAAGCAGGCAGGAGGGAGACATATACTCCTGTGGCTTGTGGGATGTTCCTTGCAACTGTACTATAGCGGTGTTACATGGTCGAAGAAGAATGTCTGTTAGTTGTGTTTTGGCAATTCCTGATAACATTTTTCACAGCACGCTGCAAATTGAACTATTTGGTTTTTAATCGCTTTCCTTCCACTAAACACAACACCCACTGATTTTTTTTGTGGCTGACTGTTTGACACCTCTAGTTCGATGCTATGTAAGCTTGTCAATTCAGCCGTGTAGAGCACTGGCCTCTACTATTGTGTCTGAATTCAGACTCGACTACGTCTCTGTTTCTCCCATTCTCCCGCTGTCTGACTCTCTCTCCCTCTCTCGCTCAACTTGATTATACACTGGAGGGAACGTAATAAATCATAGAGATTCATCATGCTGCGGCTTATTAATTCAGTGCCACAAGTGTAATATTAGTCTGTGTCATTTAAAGAAGCAGGCATTACAGCATTGCCATTGTCCCCCAAGGAATCCAAGGGAGCCATTTTAGTTTGGGCCGAACCTAATGAAAAAAGAGTATATTCTATGAGACTTGTTCTTGACTCTTTCTATGGAATACACATTACATTTATAATATGGGGATTCAGTGCCTGCCTTTCTAGCTAACAGTTGTTGCAGGGTAAAGTAACAGTGGTGTACCTGTGATGGCTGTGTTGCCTGTAATCCGCGACCTGTGACCAAATCATCCATGGAAAGGTAGAGCAAAAGGCATATGACAGCAGATCGCTTCAGGCTCTGAGCAGAAACCACTTCTCCTGATGACACAAAAGGCCTGCGGGTCTCCTGCAAACCCATAAGAGCTCCCTGCTGCCACACAAACAAAGCCTGAAATTAAGAGGAGCCAGAGGCAGGGCCATTTCTGCAGCAAAGCTAACGCATTCCTTTTTCATGGCCTCAGTGGATTTCCAGTATGAGATTGTAATAGGGCAGAGAAATGAAATTACGCTTTGCAGTGTTCAGTCACAGATTTTGAAGTAACAGCTTTCTTATCCTGTTTCTTTATCTTCTTGTTTCCGGCTCACTCGATGTTCACACCTCCTTTCTGGGCTAATTTTAAAAAGGGCACAAAAACTGCCTCTTGTAGCCTTTAGATGGTTTCAGTTGATGTTTAATTTGTATTTTGTTTTGTATTTTAACCTGGCATATCTGTAGAACCAAACACATCAATACGTGGCTGCAAAGCCAGAGCATACTGGAGGCCTTGTTTGAGTCTGAAATGTCATGAGATGAAGAGCCTTCATTCTATATTCATGAACAGTCCCTAGAAATTTTTCTACCTATCTTTAATATTTCTATGAATCTATTGCGGCTAAAGCCCCCACCCACCTCTCTGACTCTACCTGTATGCGTACCTTACCCAAAACCTGTTCTAAAAAGTTGTACTAAGTAGGTCATGTTCTGCTACTTGTCTTCTAATCACTCACCGAAAAGAATATGATTTTCCTCCACCGGAGTCCCCAAGCCTTGCTCTCGGGATTTCAGTGAGCAACATGCACTCATTTGATTTTCTGGCATGTGTTCTCTCCTTTTCCTTTCTCTATTTGCACACTTCGTTTTACTTCCTTACTTTGTATCTGACAGTTCACAAGCAACACCTACCCTGCCCCCCCTCTGTCTTTCTGTCTTTCTCAGTGGAGAAGGTGCCTGACAGCAACAGCAGGTAAGGTATAAGATTACAGGAGAAGCAGGGGCAATTATACCTCCATCTGATGCTGGTGTGTTTATGAGGAGAGTAACTGTTAATGACAGTGTTGTGGTTTCTCCAGAGGCAAGAGCACAGCTTAGGGAAACCTGCTGTTTTTGTCAGCCTAGCTTCCTGCTATGTTGTTGTAAATTAGTTGTTTTTTTTCTGTCTTCTTAATTTGGTCTTTCTCTCATGCTTCACCAATATTAAGAGTCTTCAGTTGGAACTGCCGTGCTTTTGTATTTCCCTCCCTATGCCGTGGTTCAGGTTCAGGTTTCCTTTAATGTTCTCAACTAACATTTGGGTGTTGATATGTTTGCAAGAAAGGGCTTCTTAAGGTCACTACCTTTGCTTGGTAAAGTGTATCGATGAACGGACAGGTGACTGGTTGCAAATGCAGGTCACTCCATAGTTTTTGTTCCTTTAGGCCTCTTCCGCACTACGTGTCTTCACACACTGCAATCAAATCACAGCGATACGAATGGAGTTTGTGTTTAGATAAAGGAGCACAATCATAATTGCATGGGCTTTCCAATGTCTAGAAGTGGCATTTTCACAGTAGCTGTTACATGCAAAAACTGGGGGTAGGTTAATTGGTCACTCTAAATTGCCCGTAGGTGTGAATGTGAGTGTGGATGGTTGTTTGTCTCTATATGTCAGCCCTGCGATGAACTGGCGACTTGTCCAGGATGTACCCCACCTTTGCCCCAAGATGCTGAGATAGGCTCCAGCCCCCCCGCGACCCCTAACGGGATAAGCGGTAGAACATGGATGGATGGATGTTAGTAGCTATTCCTGGCTCACAGCAAGGGGGTTTCCCGCAGTCCAGGGATATACAGCGGAATTACAGTACATCAAAACATTTGTTTAACAGCCCAGCAATATTTTTTTGCACTGTAAACGTTTATCACTGTACAGAGAGAGCTAAGTAAAATAAACAAATTAGAAAAATTACGTGAGCATTCCTTGCAACTTTATATGTTACATAAAAGAACTCATCTTTGTATTAATCTAGTATACCTTTATATGTGTTGTACAGCCAGGTAGCCAGGCACAGTTGTTATTTGCCTTGCTTGGCCATATGTAAATCTGTATGCACTTCTGTCTGTGCCAGATGGTGCTCAGACGCTATTTGTCTTTTGTTTCGTCTGAGGCTGCACCTGTTGGGGTTGAATCCACCTCTTTGACTGTATCTAAATGCTCTGGCATATGTTTGCCAAAGTTGGACCTTGACTCTATTTGTGACAATATAATTTACACTCTCTTAACCACTGTTAGCAATCATACAGAAGCTCTGGGTCAAAGTATCAATAAAGTGAAGCTTATATTTAGTTTATTCAGTGTCACATGATTATCAAAATAATCATTATTTTACCATTTCAGTCACTGAACATTGTCTTGGAGAAAAGCGTAAGCTAAATTCCTGGAAATGTACTGTATATGGATGCCACACTCAACCACCAGTCTCCTGCCCACGACAATCCACACTCCAGACCCCATCCGCTGTGTCCTCAGTGCGTGCTTGGCCTTGGCCCCGATCACGCCAGCGCACATGGGAGATTAACTGGGCTGGCTTACTCACTCAGCAGGTTCCCTGACTCCCCTCCACTCATCCCAGCCCAATCTGCCAGCTAGCCTCCTGCTCCGCCGAGCCATGGCAGCAGGGCACCGCAACCCCGGCCCGCCTTCATTACGCCTGCCAGATGGGCTGAGAATTAGATTCAAACTCTCACCATGGAGGGAGGGAGCGGAGAGAGATTGAACCAGCGAGGGAGATGGAAGAGGAGGAAAACGAAGGAGGGAGGAAATGTGGTGGGGGGGAGAAGAAATGGTTTTTGTTTTCATTTATGTTGCAAGTTATTACATTTTAATGTAACACCCCTGGGACCTGGCAGCATTAAATGCCTGTTCTTGAATAATCGACACTAACTGCAAGCAAATGCTAGGGAGAAACGAAATTAGCGAGCACAGCAATTTGGCACAGTGATTATCGGCTCCTTGGAGGCACTTTCTGATGATTTAAGAATGCTAACATTTAAGCAAGTCAGATCTCATTACTCTTCAAGGTTAAATCGAGCTGTGTCGGAGGGGAGGCAGATGTTTGATTGGAAATAGCGCTTCCTTGTCTGTCTGATTCTCTCCTCTCTTTGTTTACTCTGGTGTTTCTCACTTTTGCGTCAGCTCGCTATAAGCACAAAGGACTCTAGTCAGACCCTGGCGACACCTTTGGCTAGCTGTTAATTAGATCAGCAATATGCTGTTTCCAAGGTGTAATTTGTCCATGTGCAGTGCCTCAGCCTTGTACTGAATCTCTGTGTACCCCATATATCCTTTCTCACAGATTTATGGCTGGGCCTTGGACGAACAAAAGAAAATAGGGACTTTTTGAATCCACGCCAAAGGGAAATTGTTTATTACTTTCCAAAGTGAGCCACAAATGTTTCTTTACACTGTATTTGCGCTGGTATTCTCATTCACTCTATGTAGGCAGAAATGTTTTTCAAAGCAATTTCAGCCCTAGCATCTTCTGGTCCAGTGTTTACCTCAGCCAGCCATACACATCTGTTCTCCACACAAACTTGATCCAATTAGGCAACGCCAGACAATGGCTCACTCCTCCATGAGCCCAGCACAGTACCAGGGGTCCCGGACAATACAGAAGTGTTTTTTTGCTTCCATTACGGGCATCAGATCATCTTAAAGGTCTTTACCCGCCGCCAGTGCATCAGCGCCCGTTTTCAAAAAGGGGCTCAGCTGGGGAAGTGATGGGCGATGGGGATAATGATGCGAGTGGGAGCAGTGTGGGGGATGCAGCTGCACTTTACCGTGCTGCATGCAATGAATCCCTCTCTCCACTGCAATGCACCCCGCAAAGTTGAGGGACAGATGGGTTGGGCATTTATCTCCGCTTTCTAAATGTGGGAGAAATCAAAACATTTTTCACTGCGCTGATCAGATTTGTTTAAAGCAAGGCAGGAGCGACGAAGCTGCTTTGGGGAATACGTCTATTAGTTTTTCCAAGCTTTTGTTTTGTCAAGCAGGGGGGGAAATCATTGCAAGTCAAATGTAATCATCCCGCCGTAGGGTTTTGCTCTGTCTCGAATGATTATATTAGGTTGGGTCCATGGCATTGCCTACATCAAGCTTGTAATTTAAATTTCTGTAACACAAGTAAGAAGGCTGACGTTAATCACAATCAACCACTGATATTATCGTTGTTGTTTTTTTTCCTTGTTTATAACAGCTTTATCTTTTGGCACATCTTGCATTTTGGCAGCCTAAATTCATTATCTGCAGTGTTTCATGTAGTTAACAAACATGGTGTCTGTAATGTGGGATTCCGCTCCCTCCTACTGACATGCTGTGCGTACTGTACCACATCCAATGTCTTCAACATCACACTGCTTATATGTTGTAGCCGAGAAGATCTCTGCATTTTAACATGGTTACCCCAGGAATGAGGAAAAAGACTATAATTGTAACCAGACATTTCCACATGAAACATTCATGCTTAAGTATGATTAGCAAAGATTGAGGTGGGTTTGTTTTGCCTCTTAGGAGGCCCCATGACGATTTGGAAATGGATTCAGAGTGGCTTTTGCAGGCACAGCTTCCCTAATCCAATGCCATGAGTTCTCACATCAGCTTTGGAACCAAGGGCCTAAAGGTTATATGTGTTAAACTGCCTAAACTTCCATGCCTTGGAAGCATTCCCAAGTATTTTCAAGACTTTTAATGGAACATGTTTGCAAAGGGGAGAATTTTGGCGGTACCACTTTATAGTTAATAGACAGGAAATAATATTACAATAAGTTCTGACTTAGTAGCTTGTACATTTGTACATTTTCTATATCCAAGACTGACAGAATAGGGGGCCACTGATAGAACTGTGCTCCATTCTCCCAGTTACTGATATGAATCCCTCTGCCCATCCAAGCTGTTCTGCTATCATGTATCCCATTTCCATGTCCTCCCCTTATTATGTATATAAGATGGAGCCCTCCCATGTGCTGGATGATGTGATCCCCAGATAGATTTATTCATACATAATGATAAAAGATGGGTTTGGACAGGGCTACTTATTTGACAATCACTGAAGTGCCACTGTGATGGATGCCAAGGAGGACCTCTGCAACTCTCCCCTCCTACCCCATAACAGTAGCTTCTATTTCTAACCCCCCCCTTTATTAATTTTCCCCGGCTCAAGGTCTCCCCTCGCTTTTAAAGAGAAATATCAAATTGCATCAAAATTGCTCACTCACCCAAAACAGAGTCCCATGCGCCTTAAAAATCACACATCTGTTCCCACAATTCATTGTTGCAAAGTCGATTCCTCTCCCTCACTTTCCCTCTGTCTTTCTGGGCGCGTGGTAACGTGAATTATTCGTGCCAGCGGGGCCACGGCGTGCTTCATCATGTTAAAGTGCCCATGACATTACTGATGGAGCCACTGACACCCCTGCACTGCTAGCTATGCTAATGCATTTGGAAGATGGAAAGACAGGAGTTGGCAGCACCTCTAGGGATCACCTATTAGAAATTAGCACTTGAAAGTCACAATCGAGCCCTTACTTTAAATCATTTGAATGAGTAAAACAAATATTTTTACTGTTGAAGGGCAATCACAGAGTGATCAGGAAACACGTGGTCAGTGGCTTAAGGGATACAATGTCAACCATTGAGAAGTGGAAATAAATAATTAAATGTGCTTACATTATTTGTCCTTTTTTTGTGCTCATACTTTTTGTGTAATTGTATATACTGTATATAAGGCTGGGTATCGTTCAAAACATTTCAATACAGTTACGCATACCTACCTGCTTATTTTATGAAATCTCTTTTAATGAGATTACATTACATTAGATGACATTACACACGACAAAAAAACTGAGTTTTCTTTTCCTGCTTCTTGACATTTTACACACTCAAAGCACCTTACTGACAAAAAATCTAAACTTATTTAACCAGCTGTGTGATTTATCCTGTCTGTTTTCAATTCTTTACTTTTGTGTTTTACCACCTTGACATGTGCCCACTTCATCCAACTCACCTCCACCGTAGATAAAGAGAGCAAACCCTTAACAATAAAATAAGTCACAGCCCTGTGGCGTTCCTCCTGCTTTTCCCGTGACATTTTTCCTTTTTCTGCCAGTGTGAACGGATTGACCCATGATGATATCCTCACACCAGGGTCGCCAGGGGAAGAGGCAGATGTGAAGAGAAAAAAATACAACAGCTAAACTGTTAAGATAGCCGAACCTATGGAAAAATACAATTTAACAAGCTAACTAGTTAGTTTTAAGTGCTTCAGTTAAAGGCATCTATACTTGGTTTTGGTTGACCAAAAAGGGTCCAGATGCCTTCAACTGAAGCACTTAAGACTACCTCTACCTGGATGACTGAGAACCTACATGAACAACCAGTTGATTGTAAGTTAAAGTTGATCAGCTATGCATTTTAGCTTTGATTGACTAGCTACGTGTAGCCATATGCTAAAACTACATGCAAACTAGATCTAAAGTTACACAGAGCTTACAGACCTAAGTCACCACGCCAGTAAAGTAATTTAGCGTAAAGATGCATGTGTTTCTAAAGGTTAGCCGAAATTTTATGTTTGCTTCAGAGCGTTGCTTCGGTTCCCGTTAATTTTAGATGAGGAGGACTCAGGTGGGGGACATGTTGAAGGAAGCTCTGTAGAAGGAGAACTTGCATGCTGTGAGGATTATTACCACGGCTCTTTTTTCTTCATGCAGTCAAAAACAGAGCAACTTTCTGGTCTTATGTTTATTCCGTGCACTGTCAGTTGCTTCATCAGATTTGTCGGGTTGCCAGTCCTATCAGTAATTAGCTTGTTGCACTTGTTACATTGCATTCTTTGGACATCGAGTCTGGCAAAATAAAGCCAACACTTCCATCTTTTCGACATCATCTAGACCCGTGGGGGTGGGGCGCGCATGCTGTAGTCACAAAGCAGCCTCTCAAATTACAACCTAGTGTTTTTCCTGGATTCCTTGACACAACCTGGGACCAGCACTCAAGATTGTTAGATTGTGTCATGCCAGGTATACTTTATTCTTATTGGCTCAGTGATGTTGATTTGGTTAACACTTTAAGTATCGAAATTTGGTGTGTAATGACAAGACATTTTTCAATGCTCAGTGGTATCAAAGTAATTCAGTTGGTACCTTCAAAGTATTAAATTTCAATACCCAATCCTATTTATATTATATAATTGCATAACGCTGAAACGCTCACAGTGGATCCTCAGCAGTCAGTTTCTATGTTGTCTACATTGCTAATGAACTTACCTTCCGTGATGTGTGTGAGGATTTTAGGCTCCCTCTATTTCTGTCAAAGCTGGGACAGCAGAGCCGCTTTCAGCTCAAAATGTTTTTAAAACTATCAGAAGCAAATTGTGACAGAGAGCCTAAATGGACTGGTTACAGTGGGACAGTAGACTGATTATTATTTACATTGAAAATAGTCAGACAGAGAAGTTGGCCCATGGGCAGATTGAGGGTTGACAATGCTCACAGACTGACATTCAGACAGGTGAGTAAATCCACTTGTAACATTGTGTAATGGTGTGTGCTACGCTATGCAGTGTGTAAAAAAGGGTTTGGTGGCTTGATGTTGCTTTCGTAGTGCTGTTGGATTATCAATATTTTGTGTAACCCCTCCCCCAAAATAATAATTTACTTTACATTTTAAAAAACTTCCGTGTTACTTGTGTCTCAATGCATTTTAGTGTAGTCGTTCAATGTAATACTTGATTAAAATTTGTATAAATCAAGAGTGCTTTTATGTGAGTATATTCTAGTAGTCTTTAAACCTCTGCAGGAATTGCACGGGTTCAAGTCTGAACAGGGACATTATTTGCATGTCTTTCCATCACTCTCCCTGCCATCACTGTAATGGCACAACATGAACAAGGGCCTCTTCACTTAATGAATAATTAGAAACATAAAAAAACAAGTCTTCATCTTTAATCTAATGAAAACTAAGCCCGTGTTTTTAAGGCCATTAAAATGTGTCTTCTGAAACAGTTATTAGAATTCCTACCATAATGTATGTTGTTGCTACTTTAGCATTCTTTTATTAGTTAAATTAATTGATAGAGTGGCATGCAATGGGTTCTGTAAAAAGAGCCACTTTTGCAATTTGCATTAACAATTTGTCTGTAGAGGATATTTTCCAACTGCATAGAACAAGATATTTTCAGAATGATTCATACTTGTTCAAGAAAACCAGAAATGGGTGAAAATATGAACAAGTTTCACTCATTCATTTCCCAACCCACATAATACCATTTTAGATCACAATTTTACATTTCAGGTGGATTACCTTTCTGCACACTGAAAGAGTTCATCTCAGTAGGACCCAGGGGAATACACTCTGTTAGTGTGCATCCATGCTGGGAGCTCATGCTGTATTTATCGTACGCTCTGAAATTCAGTAAGCTAGGTGAAGTGCTAATGCAAACTCTGGAGATGATATCGATAGTAGAGAAACAGTTCCATTTGTGGAAGGAGACACTTGCACTGAATGGTTCTATAGTGCTCATAAAGTGGGCCCCTACGTAAAGGCTATCATTGAGCTCCTTTTTTATACATTTCAGGTGTTTGTATTCATTGCTATGTATGGTCTGAATGATAGGGATTTTTAAGCCAGCGTTCTGTTTCATCTCACATTTTTAGTCTACGTCTGCTCACTGGATTCATGCAAATAGAGTTTTTGTCCCAAATGTTAGATCTCAATGTTGTAATTCTATCTTGCAACGAGCCAGTACAGACTGACAGTGGTTACACTGAAAGAAAACAAGCACAGAAAAGGGAGGAAGTAAAGAGAAGCAGCTGAACATTGTATAAAATATTTCCACTGTCAGTTCGTGTTAAACCGGCCTCTGATATGTTCTTTGTGAAGCTTTTCTCCTCTTTTCAGAAACCACCCACACGTCTGTAAAAGTGCTGGGTGAGATGAGCGCAACTGATACTGTGGTTCCCACACGCTTTGCTTCTGAAATTTCACAACCGATAGTGGTTACTGACAGCAGGGGCCTGATAAAATCTCACCTGATTAAAAAAAAAAGACTGCAAGAGAGGCAGGGAGATGGAGTTGAGGCTGGGCAAGTAAAAACTAAATGAGATAGCGGGCCTCATCAGATCTCTGAGGTTGTGTCTAGGTTTCAGTTTGAATATCACCGGCTGTCCCTGGGTCACCACGCTTTCCACAAACGAGTGGGTTGAATCATAAGTGACGCCCTGCAAACCACACTGCTTTATCTTCTGATTGTCAATATAAGACAGAGATTTTGCACGATTGTAACGTTTCCCTTGTTCACAACAAACTAGGTCAACAGTCTTAAAAACATATATAACCATAATCAAATTTTGTAGCCTTTTTAGACAAACACACATATGCACATACAGAAATCAAAATTTTCCTCCATGGTTAAAATTGACCTGCCACATTTGCCAACGCGACTGTTGTGTTCTCCATTTGGATGCATGGCAGTGGATCAGTGACCCCACTGAGGTCAGACATATGAGTTTTGCAGAGGAGCAGGTTCTCCAGGGGCTAAAAACATGAGCCTCGCTCCACGTAGGCAAGAGATCTGCCCTTGAAATAGCCAAGTTGCATGGCTCCTGGGAGCTGCTACGCTGAAACTCAGAGATGCTATCTCAGTCAACAAGCCGTTCTTGTTGCTGAGAAGGAAAAAGGAAGGAAGGTGAAAGATGGCATCGTCTTGTTTGTTCTTTTCTTCACATAGTCTGCTATGATTATTCTCCCTATCTCTGATCAGCTCTGATTTAGTGTGCTCGTTGTTGCTGCTGTCACTCAAGCTGCTGTGATATGATGGATTGTTATTAGCTAACAAAGGTGGTGATTAGAATTTCTCAGCGACACATCGGAGATGTGACACAGATAATTCGAATTAAAATTGTTCCCAAACACAGCACTCAACCCAGAACGATATGTAATGTAAGTTTAAGGCTTTCAAATCTCTCTAAATTGGCACGTCAGAAAGGGTCCACCCACCTCCCCTTTCCTCTTCCCATTAGAGATGCTTGTTAGCTGAGCTGCTATAGACCCACGTTGCTGTGACAGCTCAGTCATAACTGTGAGCCTACACATCTCATAACTAGAAACAAATATTGGTTTTGTTGATAATTTCAGAAAAAAAAATGCCACATTACTGATGAGAAAAATAAACAAGAGGCTTGTTGGCAGAATGTGGGTAACTGTCCCATGGGAGAAGAATCTTAGGGATATAGTTACAACATCACCCTACAGGGCTTCTGCCACCGCCTCTTCACAATCTTTCCTATATTCTCAGTGCCTCGCAGCCTCTGAAGCGTTTGTATAGCTGTAGTAAGACAGCAATGTTTTCATTTACCATCTACGCACCCTCCACTCCGAGAGCAAGCCTTCAGGGTACTGTTAGGTCTTTTCATAAGTTACAAAGATGTAATTAGACAAATTAACTCAGCAGACACTTAGGGTTGCGTCTTTAATGGGTGCGTGTTGCCTAGGTTTGTAATTAGCAGGCAGCCGCAGCTCCAAAATCACACATTGCACCCTAGGCCTTGCATCCGCAACCTGACAACCAGTGGCAGCACGGTAATGAAGGCTTATGTATCTCACAGGCTTGGTTTCAGACTTTCCAGCCAGTTTTGATGTTGGAATTCACGCTGAGCCACTGTGCAAATCCCTTGTTCATGCCCATCTATCATTTTCTTCCAGGTTGAGCATGCCGTCCTTTTCAGCACGGTGATGCATTCGAATCAAACGGATGTGTTTTTGCCTCAGAGGTGCAGACTTTCATTTGAGCCAATCACCTTTATGGCTCAATTCATCATGGCTTTGGTCTATGTGTCCAGGTCTCTTGTTCAGAGTAGCACCCGGGGAGCCGATGAGCCATTTCCACACACCAGGTTCCTCTCCCACTTTTAATGACTTGCCGATGGTGATTTTCACCAAACGCCCGTTTTTTATTGGCTTGGAATAAATTTCCCTTCTGCCTGACACGAGACATTCTGTTTAAATTGGATCGAGCTGGCTGAATGCCACATTGGAAATGACCTAGCAAAATGCAGATTAATTTTTGAGAGAATTTATTTGTGTATTTACTGTATTTGTCCATATTAAATTTGTGACACTCTGTTTATCACAAATATTACTGAGCCGCAAGCTTTTCATTGCCGTCACGGTGGTAATGTCTTCATATGGAGCAAGAAATGTATTTCCTTTCAGTTTTTCACTTTATTTTTATACAATCGCAAGCACTAAGGCATGTGTTGTGTGCTCCATTAGGTGCATTGAATGTGTCATAGCTAACACAATCTAGAAGAATTCTATTATTTAGTCTGCTGTATTCATTAGTGGTTCTGCATATCTTCTGATAATTCCACACACAGATTGGAGACAAGATGGTGACATTTAACTTTTGCTTTATTAACTTATATGTAATAACTACATCACATTAACTGACTTATACTGAAAGGCTTAAACATGATTAGCTGCTGTATGCATAAAGCTACCTTTTATACTAACTCTCCGTTTCCCAGTGACATTGTACAACAAACTACCTTCCTGTCTTAAATTGGGGGCAGGTTGGCACAATGTCCGTCAGTCACCAACATGGGAAGGAGATGATTGGGAACAGCGTGTTGTGTGGGGATAGCAGCACACATTCAGGGGAGCTTTGTGGACCCAGGAGATAAGACTGGAGCCCACAGCATGACAGGGAGACCGACTTGGGAATGGAGGACAGGAGACTGCAGCCTTTAGGCCAAAAGACTCAGCAGAGAGTAATGAGGGCCAGCTCTCAACGAGGACACTCCCAAGCACGGGTGGGGCGGCATTCGAGGGCAAATTAGCTGCCTCTCTCTCCATAGTAGCTGACGTAGTAGAATGCAGGACAAAAGATACAAAAAACAAAGAACAAACAAATGGGAAGGTGGTTTTAAGGCCAGTGTCAGGACAGTTACAGTTACCCAGGCACCAGATTATCTCTGCTTTGTTAATCTGGTTGACTGTAAAAATGGAATTCTGAAGCATGTGAGAGCTAATGTTTTTCCAAATTTAAGATATACTGTTTTGTTGCCTTCCTTCCTTATGTGGGTATGTTTGTGTGGTTGCATTTTATTTAAGCAGATATTTCAGTAAAATGACTTTTGGTTGGATTTTTCATACACTTGTCTTGCTAACCTAGAGAATGACCCTATATCATAATACAACTCAGAGTACTAATCCATCACAGGGTCAGTTGAAATCCAGCATCTTAAAAGAACATCCTCTGAGGGCACAGTCTGAGTCGAAAATTACTTTTAATTTTGAGCGTTTCTCAGGCGTGGATCGTGGCCCATCCATTATGCGTGATGCCTTAAGATTCCATTAATGGAATTTTGCAGTTTTCTTTTCCCTCTCTTCCCTTTTCTCTCTCTAATGTCTCACACACAGAGCTTCCCAGAGTTGGGCCTGCCTATGGCACAAGATGTGTTGGATCATTTGATTCCAGCTAATAACCAAAGTTAGCCCAGGGAAAGGCATAAATGAATTATAGCCTCCCTGGGCTCCTCCTGCTGCCTGTCAAATTGTCTGACAATCTGAATGGAGACTGATTGTGTCAGAAAGCTTCAGAAACAAGGAAATTTTATAGTAAAACAACAAAAAATAGTGCTTATACTTCCAAGTATAGTAAAGAAGTTTTTTCGGTGTCATTGCTATTTTTTTTTTTTTTTATTTTAATATCTATTGCCTTTTACAGTTTTTGTTTGACTTATTAGCTTACCTGCTTTAAAGCTTGCTCAATTTTCAGTTGTTTTGCTAAGTGTTAATCAGCAGTGTGATTGACATGACATGACAAGTATGTTTTGCACACAACATAACATGTAGCCATACAATTTTACACTCAGGCATGCAAACAGACCCAAACTCCTAACCACACTGTCCAAACACTGATATATGGCTCAACCTATTCCGTCGCTCCCTGTCCCGCTCACGCACACAAGTCTATATGTTCTCAATGTTCTCAAATGAAAACACTTCCTTGTTGACACCTTGTAGTGCTTTGGTTTCTGATTAGCGAGAGAAGGTAAGTGGTAATGAACTGTGAACGCGCTGCTTCTTTCCATTTGGAGACCCGACATCAGCTCCCCACCAAACTGTATTACAATTCTGCCGTAAACCGCACCCAGTTAACTCTCTCATCATCCTCCTTCTTCTGAAATTCAATTTAACAATTACTATTTGCTCCACTTCCTTAGCTCGTTTGTGATAAACATATGACTATTTATGGATGAGCTGTGACATTGTGACACCTTTTGCTCTTTTTATCACAGACGTATACATAAATGCTCTAGATACAGTACATAGGTATTATGTTATATATTAGGCCTTTTGTTTTGTTACAAATAAGTATATAGTTTGTTTTTCAGTTTCACAGCATTGTGTGCACCCAAACATCTCTCAACCCAAACTTTTTTTTCATTTGTTGTACACAATTACTCGTCGTTCCAGCCCTGCAAAACAAAAAGTGTGAAATCACATTTCCCTTCTATCTCGCCTGTATAATCTGCAATAACAGCCCCGCCCTCGCCTGCTTCATGGACGCAAGCAGTGTTTATGTGTGTCTATGTGTGAAAGAGCGTGTGTATCAATCTTTTGTCATTTTTAATACTGCAAGCTTATCGGGAGAAATGACAATCTCAAATGAGACGGCGTGGCAATTACCATAGTTTGAATAAATGTGGGTCTGTGAGTGTACATGGGCGGGGGCCAGAGGGGCTTGTTAGTGGTGCGACCATTTACAGCTTGCTGATGAGAATCCCTGCTGTTCTCATCACTGCTGCCTATTGGTCTGTCTCCCTCAACGCAGCTCAAGCACACACACACACCTCAGGACACCTGTAATTAGGCTGTTAAGTGTCACACAAATACTCCCCTGATGACCAGTGGTCGTATCGCTAGTGGCTCTGGAGGCAATAGCAACACAGCTGTGTAACATCGTTATATAAGTTAGACAAAATAAGTTATAATTGATAAACCTGTTGACATTTTACATTTAGGGGAAATCATCTTTGCAATAAATGGAGTAGCAGAGTTGCAATGTGGACACACAGATGGATCCATTGTCCTCTAAAATGGACGAGGGACAGATCAACAGAGCGTGAAAAGCCTGTGGAGACCACGACCTGCAGAGGGATGTGGAGGGGTCAAACATTGAAGTGACAAACAGTTCCCACTCATCACCACCATGCTTTTCTCATCCTCACTATACACACTGTGTGTGTGTGTGTGTGTGTGTGTGTGTGTGTGTGTGTGTGCAAAGCTGAGGAGCGTGTACAGTGTGTATCCGTGGGCGGCTGTCACCTTTAAACAGCAAAGTTTCCAAATGACAAGGCCAGGCGATGACAGTTCAGCTACTGCCACTGGGCAGGTTAGAGACGGGGGCCTCCCTCCATCTAACAAACCACTGCCAACACCCGCTGTCTGTCCCTCCCTCCCTCCTCCTCTCAGCTCCGTGTTGTGACTACATGTGACAGGACTCTCAAGTTTCTTGCTGTTTATTCAATCTGGTTTTCTTCCTGCAACATGTCTGTGTTGTGCATTTTCTCCCAGCGTGTCTGTAAGTGTGACGCAGAGCTGTTAGTTGGTGTGTATAAAAATGCAAAAAAATTAATATTGTTATATGCAAAAGAAATGTAAATTTGCAAAGCACTCTTGCACTAGACAGCCAACAGATGTCAACAACAATAATACGCTGCTGAGTCTGTTCTATTCAGCATCAGGAATAGCTCCAACTCGTCATCAGTCCGTGGGAATAATCTGCCAATCTCTGGTTTTTGCTTTTTACCGTCTTCCTTCTTTACAGTCATTTCTGCAAATAAAGCCAGCACCATTTCCTGTTTTGAGTGGCAGATGCATGCCCAATGCATTTGAATGACTGAATGGAAAGGTCAGGGGTTAGATCTGACAATGTAGCTAAGTCTAGCTCAGTCTATTGTACTCGAAAATGTTTAGTCCACGCCAGCATGCTTGTGTTGTGTGATGCATCTACCCCTTCACCACAGCCGGGCTCTGTAGTGAGGACATACTTTATTAACAAAGACACAGAATTGAACGTCAAAATGATTTCAGCACACCGGTGAGTGGCGCTGACAGTACATACAGTCAGTTGATCAGATAGATTTACATTTGAAAAACTTCACCTGCAGGACTTTTGCTAATTAACTTTCTTCCTTGAGTTTTATTTCTAGTCAAACATGATCCGTTGTTTCTTGTTGTTGTTGTTGTTGTTTCTGTGCTTTCTGTGCAGATGAATGTGTAAACAGCTTTCCCCATTTAGCCTTTGATTCAGCTGAGATGTTCTTGAGGAACTTTCAACAGTTGGAAACCCCTTTAATAACATTCCTCTATTTTTGTCCTTTATCACAATATAAATATATATATATAAATATGTTGTGAAATTGTGCCTTATGTCGGTTTCATTCACACAATGTGACTTATTGAACTAATTCCGCCAATATGTCATCTTTTGTTGGAGGAGCAATCCCTCTCCTGTGGATGGGCTTCAGTTTAATTTAACTGCCTGCAACAGCTCATCGATAGTTTGTCCAACAGCTCAAAGAGATAAAATTGACAATGACAGCATATAGAAACTATTCTCCTCACTCAGGAAGCAATGAAGACGGATTTCAACTGGAACACACCGTAGGGAAATACATCGGTGTCGAGTTTAGGTAACATTGCTGAGTGCTGATGACCTCTAAGTTAATCCTTACCCTTACCAAGGATGCCTTGGTAGCTCAGACCATTAATGGACACAGTGTGATAAATGAATCCACCTAATAACCTTTGTCATGTGTCACTGCTTCTCTCGTGGTCGTTTTTCTTGTGTGTGTCTGTCTAATAAAGCAGAAACACAATATGAGGACGCCTGTTTATGCCCTCTTAGCCTCGCACATATCGCTGGCCGGATGTAGGCTTGCACACCGATTTATCTATTTATCTTGTGATCAAACAACAACACGTTTATGACAATCACAGGCTCTAGCTTGCACGTATTGTGAGTCATGAGTAGCTTTATTACCATACCTTTATATTTCCAACATATGGTTTGTTAAATACTTGTTAAACCTAAGGTAATTACTTTCTTGGGGCTATTTGTACATCTTGTCTGGATTCCCCAGAGAGCTCTGCAGAAAATGACTATCATTGGAATTTTAATACGGCCACTGACACCACTGTAACCTTGATGAAGATTTAGCTCACAATTCATAACTGATACTACTGCTTACTACAGAATTTAGAGGTAATGTAAATGCATTGGATGTATTTTATCCTATGTGACCAGAACCGAACATTTATCTGTAATTAATCTTACTTTAAGTGTCTTTTAGGGAATTTAACATTTCCAGGATCTTATTTTCAGAGGACATAGATCGAATCGATGCATCGATTTTGTGTCAAAAGCCATCACATGTTACATAGGTGGAGTAAATCATCTGTTTAATTTAAAGCCAAGCTGCTGAAGTTTCAGATAAGAGACTACGGCAGCGTCAAGGTCACCTTCTAAATGTCTGAGTACAAAGAATACCCTAGTCATGGGGTTTCTCCCATTTACTCCATTTAGTGTCTATTTCGAGCCAGTCCACTAAGTTTCGGGTCACATTGGTCTCCGCCTGACTCTGCCAGATACCCATATGTAGACACAGACATACTCAGACTACCCTAACAGCCACATTTCTCAGCCCCCAGACAGATGGAAGCCATTATTTGATCCTTAACTCGAAAGGAAATCATTTCATATCTCAAAAAGCAAATTACCAGTCATCCAAATATTTAGGGAATGAGATGAATTGAGACCTCCTCTCTCTTCTACCCTGGCTTCCTGCGTGGAAACTCTAATTCAGGATTTAAACAAAGTTGGAAAAGGAAAATAAACGTGTGGCAGTGGAGAGACAGCCCTGTTGTCGACCTTGGTGACACGGCAGGCGTGACAGCGGTTGTGAAAGTCTGTTCTTTGAATTTAGAGCAAGACTTGTGCTCTGCACAGGATGCCATGTGTCAAACAAGAACCTGGGGCTTCAAAGAGGAGGAAGTGTCGTCCTTTATGGCACTTTGCAGTGTAACTGCCAATGCAGTACTTGCCAGATGGTCCGTGATGGATGGGGAAGCAGTCCAATACATGTAATTTCTTGTTCCTTGTGCAGGGCTGAACAGTCCATCATATTTGCCTTCTGTCGCTATAAAATAAAATACTGATACTGACATTAGCTAAATCCAAATAATATATTCAGTGAAGTGATCAACCAAGTTTGCTCACAATCTACAATGAAAAGAAGCTGAAAACCACTGAGTAGACACACTCTTCTCTACCAAGGAACAATGAAGATATGCCTAATAATTTATTCTAAATTCTTTTGTGTCTGAGGGACCAGTGATGTCCCTGTTTCAATATTTGAAACCACGGAACATTATTTTGCTGCTCATTGTTCCTCCCTCCTTCCCACTTCCCATCTCACACCTCTTGGCCTAACCCATCTTGGATTATCTCTAAAAAATAAATGGCCTCTTTGACTCCCAGGGACTGCGGGAACAAAAAATGTCCTTGAGCTATTTGTCTTGCTGTTGTTGTCTCCCAACACTTGTGCACCAAGCGTCGTCAGCCAAAGTGTTCTTTCCATCCTTCCCTCCTTCCCTTCACTCCGTTTCCCCTCCCACTGCAGTGCATCAGGACAGCTGGGTGTCTGTTTGTGGTTCATTCGTAATTGTGCCAATGTAATTAAGAGCATTCCTTAAAATGCTAGCTTTGTCAGGCTTCTCAGATATTACCTAACAAGGCAGCCTACAAAGATGTTAGTGTGGCACATTCATCATTGTCATCTGGCGCTAATTAGCAGCCTATAAAGCACTAGTCTGACCTGGGCCAACCACGACTGAAAAGAACTACATGGAGCAGAAGAACTTAAACTTATTTTGCATACGTTCCCTTGTTTAATACATTTATTTATCGATTAACAGTAAGCATTATCTATGTTATGATAAAAATCAGTTTTATGACTTTGTTAACTAATTAACAATGAGCTAACTATCTAATTGACTTTGTGTTACAAACCCTTTGTTTCTTAATTTTATGATTTAAAACCTAGAGGAGGTGACTGAGATAACATTGTCTGCAGCAGACAAGGCTTAAAGTGCCCTAGTCCTGACTTTTACAATGATAGCAAGGTTATGTTAGCGCTGTGTTAGATTTATGCCGCCTTTCAAGCATCCTTCATTCCCTCTTACTTACCAGATCAAGCGATCCCCGGCCAGTCTATAAAATCCCACAGCTTACTTTTCTTTAATTAAATGCCACTTGTAATGCTCCCAGTGCACACCGTATATCTGCGGCCATAGATGAAGCTTTAAAAAGCAAAGAGCCACCTTTAATGCGGCACAGCTTCTGCGGTCTTGCCGCACCAAGGGGACAGAGCAACCAGGCATCCATCTTAACAAGGTCACACCGTTTGATTTTTAATACAACAGTCACTGCTCAGGCCCTGCATCCTCCTTTGAAATATTAACAGTCATTAATGATGCGGAAGCTTTCCCGCTCCTCCCCTCCTCGCAGAAACCCATCAGCAATCATTCAGTACATGAGGGTGTGCAGAGTCAGAGCTCAGACCTGCTCCCACTCACTGCCAGGGGCTGGCCAAAAGCCTGTTTTACAGGCTGGCTTTATGGCATTCATTTTGCACACTTAACAGCCACTGTAATTCTCTCGGTGGGTTGGCAAAGTGAGGCGATCAGCTGTTGGGTCTAAACGTGGGTTGCATGAGACTCTGACCTTTTGTTTTGGACATGAAAGATGATGTTTCTGCTTCTTGCAGATAGATTTCTTCAGTCTAGTCTCCACTTTAGCCTGCTGTCCTTCTTCATTTCTGCATGTCTGCTTCAAATAATGTCTAAACACAAGGTAGTAGGCAGACAAAATGTCTATACTTATTGAAGATAAAGTTATGGATCAGATCCAAAAAGATTATATTGTCTTTGTGCATGTTCGTTTTTAAACTTTGACTGTTTTTCTAAATGCCTGTAAAAGTTGTTTACTGCATTCCTCCTCTTTCTGTTTAGAATCTGTTTCTGAGGGCTTTTAGTACAAAACTCAGTTAAAGTGACTGGAAGTTGTTTTTGCTTCAGAAAGCTCAAAAATGTACAAATCAAGGCATAGAGGGTCAGGGCCGAAAATATTTCATACTCCCACGCAATCATTTATTAGAGTATAGTTTATTAGAGCCAAGATTCTGTAGAGGGTTTTAACTTTGCTGTGTTTGTTGTATTCCACTTCCCACTCATGTAATGTTGTGCAGCAAGAAAAGGGACAGACATTAACAGCAGCACTCTGCAGTAATGTACCGCAGACTGCCTTTGTTGTCTTAATTCAGAGCTTCAAATCATGTCTTGAGAGAAAGCACTGAATCATGACCAACAACACTAATCAGTCTGCTGGATGACGTGTTTGTCTTACTCGATTTCTGCAGGTTTACAGCCTGACTGCCGTGCTGAAAATTCCATGTGAAGCCCAGGTTACACAAGTGGTGCACTCATAACAAATTGTACCAGCACCTCCTCTCAATGTGGCTTATCCTCGTGTGTCGATAGAGATGCTACACATTCCATAAGTTATCGTGCTTTGTGCCCTTGAAGATGGCGATATGTTTAAACAACCCATGTTCCTTTCTGCCTCCTCCTTGACTCTATTCCCCAAGAGAGATTTCTAGGCCCGAACAAACCGTAAGGACTCATCTTTCCAAGCTAAAAGTAACAACCACTGTCACCGCAAAATTAGGCTGTAAATCTGTGGGCAGTGACCTTATAACATGTGCTTGACCTCTAAGATGAGTAGCTGAATGGGCCACGCACCATTGAGTTCACAGATGCCATCAGGTATAGATTTTAATGCTTAAACTGTATGTAGTCAGAGGCAATTACCAAATCAATGACCTACAAAACTCTCCTAAGTGATGTGAATTTAATAGCTGAGCCTTTTTATTGACATTGTCCTCACGTCGTGGGGCCACGGGTGTAAAACTCTACAGAAGATCCATATTAAATGTTTACATATTTACAAAGGTGGAACAGAATGGATGTGGATCAGCCTCATGACATGCCCTTGATACGCCCACATTTAATCCTAAACTGTTACTGCAAAGCAACACACATATACACACACACACACACACACATATACTGTATATATACGTTTATGGAGGTAAAGGTTTATAGAATATTGTTAATCTCATGTAAAGTTTGACTGTCCATTTTGTGACCAGATGGAGTGTAGAAAATTTAAACTGTCTTTTTGTGTTTACACAAAGCCAGAATGTGATTTGCTTTTTGTTAACACATGACATGTGCAAAATCAGGGACAAACAACATTTATTTCTTGTAAACATGCTAATTGTAGGCAAACCAAATAAATTATTTGTTTTCTCTCTTGTTTTGAAGTTTTACGCGTTCATGCTAGACAAGCAGCTCTGAGGCTGCCCTGCTTCTTTTTAAAGAATCCCACTTAAGGTCTCTTGTATGGGTCCAGATGTTTTGCGTTGCTATTTATTTAGCTTGTGAACAGGCCAACAAAAAGCACCAGGCATAATGATGGAGAGGCAGAGCCACAGTGACATTGTTGCAAGGCCTTACAAAAGATAGCGGTATGCTTAATGTGATTTAGTGCTGTGGTTGCAGCAGGGGACTTTGTCGCCTTTGAGAAGGAGGTTACTAAATTGAAATGCAAATCTTAGCATTTTGGAATTTATTAGGGTTGACACGGGCCCTTGGAGCAACAACAACAAAATAAATGTGCAGTGTTGAAGAGGGGGTAGGAGGAGGTCGCATTTCTTGCAGATTCCTTTGCTGAAAGGGGATGAAAAGAAATTAGTCCAACCTTCTCAAATTGTTATTTTACTCCAGTCCCATCCTCATCTGTTTATTCCTGCGAATGTTGACGTGAAAACAGATATTTCCCATAGGCTCCTAGCTGTAAAGATCCCATATGGGGCAGGTGTACTGTCCCCTGATATACCGATGCATATGAGAGCATCCATCAAGTAGTTAAGTAACACTCTATGCCCTCCAGGTATGAGAAAATGAGGTTGGAATTATGACAATATAATCTGCAATAATAGTCTGATATAAATGTTGTCTGTCTTAGCCTTTGCGACTATGCTTAACTCTTTACTAGAACTCCAAGTTGCAGTAAAAACTAGATGGAACTTAATTAAAAAGTTGAGTTGAGATGTTTCTTTTAAAGCCAATAGTGGTGTACAACAAAGCTTTGATGGCCTCTCATTCTTTGACAGTTACTTTCACTCAGTTATTCTGACATTCTCACAAACAAACTGGCACACACGCATATTTCACTGATGGATGGCAAGTCCTGATCTGTATCTCCTGCACACTCCTCCCCAGAGACTTGATTAAAATCAGAGACAGGCCTTCAACATAGCTGCTTTTGTCTGAGCAAACAAAGGCTGCTGGTAATTGGATTCACATTGAGAGAGGTATTTAAAACAGACTGATAACTAACACAAGCTGCTGCTGTTTTATGGCATTTTGTGACACAGTCATTTTTATTGGTCAGGCCCTATTCCAGCGGAGCGGAGCTCCCTTTCAATCTCAGGGAACGTTATTACAAGAAACCCGACAGTCACAAAGTTTCAAAGGTCCTTCACCTCCTTTTCCTCTACGGGCTCCTCTTTTTGAGGCACTTAAATGCATATGCATGCAATAATTAACTAACACCTCTTTGACAGCTACAAGGAGTGACTTTGCAGTGCGTTTTGGATGAAAACTTACTTTCTATGTTAGCTCTTTGGTTAAATATAACTTAAAGATTAAAAAAAAGCCCTGCAAGAGGCTGACATGACCCATGGGAGTCTTAACCAAGCGGGCCAAATACCACAAGTTACAGACAATTAAACCAGTGAAGGGCTGATTAGAGGCAGCGAGACAAGAAATCAATGAAACATGGCCATACAAAGTGTGTCTGATTGTCTACATACTTGGGACTGGGAGGCAGCAAGGGAATGAGAGAGAGAGAAATGACTGCCATTTTATGCCTGGGTTTGAAGTGAACAAGATAGAGATCAGCCCCAAATGGCTGCAGTCAGAGGTCTTTGGGATCAGGGGACGCCGCTGCCTTGCAATCCATCCCTCACCCAGATGTAGACACTACATTACTCAAGCTCTACTATATTCTGTTGACACTGGCCTCCTCGGGCTGAGAGGCAGCTCTAGTTGATGGGTCGTGCTGAGTCACTGTCCGGCCTGCCGGATTCTGGAGGATTAGCCAGAGTGAGGCAAAAGTGCGCTATGAGATAGAAACCTTGGGAGATCTCTAATTGGCTTCTCTAATTGTATTTGCACAGTTGCACCAGCTTGCTGATAAAAAATGTTAGGGCCCATCATCAGCCCAGGTATGTTGATTAATGTTTTGCTTATATAAATGTCTTATCAGGGCTTGGCTACACATTATACGTTTGCATGTTTACATTTTCATGCTGGAGTGTTTGCTCTAACCTTATTTACCTTTTGTGTTGGTCATTCAAGGGTAAAGCAAGTTCATCCTTGTCTCAACATTAGTGATGGCCACAATGTGAGCTCTGCATCGAGATGCTGCAAGTTTATACCCAATTTATCTAGCTCGTAACTTAAGTAATATTTTTGATTGCAGGGTGACATTGACGCCACCTAATTATTGCTGCAACATATGTTTAGTCTGTTAGAAACCAGCAGGATGGGAGGTTCAGTTGAAACTACACTGTGTTGAATGCTCACTTGTTTTTGCAAGAGCTGTCTCAGTGTTCATTACATTTAAGAAAAGAGGACTTTTTACACACAATGTATCAAAGACTTGTTCCTGTCCAGATGGCTCTCCAAAGAACCTGAACATTCCAGTCACAATTTGTTATGGGAAGAACACAAACTATATTTATTCGGCCAGAAGTAATTGAGAGTAATCTTCAGTACCACCTCTGTACAAGAAGTGTACTTACTTACTTAATTTTAATGATGACAGAAATGTCTTTATGAAGGATCATTAGGGGTCATCATCTCGTAAAAAAGGTTAGGGTTGATTGACAGAGTAACAACAGGAAAAATTCCTTCTTGTTCATGACAGTATCACGCCGGTCTTATGCACGTGCTTTCAAATAGTGTGTTAGCTAATCTTAGTTTGGCAGGATAAAATCATTGGAAGTTGGATGTAAAGTAACTAACTATAACAAGATTAACTTCAACTGAGAGGGAATCAATGTCCTTAAAGTCAAAGTAAACCATCCCAAATCCTATAAATTGAAGCTGGATTTGAGTGATTGAATATATTTGAGCTGGACTGGATACAAACCAAATAGGCTTGACCATCTATGGCCAAACAGGGTGTTGTGATGTCTTTTAAGCTTTTGATATAAAACGTACTACAATGCAAAGACGGCTGTCGATAGGTTTGCCTGTACTCACAACACCCTGTACTAGACAGAAACACAACATGATAAATATTTATGCTTCTAATTATCCTGTGTGCATTATTAATTGCACCAAAATATCCCTCCAAGAAGATCTCATTAGGCTAGCAAATTATTCAAAGCAAACACCGCTGCTAGTTGAAAAGGCATTTTTAAACATCATCCACGTTTCCTCTTTCATTTTGCCGGCACTGAAGTTCATAGACTGTGAATGTGTTCATTAGAATTAGTATTTCCTCAAACTGAGTTGACTGGAGAAATTGTTCGTGATTAAATATTAGCTTGAATATAATTAGCATTTATTAGCAAACTCAGCTATGGCAGATAATGAAAATCTTAATGAAAAGGTTTGTAGAATCTGTGTCGGGTGGCGGGGGGGGTTCTTTTCTAGTTTTTAATTAATTAATTTATTGTTTTGCTTTTCTCAGATTTGCAGTCAGCATGCCTGAGCCCAAAATACAATACATGTACCGTTTTTTTATGTTGAGCTGCTGTAATTGTTACATCCCACTATTGGGCTCTTTCTTTGACAGAGTGTTTGAGTCTGTCTGCTCTGCACAACAGTCTACAGTGAATTTAATAGGCTCCTTAGCCTGCCAGAGCTATTACCAAATCCAACACAGACCATTAGGCCGCATGGGTTTAATTGCACTTTAATTGGGTAATTAGTCCTGCACTTTGTTTTTCTCCCATTTTCTCAAATCTTCCCCCTCATTTTGGCAAGTGGTCGGTCATTCGCTAGATCTCCTTTTTGTCATCAGGTTTTCCCGCACAGCGAGAGAATGCAGAGGGGGAGCAGTCATCCTGTGGCGGGAGATCTGCCACAGGGAGGGGTTGCTCCACGTGGGTAGGAAGCCGAGGCTGAGAGGATTGATGGAGGCCTAGGTTGTCCTCCTCCCGTGCTGTCATGTTGACCCACAATACATGCTGTGCTTGTGTCTGCGCCAGCACAAGAACTAGGAGGAGGCATGCATAGTTAAATAGGCAACAATGGTCCTGGTGCAAGGTGCATTATTTATGAACTTTCTAAAGAGATTTTATTCATCCCATCGTCTTATATCTCCCTGCGGTTATTGTCTGTGCTTTAGGCGTGTGCCTCAGCACTCTCAGATTGCTGCCATTAAACCTAGGGAGCCATCTGATGGAGTTATCAAAGTAAATGTTTGGCACATTTGATAGCGTTTGAAATATCCTCCTGTATTAAAGCTCTCTGGGGAGAGAGAGGGACTGAATGTTCATGCAAATAGCCAGTTTTTCGAATATCACACAATGCCAAAATATCCTCATTTTGCTGTCAGCAGACAAACACCTACAGATATGGAGGTTGATGTTTAGAGGAAAAGTGTTCACCATATGACATTGGACCAGGCAGCACTTAATGAAATCTTGAAGCTACATTCTGCGGGTGACTTCAGTGTGGTTTTACTGTGCAGATGGGACACACATGGAAGCCTGGCAGTTAGATTAAAGAGAAGACATGAATGAAGGAACATAAAATCGGGTTTTAGGGATGGATGTGTTGATGGTATTCATTGTGCATTTCTAGTTGGCTGCTGTGCATAAATGCAGATTTTGGGGTGCAACATTGAAATCATGTGACTGACTGCAAACTGCTTTACCTTAATGAGAGAGACATTGTCACTCTCTTCCAGACCCTGATAGGTCTCCCGCTGATTAGACAAGTTAAAGCTCAGTCCTGCATTATTCCCAGGAGAGGCAGTGCTTGCTTTTGTCTCTGTGCTAATAATAGCCATAAAGTATGATCATTCCAAAGTGTTAAAATGCTCCTTATAAACATCAGCCTGTTTTCATTTTGTTTATTATTCATCTCGTCCAATTACTATTCTAAAGGGGGGAGTTTTTCTCGCCAGGCGCTGAGGGAAAAGGAGATTAAAAGGCAATGAGGAGACATCTGTGTCTCCACTTTGCCACAAATCTGCATCTCATTCTTAACAATGGCATCCAAATAGACAGCGCCTACAATGCAAGAAAAACAAAGTGAAATACCAGGGCTTGTAGGGCTAGCGAATAGAGGGAAGGGTTACCATAGAAACACATACCTCACATGGGTTTATGGGCGGCATCCTATCACATGCTATCAATTACCATAAATCTTCTGGCAGCGAGAGCAGTGGTTAAGGTGCGCCTCGGCGGTGAATGACAATGTGTTGATCTCTACATATCTGGAGAGATGCACCCTAGCTCTTTAAATCAAGAGGAAAATGGCTTCAGATTTAGCTTGTGACAATGGAAAGATGAAGAGTGCCTATAATATATAATTCCTTTCACAAGCCTGTGTGCAAACAGATATTGAAAATCAGAAAAGAGGATGCTGGCTGCCTGTCCTGTATGTTCATGTCATTGTGAAGATGAATGATTGCAAAATCAAAACTTAGCAGAGAGCATAATGCTCCACAGAATCATACATTTATGCCTGATAATCTTTGACTGGGCGTCATCCTGCTTATCCCATTCACTCCTCGTACAGCTGTCTGCACATAAAAAGCCAGAAGTGAGAATTGTGTCAGAGCAGAGCGGCACATCAGCGCAATTTCCACAAATGGCATCTTTTCCCAAGCTTCCATCCTCTCGACCTCTGGCGTCGAGCGGCGACACAGAGAGCATTATCAGATGTGTTTGAGCGGCTCCCATCAGCACGACCCCGGTGGGCGGTGCAGATATCGAGTGACCTTTTCTGCATGGCTCCCTGATATTAACGCCTTCTCCCCATCTTATTACCATGGGAACATTTCACAGAGTATTAGACAAAATAAATGACTTTTTCCCGCGCTTCTATCTCTCTTCTCCCTTCGCCATCTTTCTCCCCCGTTTTCTCCTGCCCTGCATCCCTCGTCTTCACTGCTCCTGAGCCGATAACCCGATATCCCCAGGGGCCCGGCCTCCATAATCGCGTCAGTTCACGGCCCTCTTATTCCAGCAGAATTGCTTAATTGGTATGTGTTCTACATAACTGTTGGAATATTAGACTCACAAATGAAGGTTAGAACCTCAGAGCTTGTAATCGACTGAAAGAAATTGATTTGTGCTCAGCTGCCCTTCTGGGACGAGACTTTATGGTTCTCTGAAGAAATGAAGCTTTTATAATTGTGTCCCCCCCACCACCACCTTCCTTCTCCTCTCACGTCCTCTCTCTCTTTTTCTCATTTCCTCCCCTCTAACTGCTTTGTTGACATTCATCAAAAGGCAAGACACTGGCAATTTATAGGTGATTTGTCTGCTCCTACATGTTTCCGTACACTGGTCATACACTACATAGTGTACGTTCCCTAGCTATACAGCAGGTGTGGAGGATTAAGCAGTGAATATATATGCGTCTTCCCCTACAGGGAAATCTAATCAGCTTAGGTATTCTGTCAATAGAAATCTGATTTCATTATATGTGATCATGTAGAAGGCGTGAAGCAGCGTCGTACTAACCAAACCTGACCAACGAGCACAAATTGTCTGATGATTGATCGTCTCGGATTCATCTGTGCTTTAAGGCTTTGCATCAATAGCGGAATGTGTGTGATTAGCAAGGGCCTTGTCACAGGCGGAGCAGCGGAGCAAGAAAAGTGGTCAGCAGGGGAAAATGCATGAATATGGATTGAAACTAGTTCAAGGAGGAGCTAATTTCTTTCTTTGTTTCTCAATTGGCTGCAGTGGTTGGTTGTTTTTATGACATTATTTTTAAGCGTTTGTTTCTGCCCTATAAATGTATGTCATCAGTGTTTATTCTGATGCATGAGGCAGGCAAGAAGGTCACTGAGGTTAGGAAATAAGACTTAACATAACAAAATCATACCTTTTACACCAGCCAGAATGAAATCAACTGGACTTAACACACTTCAGTGTGTTGTGCACTCGGCTGTCTGGCTAGTGTCTTATGTTTGACATACTCTCCGACTTAGGTGACCGTAGATAATTCATGCCCGCTTTCCAGGCAGGCAGACTCAGATGAGCTCAGTGCAGAGGTTTACTAGGAGCAAAATCACATTTCACGCTTGTGCTAATGTCACCCAGCAAGTGAGGAGGAGTGTGAGCCGGCAGGTGGTGTTTACAAATGAGAACACCCCAAACCACAAGCCGCCCTGACACCAGATGCTGATTTGATTATTTGGTGGCATGTGAATGTATGGAGCAAGTGAGGTGGTGCAGTCAAAGCCGATTAAGTAAAAGATAAGTGAAACATGGAGTCATCTTGTCCAAAGATGGGGGGAGACTGATGTGATTTTCACAAACTGGGTGAGATGGGATTGTTTGCTTATAGCGGAAATACACATGCATGAATACATATACATATGCATGAATGTTCATTGCAGGGCCATATTTACCTGCGGTGCTCCTTTTTGTATTGCATGCAACTTTTTTACAAGTATGCAATTGAATGCTTTAAGTGCTATCATTTTTTTTAGATCATTTCAGGAAAAAAGAAAGTTCACTAGAATTCACCAGTAGGAATGGAGTGCCTGTAAAATTGTATCCTTTTTGATCCTTTGTTTATTTATTTATTCCTACTTTTGAGCCAGGGACAAAAAGATATCTTCTTTACAAAGATAAAACTGAGCTGTTCTGTTGTCGTTTAGTTTTATTTGAAAGTGTACAGTTACAGAAAGTTTTATATGTGAGCATATAAAAATCAATCTTTAATATAGCATTTAATCTATTAGAAAATATTATTTTTTTAAAAATGACCTTAGCCCGCAATGCGACTTCCTACTCACAGAGAATTCCC
Source organism: Mola mola (assembly GCA_001698575.1). Lineage (NCBI taxonomy): Eukaryota > Metazoa > Chordata > Actinopteri > Tetraodontiformes > Molidae > Mola > Mola mola. The sequence goes on along the minus strand of KV751322.1, from coordinate 5,684,327 downwards.
CAGTACTTAAATAGCCTCAAAAAACTGATGGCAGGAATTTGCCATGTAAAAATGATGCAAAATAACAGATAAACATCATCCACTGTTATTGGTCGATGATGTCTTATTTGCAAGCAGTCATCGAGGAAATATCGACTGTTCCTGATTTCGGCTGGTACATCGGTTCATCTCCAGTTCAGCACTTTTAAGTATGGCTGCAGAATTTCAAGAAAGTCTTTTCAAGAACCGATTAATTGCGTTTGAAACACCTTACGGAGCTTGTAATGTACAATTTCACAATCTGACTTGCTCATGTTCAGCAATGCTCAGTGCTTGCCTGAGTTGGCACGCATCCGCATAGCAAAATGCACCTATTGCTTGACTCGCCTGTAGGGGATGTTGGCTGGACTGGAACCGTAGCTAGACGATGTTGTCTGAGCCTCGTTTCAGATACTTTAGACATGTACTGTAAAGAAAAGGTGATGAACCTGTATAAACAAAGCCATATAATGTAATTATATGATGTCTATATTATATTATTTTTTTTTTAATTTACTTTTTATTGGTAATCATAAATAAAGCACGGAGCACAACATTGAGACAGAACTAAATTCTATAATTGATGGTCATAAGGAACAAGAGGCTGTTGTCATAACTGCATTGAAATATATTTAAAATGAAACACGATTTGTTCTATAATAATTAATCCCTAGCATAATGATCATTCATTCCCAATCATACATCTAATGATATAGCAGAATAGCAAAATATTCAAATTGAAGAGTTTAAGCAAAGCAATTCATTTTTTCTTAGCAGGCCATCTATGTATCGATGTATAATGCCTTGGGGTGATGATCCTTGTATCGTAATAATGTTTGTTTTTTAACGTATGTTTTCAGATCTGGATGACTCACTCACAATCAAGTGTTCTCCACATGTGAATGCCTTGTTTTCTTAAATCCTTGGTAATTTCCTGCAAACGCAAATTGACAGCCTGTAGTATCAGTACCACTCAAACCAAACCTCCTAATCAACTGTGTGTGATATAAAGGCGTACCCTAAGCATTAGTATTCCAGAGCCGGATCCCTCTTGGATCCAGGCCAAGATTATCCCAGCTCTTAACATCTTTGCTAAGCTGGTTAACACCTGTTTTTATTGACATCGGAACACCATCAGAGGTGCTTCGTCTTCCACGGTTTTAAAAGATTTGCCTTTGCGCTCTCCAGTGGGCTAATCATGCCTCCTCATCTAGGCTGCAGCCCACATAGATTACTGTTTTTCCCATAATATAGCAGGTCAAGAGCTCTGCTCTGTAGCTTGGGTGTAAATATGCATTCCCATAAACATTCTTAACATAGCTTTGTTTGTAGCTAGATTAAAAAGTAAGTCATGATACTTTGATACAGATGGAAACTGTTACTCAGGGATAAGCCCAGTGAACTCCAACTCTAAACAAGAACCTTCATTTTTAGAATTGCATTCTCGCTCACATGTTTTAGTATTTGACCAGGGGAAAAAGAAAACAGACTCTGTTTGTTTTTTTATTAGGTGTAATATTTCCACTGGGGTCGATGCTTCCCCGAGTGTAACTGATGTAATCTTCTACAACATCCAGGCTGTTGATACATCCTGGGGGATTCTATTTATCGGTGCCTGTGTACAGAAAGACTATTGTTTGTGTTTGTTTCGTAATGTCTTGCCAGGGTCAGTGGGGGAAACTTTGAAGACTGTCCCAGGATTTGTCTAAATCATGAGGAATGGATCCTCTTAAGCGCTGCTGGCATTATAGCTGAGCTCCATTAACCTAAATTCCAAACAAGACTTCACGACATGACCATAATAACCCCTCGGATTTCACCAAGCTCATGATCCCTCGCTATTTAGGTGGACGGGAATGAGTGGTCACTCACATTTGTCTGGCTACCAGCTATGTTTCCTCCCTCAGACAGAGAATTATCTGTAATATGGCCCTGTGTTTATCTTTGGCCTCTCTGTATCATGTTTTCTGGTTAGCATGACTCCATGCAGACCATAACAATGGTTAGAGGCATTACTGTATGTTTTGTATGTATGTATGTTTGTCCATCTACATACATATGTTTGTCTCATTGTACTCAGGAACACCTCGGTGCAATTTTTTCAAATTTGGCCCCAACATTCACTTAGACTCAAGGATGGCTGATTAAATTTAGGTGGTCATACTTCAAATGATGAGATCACTTTGGCTCCACATGAGTATATACACAATATTCTAAGAAAACTTTAAGGGAATTTTATTCAAATTCCACACAAATCAAGTTAAAATCAAATCAAATCAAATTCAAGTGAACTTGAGAATTCATTGATCATAATTTGGTTTGTTAAAGGTCAAGGTCACTGTTACCAAACCAACATCCCATTCTTATGAACATGATAAATTGGAAACACAATTCTTATATTGGAACTGAGGATAAATTGTTTAGATTTTGTGGTTGCCATGACACACACAGACCTTTTAAGAACAAAGGGAAGATTTTGCAGCAAAATCCATATTTGAAGTGTTGACCCCCACCACAAGCTCATTTATTTTACTGACATTGAGCTTCATGTGATTAAGCTCTCTGTCAATGAATATATTTTATGTCTGGACAGACATGGGTCAGAAATGCAACTTGATGTGTGGACACATAGAACCATAAGGCGGTAATTCTATTTCTTTCTCTATCGTGTAACTTTAATGGAACCTGATCAGGCAAGAGCAGAGGTGATGTGAGATGATAAGGTATTTAGAGAGGATAAGGACAGAATGCCAAGCTGTTGATTTCTTACCTTTGCTTGCTGAAAAATAAACATTCCAGGCTAACAGCACTGACATGAGCAGAGAAGAGAAAGAAACAAATGTCTGCCTTCATTAGGACAAAGGGAGGCTGAGCAGTAGAGCATCTGACAAGCTAGTAACGCCTCATTGTCCCTGATCTCAAGTTTCATAAATTTCCATGGCTCTCGTTAAAGGACGTGTCGCTGCTGTCACCAGGCTCTAACTCGTTATCTCCTCAATGCCGTAAAACGCTGTAATTAACATTCAACAACTGTAACAGATCCAACATTCTCCCTCTAAAGCCGCTAATTGCCACACTATTGTGGTTGCTCGTAAGTGGGCCTTTTGTATGAGTGCACTTATGGGCACAGATTTCTGTACTTCATTTTGATTGTAAATAGAGGTGAAAAAAACCTTTTTCTAAGCGTATCAGGCTTATTAGGTCAGAAGTTTTCTCTCAGTTTTTCTGTTACACTTCTTTTTGCATACATGTGGACAAATACCTCCTATCCAGGACCTCATAAATTAAAGCTTTGTAGATGCTTTTAGTAGACTCCTCATGGGTATCACAACCTGTATTTTTATCCTTTAAGAGTGTACTGGATGCCCATTTGTTGAAATCACAATTACTGTAATTTTTTTCCTATAACATTTTTATAGGCAATGTCTGCCATTAATAGTGAGGACATGGAGTGTACTATTATTTAGGGAGCTGCATTATTCTTTTTTTCCACCATGCATGAGCACCCTTTCAAATGATACCCTCCATTGTATCAAACACAACCTTCAGTTGGCAATGTATAGCTGTCAGGCTGCTATCCACTTACACTTGCACCCAGTGTAAGCTTACTCTTCAAAGTGAATTTATTTTTTCTTAATTTTGTGGCCAAAGATTTTCTTTTATATTTTTCTGTGGTGCCAACTCCATTTTTTGTTTTCCCTTTAGTGAATCTAAACCAACCTTACCAGAAGAGCAGCCATCAAAACAAGTCCTTATGAAAAATCAGTTTGGGTCAACTGATACGCTCCAGCTCCCAACTGCTGTCATCCACTCCGCCAGCACCAGCCAAAAGCCAATGAACTGTGTGCATTTCTGCTAAATTGAATCAGTTGAAGTCTATGCAGTTCTTGTTATTCGAAGGTAAATGACTAGATGTAAGTCAATACGGGGCCTCCACTTAAGGCCAAGAGCAGAGCAGGAGCAGGGCAGTCAAATTAGCAGTGTTGCAAAGACCACGTCTGGAGACATCTATGGTGGTCCGTCACAGATATGCAATCACCTGGTGCTTTGTCTGTATGCTACTGGCTTGATTCATTCTGGGGGATTAGAGTGAATGACAGGGTAAGATTTCTGAGAGCCAAGATGGCTCCAGGACAAACAAAACCAAATGGTTGCAGACTGTTTCTTGTCTTGGTTTCATGTTCGGGTCAGTAGAAATGGAGTGCAGGAGTCTGGGGATTCAGGAATGTCTCTGAATGGGCTGAGAGCTGTATTGTCAAACATGAAGCAAATGTCTACAAGTATTGTATATATTGTGTAGTATTTGGGGCGGGGGGTTATTTATTTATCACATTTACACATTTATTTACAGCATCAAATGAAGTCAGTTAACAGCATGTTAACAGCCCAGATAGGACTTTCTATAAACTGTATTGATTGTAAGGGAGATGTACGGGGATGCAAGTGATAGTATTGTTTTTCACAGAAGATCTATACAAAAGGTAACAGCTGAATTTGTGGTGTACCTTTAAGACTTAGTATGTTGCTGGATGCAGCAGAGATAGCCGTGTTGTTGAGCTCACTCGTGGTGACCGCAGCGTTTTCTCTGGAACCATTAAAGTCGCCGGTCATGACTGTCTGAGTGACGGTACTGTGAACACCTGTGAATATTGTAAATATCCATATTTGTTCAACTTTGAAAGCAGTTTCTGTTGTTACAAGCTTAATTTCCATGTTTTGGTGTGGTTTTTGGGCATCCATGGGAAAACCCGGAGTGGATATTTGAGTTGAAGTGGATTGGATTGAACTGTTGGGGCTGTATGACTTAGGACTTAGTTAAGTGGTGGATTGAATTTTTTCATATCAGTATCTGTATAGGCTGATTAATCATCTATCAGCTTTTTCCTGCTCCAACTATCATTACTATATCAGATTTTTAAAATCTACTGTCCGTTGACTGAGATGGTAAATATTAACATTATAGAATATTATTTTCATATTTTTGTAAAATTTTGCGACCCCACTCGTGCCCTCTATGAAAGTATCTGCATTTATGTTTCTTCAGGTCAAGTGTTTCTATGGTGTGCGTGCCACTGTCAGAAGCAAGAAAATGTGTGTGTTTATTTCACAAGACTAAGCTTAAGTTTCAGTTGTGTTGTAGCTGAACCTCAAATATAGATAACCTGCTCTTTTAGCAACTTACGCACACCCTTTGTGGTTTTAAGTGTTTGCACAATAGGCACATAGGCTGAGGTTTTCTCACATTTTCACAACGGCTCACCACCAACGAAACTGCTGTAGCTAAGTATGAACTCTCACTGCTGCTGCACCTTCCTGTTAGAGTTCTGTGGAAATCAACACTGTTATTGAAAATCTCAATTATTGAACAATCATCAAATCGTGTCCCATGCACTTTGTTGAGACTTCTTTTGCAGTCATGCCTTTGAATGTCAGTTGACATATTTTTATCCAATTGACAAACATGATGAGTTGTTTGCAGTGAAAAGCACCGTGCAGCTATTCATTAAAACCACGTCCCTAACTTGGGTCATGGATGATAACCATCCTTTTCATGTCTTCATTAGGTTAATATCCTTAGGCTGGATATAGCATCTCTGTCAGCTGACATGTGGTGAAGACACAAAGACATGCCTTCAACTGAAATGCTGAATTGTGTGCTTAATTCATTTTCATGCTCATTTTGCCTATAATTTGACCTGCAAAAACAACAAGAGTGTCTGCAATCTCCACACTTTTCTTGATTGGACATAGATATGGAAACAATTATGTGTGAGTGTGTTGAATTTGATAGGAAACACGCTGACACCCCAAGTTAAAAGCTCCTTTTTTTACCAGCACCATGAACAAAAAAGGAATCTTTTTTTTTTTTTCTTCAAAGGGTTAGCAGAGGAGATGGTGAGCATAAATGAAGGAAAGTGTCATCATATGGCTTTTTTAAATGAGATTGTTAAAGATAGATCCAATTTTAATTTGGGCTAATGCGAGGAACACTAACAGCCATTGACCAAGGGTGTCTTATGACTGACTTGACGTACTTCTCTTAACAGTCTTGTGCTTTTACTCAGCAGTTTCAGTACAGAGACCAAGCCAAGTAGACAAATAGGGCAGTTTTTAAAGAGTACTGCACTCGATATTTAGTTCACGAACTTCAGCGTCCCACCTCTTTCCTTCTTTTGGGCTCCTAGAAACACAACTATTTTCATATCTCCCAGAGAGAGCAAAGTTAGTCTCCTGCTTCTGTTTACAAGCTATTCAATCACACTAAGTACTACTGGCATGCAGACTGATTTACTTGGAACTACATTTGACACCTTCCCCCCTCATTCCTTACATGCAAGCTGTATATCATATTAAAAAATTTGGAACTCTGTGACTTGCTTGTTTTACTACCTTTGTCCTAGAGCTGGGACTGGTAAAACAGCATGATATATGCTCTGCTGTGACAACTGAAGATTAAAATATCCCAGAATGCGGTAAGATATATGCTCTGCTATAGGGAAGTGGTTACGTTTATAACACCATCACAGTGGAGATAACGTGCCACAGCTGAAGAGTAGTCTCATGGTAACAATGTCGTTTGAAGTTACTTGTTATTTAGCTGCTTTTAGTGAGACACACAGGAATCAACGATCATAACACAACTATCCATTTTGAAGAAATGGCTTCAGTATCTGTTTTTAAGGCTTTTTAGCTTATGTAGTTGCTGGAAATACTGCAGTGTGCCACCTTATATCACACTGTATGTACGTGTGTTCCTGTGTGTGTGTTTGCTTATGACCTCAAACCCGGCGACAGCCCCTGCTAAATACTGGTTTTCTGACAGTTTTTCTGCAAGGCGATGAGAAAAATAGCTGAGCTGTGTGGAGGCTAGCAGTGACCTGGTATAGCATGAAGAAGGGTGTCCAGGCTAATTTAAGATTGTTGACTGTTTTCTATCCAAAAAACGATATAACGCTCTTTAGCATGAAGACCCTCTTTTCAAAGTTATAGGTCACAGGTCACATTAAGAGATTGACATTTATGCACAGCACCATGTGTTCCCAAAGGGTAATCACAAGCTAACCTAATATGTAATAGCAATGTAGGTTATTGTAAGGTTACATAGTGCAACCTCTAGTGCATCTGTAGTGGCTGCCAGCATTGTGTCGTAATCACTATAACGTCAATTTAAGTCATTGCTGAGCTCTAATGGAAGGTCAGCATGTAAGCATCCATGTAAATAAACACTGTACAGGAGATTTTCAGCGTGTCTTTGATCATGTCCTCTCCGTTTCATCTCTTTCAGGATTTGTTCTTTGTCTGCCTTTCTCTGACCTTCCTATTTATTCAGTATGCCTCCCTGTAACAAGGAGCTTTCAGTCATCAGCTGTGTTTAAACTGCAGACAGGATTAACTTGGCTGAAGACTTAATGCACATGCACTGCCACTCCGTGCTCTGTTTGCTGTTTCCAGGCCGCAGATCAACAAGCAGGTCTTTTAGGCTTCTCTCGCTTGTTCTCTATCTCTGTGGGCTCCCCGGCCTGCCGCTTCCTCCTCCTCTGTCCTCATTTCGACTGAATTAATTGAGTTCTCATTTTTTGTGAGAAAGCTCACGAGGACTGTGTAAATGGAGAGGTAGAAGAGTGATAGAAAGAACAAGAGAGACAGAGAGAGAGGATCAGTGGCAGATGCCTAGGGGGCATAGCACTCCCAGGGGTGGGCACTCACCAGTTTCCTGGGGGACGATGAGGCCCTTCTGTTGTGACTCACATCTTTATCCCCTCAACTGTCACCCACAACGCTTCAGGGAAGACCCAAAGGCTAGTGGCCAGGGTCAGACAGACATGCTTCTTCAACACCCAGCCCAAGGGAGTTAGCCACCTAATTTAAATATTACTCAAACACAGCTCTCGTTATACAGGATTAGACTTGACAGAGAATGCAGTATTTCCTCTAGGTTGAAGCAAATTCACATGCTAATGAGCGAGTTACTAATACCCAGTTTTAATTTAATGCAAACGAATATCGTAAAATAAGACCATATTTGGTCCTGAGCTCATACATTTAATGAATGATCTCTCATAGGGTCCCCTTGAACGCCAGATTTGATATTATTGCTAGCTGTTGTGGCTAGCCCCTTTCCATAATATGTAGCATTTGCAAGTGAACATCAGCTACATCTTTATCCTAGCCCAGCTTCTTAGCAGTCTCAAACCATACATGTATGCTTTTGTGACTTGATTTTTCAGGGACGCGTTGTGATGTGGATTAGCTTTTCCCCCCATGTTTCCTGACATCAGCTGAAACCAAGGATTTCACTGGTCCAACAGGCAGAAATTGATCAAATGTACATATGAATTTTCCACAGCGGTGTGCATATATTAGTTAGAACCTAGGTATTCGTGTTTTACCAATTTTTCTGCAAATTTTTCAAAAAAATCTGACTAGACAGTAAGCTTAACACATAGAAAGGCTACTGCACCAACTACGCTACTGATGCTCACCAATATTGTATAGAACCAGGTCATTGTTTCAACTTTATAGCAGTAATATTTTCAATTATCACTTCTATTGTAACTACTCTAAACCACTGGACTCTTAATTATTATAAGAGCACAAACAAACAAAATGGCATTTCACACCGTGCATCACACAAAGTGTTGCATGCCTGATGTGTGTACCAATTTCCTCACATGGGTCATCTCGTCACTTGTAAAGTTGATATATTAGTTTAACCCAAAGTAGAACTGTTTCACCCCAAATCACTCTTTATATAGTTCTACCTAACTCTCCAAGGGGGTTCTTGCAGTAAAGTTCTCATATAACTACCTACCTCTCAAGGCAGACAACCACTTCTCATGTATATACAGTATATGTTAGGCCAAATACATAAATTATAAGAAAATAGCACAGACTAAGACTGTCGTAGGGTTCAGCAAAGCATGCTTTCCTAAAACCACACCTATTCTGGTGCAACCCAAGGTCCCAGGGAAGCAGCAAAAGGTATAAACCTGTAATATCCAAATAAAATTTAAAAATTGAATTTGTTCAACATAAATGGCTCTGAATTTGAGAAACCTATTTTTTTTTTTTCTTTCATAAACTAAATGCTTACCAGAGTGTAAAATGATACCCAAGGAATAGATAACTATTGTTGCTGTGGAAAAGACCTTCAGGCAGGACATGATATTGTATATTTTGCCTTGTCTGACCCATGACAAATAATAGACGTGGAATTAGCATGCATGATATGCACCTGCAGACTCTGCCTTGGTCTGAATCTTTTCAATTATGAACCATTACAACTTCTCCCCTTGCAATATTTATGCACAGGCAGATCACTCCTTTAGATGTCTTAGGTTGCTGTAAGTTGAGATAAACACTTGCTGAGTTGTAACAGCCAATCACCTGCCGCTATTCTTCAATGTCACTGCCTTAGCACTCAATAATTCAAAGCTTGGCAGTAATGAGCTCCCCGTAGGCCCTGTCCCCAAGGAGCCTACCCACTGTGCCTCCACTGTAATGTAGTTATATCTCATGTCAGCTTTCAAATCAATTACATTTCTATCTGATGGCTATGTAATTGTGCCTGATTGAGTTTTTGGCATGCCAGCCAAGTGTGCAGTTCTCAAACTCAAGCCAGTCAAAACAGGAAGTTTCATCAAATGAAGCCGTATTTCATCCTGATTGAGGCTGCTTGCACGATAAGCACAACTGTAATTATGATAATAATAACAATAGCAATCTGTGTTTTCTCAGCTTTGTTGTTTTTTTCCTTGCTCTCCAGATGAAAATTTTGCCCCAAGGATTACAAACAGCCTCTGCTTTACTCAAGATGCAAAGCTGATTAGATTGTTTGTAGCATATGCAATTTACTAGATTAAATAGGAACTGTAATGTTTTTGTATAAATTTAAATGTCTGGAGTTTCTGTGTTAGTTTTCAAGCAGATAAACATTTTTTTCTTTCTTGCAGGCCTAGCTTTGGGACTAAAGCCATAGGTGTCTCACTACCAACGGACGTCACACTGTCTTTAGACTTAATACAGAGAAATAAGCTAAATTCTTACCTGAATTACCTACCAGAATTTTAATTATCCAAGATTGGTTGTTTGGCTAGATGAATGAATTGATGGGCAGACTTTCGCACATACATAGGGAGGGATGGATGGATGCTTGTACACATGGATGTCCAGATGGATGGATGGATGGATGGATGAAAGGATGAACAGACAAATGCACACATGAATGAATGAATGAAAATACGGATGGATAGATGGATCAACAGAATGCATGCCTGGATGGACAGTGGGAATTCTGTAATGGAGTGGTATTGAGATAGATGAGGGGGAGGATGCTGTGGTTAGGTGCATCAGCGGTGAAATAGAGATGAATTGTGGCCGCTGTCAGCAGCACTAAGTATAACAGACATAGTAAAGCAGCCTGGCTCATCCGTAATCAGCAGACACAGATTGTCTCCATGCCAGAAGAGAACTTCTCTGGAAATAAAGCGCGGAGAGCATCTACCAATCTGTCTCTCTATCTTCGCTTCATCATCCCTTTTCTTGCCCTTTAAATCTCTTCACTTTTATTATTCTCTCCTCATTTCTCCTCTTAAGGTCTTTCTGTCTGTCTCTTTCTCTCTCTTTCCGTCTTTTGTGTTAACAGCCTTAGATTTTTTTGCAGTGGGAGAGCCACCGGGTGCACATCTACAATCTTGCCTTTCATTTCATGGCTTCTGGAAATGGATGTTTTACTGCCTTCATTAAGGCATGCAGCAGTCAGCACCATGTTTTCCCTCTGACGTTTAGCTCCATGAACCTCGCCATTAGAGGACATTATGGCCCCAGATTTCAGGGCACAGTGAAACGCTGTATAATTTGATTAGTGTTATTAATCAAGTAGAATACTGCTCTTTTCACCCCCCATCTCCTTTCCCTCCTCCTTTTCACTATTTCCCTCCTGCTTTCAAATCCTTCAGACGTTCCCTGCCCTCTTCCTCCTCCCCTTACCCATGTACCTTTCTATTGCCTGCACACGCAGTGAAAGTGACAAAAGGCTTTATGCCTTCCCTTTTAAAAACAATGATTTACCACTTGTTTTTTGCTCCCCCTTCACAAACCCCTCTCCAGCCCATACCCACCCCCTCTCTCTCTCTTAGCTCAGGACATAAATCAATTGAGATGAAAGTTCCATAATTGTGCTTGCTGGGAGGGATTTGAGCAAAATTGCACTATGAATTTTTTAAAGGGAATTTTTACTAGCTGTACAGCGAGACTTGGGAGGCAAAGGAAGGTGAGGCCGTGAGGATTTATGAGCCTGGATTCTTCATTACTGAAGTAATTTTCCTGCAAATGATAGTGCAGCACCCTGAAGGGGGGAGAGCTGCCCGCCTGGGAGAGTACAAACCTGCTTAATCTCTCGTGGAGAGAGAGCTGCTCAGAGCACTAATATCATCGTAAGCGACTGGGGCTCCATTTGTTCACATCTAAACCGCAGCTAGTGTATTTGTGATTAATGGTAATTGATTGTCCAGATTTGTTCCAAGAGCAGTTATAATAGTTGATTTAATTAGGAAGGACAATTTTGTTAGAACCACTAGGAAATATGCTCCAGGGTCATTTTTAGGATGCACTGATTTCACAAGATATGTACATTTTGTCTGATATTTTAAGTTTTCGGTATAAATTGCAATGGATTATTTGGTTTAGATTTTTTTGATAAAATTAATATTGATGTGGGAAAGAAAAAGAAATTTTAATGATGCATAATCTCTTTGAGTCTCTTATTTTTGTCTTTCTGTTTTATACCCTGTCATCTATCTCTTGTGTGTATGTCCATCCTCGTCACAATTTAGATCTTGCATTGACCAGCTGTCTTATTGTTCCCTTCATCAAGGGTCTTCACCCTCCTCTCTACCTTTAGTCTTTCGTCCCTGCTCATTTTAACCTTCCCAAGTCCAATATGGCTGACGCTCTGTCTCCATCTCTTTAGGTGCAGCCAGCAGCAGTGGCCCTCCTCAAGGTTAGTGCGTCCACGATGCCAGGTCTCATTCTTTATCCTGCCTGCCCACCACTCAATTTTACAGCTCAGTAGCTTGAGACGTAGAGGGGCTAAATCTGCTGCAAGAAGAAAAAGAGTGAGGGGAGGAAGAAGGGAGAAACAAAATTATTGTGCACCCTGTCAGCAGCAGAAGTGGATCTCATCCCAGACACACTAACAACTCAAGAAAATTAGTCACTTCTCACAAAGCCAGACCTGGGACTCACTTAAGTGCCAAAAAGAGGCATAGAGTAGGGGAGGTACTAGCATGGCCAAGAACTGAAGTCAAAGGAGCAGGTGGAGAGAGAGCCATGACATGGAACTCTGCTGGAATGCCTCTTTCTGGTACAATACTGAGATAGAAATTGTAGTACAAAATATGAGAGTAATGTACTGATAAGTTATTAAGATCAGTGCAAAATAGAGCATCTTGCCAGTATCTCATTTTATGGACAAGATGTTGTTTAGATGTTGATAGATTCTCGTACTAAGATTACATTTTCCCTAATGTGAATGCACTCAATGGTGTGTATTCATCCTGTTTTACCAGTCAGTAATGTAATATGCACTGTGCTTTTTATGACATTCATCAAGATAAAAATAATAATGTTCCAAGTCTACATTCAGCCTTTTTGGTGGTCCAAGGCAGTTCGCAGTCAAAGATGAGCTCCGAAACTCCAGCCACCACATGCTTCCGAACGAAAGTGAAGCATGACGAAGGTGGGTGGTGCGTGGAAGATCTGAGAGTGAAAAGAGAGAAAAGTTTGTTCTGGGCCCTCTGCAGAGACACAGCATGACCAATTGAGGTGAAGGGGATGAATGAGGCCATTCACTGGGTCTAATGAAAGAGTTCCTGCTGGGCCCTGAATGAGGGTGGGCCCATTTGCACCACATAGGCGTGCACAAACCAGTGACCTTGAAAATTACCCAGGAAGCACTCTGGGACAGTCACCCCAGCAACAGGCTGGGGTGCGCATAGTAACCAGGCACTTCAATCAGTGCCTGGCAGCTCCTTCAACAGGGCAAAGTTTTTCACTTGTGTTAAAAGAACTCTCTGTGAAATCAGCTTTGAGGGACAGTTTTTTTATTAAGGGAAGCTCCCGCCATCTCTGAGAGATGTGGGACTGGTTAATGCACAGTAACCTGTTTGTCTTAGCTAGATGAGCTTCCTGAGTGTATTTATAAAGTTTATATAGCCTAATCTAGGTTAATTAGGTTCAGTGAATGTGTGGAGCACTTTTGTGTTTGGGAGGTTGTGAATTAGATCCAATAACAAGGATACAAGATACGGGTTCTTTCAATACCCCTAGGGACTGGACATTAGGTTTACAAGTACCTTAAGGAATGTGGTTCATTGGATTTTATCTGCGTGATTTGGATTTAATATATTCAGTCTTGATGAGCTACAGGCATGCAGGTCATTGAAGTTCCATTCCTGTCTCCGTTCCCTCACGGAACTTTTGACAGCGTGAAATGACAATCCACCCCTGCACGCATCTCCCACGTCAAAAAGTAATGAGATTGTGCTGCTGGAAATATCACTACAAAGCATCAGGCCTGCATTCGGGTCTGACTGCACCTTCAAACAGCGCTGCCTGCCAGCTTGCCTGCCTCGCCTGCCTACTGAAAAAGAAAACGAACAAAAACAATCAGAATCAGAGACAGAGAAATGGCAAGGGAAGCTCCCCACGTTGAGACAAACGAACACGCTTGGGCCTTTCATCCTGAGAGTGATTAGCCATCCGAAATGTTTTAAAACCCGGCTTTGAGTGTGTTCCTCAAACAGAAGAGTTCCATTGAGAAGTGGTGGTGAGATGTCTCTCACTAGGAAGTGCAAGTGATCTAGTCTCTAATTGTGGCGTCGCTGACAAGACTGGTGTGGCGAAGAGCTTTTTAAGCGGGGCTTTTTGCTACGCTCTTGTTCCCTTTCTGTCAGATCCACCACCAAAGCCACCAGGGAACAAAAAGACCCCTCAGATTTTGTTCTTACATCAATCTGCCTATTGCTTTGTGAATGAATACGGGCTTAATTTAACACACTAATAGGCCCTGATGCTGGCCTTATCTGTCCAAAACTATAATAGGTACTGTAAATTCTATGTTTGGTTGCAAATATATAATACTGTCTATGGCTGTTTTCATGCTGTATAATTGCTGTTTTCACCCTCTCACGTTCCTCCGTGTTTCACTGAAATTTTCAAGTCTCTCAGGTTCAGAGCAGATGCACAGATTCTGACGCATTGGCAATAGTGTTACCCTTCTTCTGCAGTAAAGCAGGAACAAAGTCGTGTTCAAGGTCTTTGAGCAACGTTCGGTAGAGCTGCTAGGAGCTTTCAAAATTTGGCATGGAAAACTTTTTCCATTTTCGACTGTTCAGAAGCCAGATTGGCGAAGGTTTGAGAACTCGAAGAGAGACAGTTTGAAGGGGGAAAAAAAGTCTGCGACAGCAGGGGAGAAAAGGGGAGGAGTTGAAGGAGTAGAGAGGAGAGGAAAGGAGTGGAGCCTTAGCTCATAAAAATCAGTATTATAACAACATTAATTGACGCTGCTGAGTGCCATATGTGATGCCATATGGAAAAGCTGCCCCAGAGGCCTGCTATAATAGACAGCCTGCAGCGGTGCACACAACTTGGCACATTTACAAACAAGGGACGTCCCATTAATATCAGCCACGCAGACCGAGCAGGAGACACGGAGTTAGAAGCTGTTGGATTGGGAGAGGGGATAAAAATAAAAGAGGAACCAGAATTACCTCATGTCTTGTTTGGTTCATCTTTAGTCCTCTTTTTTTTTTTTCTTTTGTTAAAGTTATCCATTTGCTTCGTGCCAGTTATTACCAAATCAGGTTATTTACTCAAGGCACATGTTGGTGTGCATTTACAGTCTCTGCCCCTCTACTCCCACAGTTCTTTAATCACAGTAATAAATGGCCCCTCCCCTCTGTCTGACCAACTGTCACTACTACCACAGATGCCCAGTAGTCCTTTCATCGTACGCACGCACACGCCAGCAGGTGAGGTTATTCATGACACCTCGACGAGGGCGTCGTGAAAGAGTTCTGTTTATCCTCTTCTGTGCCTGATCACAGGACCGGCTGCTGCTGTCCGCAGTGTCCCCAGCTTGGTAGCTCACAGTACTGCCCACTATTACAATTACACACAATGTGTTGATATGAGTGTTGTGCAAGAAATTACTCAAAAAAGTTCATTTACTGGTAGAGACGGTATAAACACTGATTATATAGACATTCAAAATGGGATGAAGTGAATACTTTTTCTTGTAAGTAGCTTCAAGATCACAGCTCTTGAAATGCAATGGGCAGATGGTTGTAGGTATCAGTTTGGTATTTGTATCTCAAATATATTAATTACAAAGAATGTGCAACTGTAATTCCTTACTGAATGATGTTTCTAAATGCAGATAATGCAAACTATATTCCCCTCGCTGATAAGTGACATACAGACATCATGACTGACAGGTTTCCACTGTCTCTGATCTCAGAGTGGACAGTGACAGCTTTGATTAATCACAGTAGGGATGCTCGCGCATGGGGCATGCTAATGAACCTAGATCAGTGTAGTGTAATGCTGACAATTGTTACTGCCTCATGCTATTCTGGCATGCAGGCACTATTAGACTCGTACTTTTCATTGGTCTTTTAAGGAATGGGCCAACACGATTTTAGGCACGGCTGGAGCTCAACCAAGAGATCCCCGAAATAAAGACGGTGTCTTTTTGCCAGTCACCACTCTGAACTCAACAAACAAGATATTTACAAAGATTTTATGTGACCCAATTATGTCCTTGTTTGCAAATCTCTCTTTTTATCTCTCTTTTTAAGAGAGATTTGGCTGACAGGATACGAGTGTATAAAGGTACAAAGACCAACAAGACAAACAGACAAGGTAACCATGTAAAAAGCCATGCACTCCTGTTGATTTAGTCCAAATTAAAATTAGTTCAAAATATCTACAGACATAAACGAAATCATTCATTCTTCATCATACTTACTAAGCTTTAAAATCTGGGAGAGAAAGTCCCCCACTTTCAAATTGTTTCAAAATGACATCAGAGGATTTTTTTTTGTGTGATTTGCACATAAAAATGTTTTTTTTATTATTTGTTGGCAATCAATACAAGCTTTCAAACCAGCAACTTAACTTTGCCAAGTAAAATCGGTGCTTTTATTTTCTATGATCTAGGTCCACATTCAACATGGGAGACCACTTGATCGTCTTTGTGTTCTAGCACACAACTTTATTTTTTTAAAAAGGAGGAACACAATAAAGACAACAACTTTTAAGATAATGTATGGAAGAAAATAGATTTGTCGCTCTAGTATGATGGTGGTGCGTGTATAATCAGTAATCAAGCTTCTACAGATGTAAACAGTCTTTGTTAAAAATTCCAAATATGCCAGCGTCGACCCAAATGTAAATAGACAGGAACATCAACGGTTGCAATTTTGAGTCATTTATTCCCCTCGCTCTTACTGTGTCAGGGTCTTCATTGAGGGGAGCATAGAGTTTCTTTCCTAATTTTGTTGGTGCACTTGGTACAGTCAGTAAAACCACATCTTGTGACTGTAACTACAATCAGATTCTGTATGGTCAAAGTGAAAACATAGGTAATATGGTGTTTTCACCCAGATTGTTTTTATAAATAAGTACTAGTGAGATGGTCACCGAGACCTGGTTTAATGATTAATCCGCGCTTGGTTTGCACGTACAAGTAATGAGGAAATGCACAAAATGATGAATGGAGGAGCAAATCCTCATATTTAGGAGACTGGTCATGAAAAAAAAGGCATTTTGCTGGATAAACATTAATTAGAAATGAACTAAAATCTAAATATTTGCAGTATTAAATCTGTCATTGATAATTACAGAAGTCGAAGAACATGTAAGTCAGTGTGTAAGCGGTTTGGCCAGAATAGATCCTGTCATTCTTTAAAAATGTTTTGTTTTTCTTTGTCATGTGATGGAATCATTTGTGGTGTGTGTGGGGGATCTGCAGACAGTTGTGTACCGGCCTCTACAGCTACATATGGCCTGGATGGACACACAGGCATCTGTTGACTCCTCTGACATGCCCAGAGCAGGGAGGCAGAAGGAGATATAGGAGAGATCCTTATGAAATGGACTTGTCAGCCATTCGGTTGGGTTTCGCAGAATGTGAGGCAAAACAAGAATAGCGTACAGCTGTTTCCTCCCAGACACAGAGGGAGGCAGATGAAGAGCAAAAGAGGGAGTGGGGGAGGGAAGAGGGAGAGCAAGAGTGCTCTCCGCTCTGTGATATGCACTGATGTAGCTGCAGCTCTAGGTCAAACGCTGCCAGTGTTTTGTGTTCATCTTCGTCTCGTCTCCCCAGTGCTCCTCTAAATTATTCACAGCCTGAAGATGTGCAATGTGGCTGCCTCCTCCTCCGCCTCCTCCCTCCTCCTTCACTCCACATTGCTCTCTGTCTCTCTTTCTCCGTTTCCCATCCCTTCCTTTTTCTCATGTGACAGCTTGTTTCAGAGGCAGTGAACAGAAGTTTCTCCCTGCAAGCTGGTAGCCCCCACCCCCCAGCACCCACCTTTCATCGCTGACTCCATCTCTCACACACCCCCTTTCATCCCAGCTTGTCCCTCACTTGCCTCGTCTGCCCCCTTTTGTTTTTTTGTTTTTTTTTTTTGTTTTGTTTTTTTATATGGGAGGCAGCACAGGGGTGCAGTGGTTAGCACTGTCGCCTCACAGCAAGAAGGTCCCGGGTTCGATTCCTGGGTCAGGGCGTTTCTGTTTGTAGTTTGAATGTTCTCCCTGTGCCTGAGTGGGTTCTCTCCGGGTACTCCAGCTTCCTCCCACAGTCCAAAAACATGCAGACTGGGGGTTAGGTTAATTGGTCACTCTAAATTGCCCGTAGGTTTGAATGTGATTATGGATGGTTGTGTGTCTCTGTGTGACCCCCGCCTTCGCCCGAAGATGCTGAGATAGGCTCCACCCCCCACCTCCCCCCGCAACCACTAACAGGATAAGCGGTAGAAAATGGATGGATGGATGGCTGCCAGCTGTTAGCATCAGCTCCTTGGTAGCTCCCACTGTCCCTCCTACACATCACCCTCATTTCAAAGAATCCTCTATGGACGGTTTGGGCTGATAGGGTCTTTTCTTTCTCTAAATTTCAAGATTTCCTGTGACTTTTTGCTCATTTCATCTGGTGAAGTTGAGAGATGAACCCCAAGTGTGCACCAAATCCTCAGGCCAGTCATACGGCACTGATCAAAGATGTGCCCCTCAGTCATTTCACCTGTAACAGACTGTCAGTCCTGTGAAGATGGAGGGAGCTGCGGTGAACCCTAGAGTTAGACCATATACGTACTATATGATGATCTGAGTTTTTTCCTCTTTCAGAGATTTTGCCATTGTGCTACAGATCAGTACCTTGTGCCGGTATCAGCACCAGAGAAAGTACCTCAATATATTCCTGTCTGGTTATTTTATGTAAAAACAGTTTCATGGGTGAGTTTCTGAAATATAAGTAAATCGTAACATATGTATATGTATATAAGATATAAAATGACATTTTTACCAATAGAAAGATTTACAATTTTATCCTTATTATCATTCCTAACACCCATGTAATAGCTCCATGTCTGATTGGCTAAGCCCATAAAGTGCCTGCTGTAGAACTAGATTATAATGCTCATGTTAACTAGGGAGATGCAAGTATAAAATCCAGTTTCGACAGCTGGGTTTGGAGAATGAGGTTTGCCCCGAGTGGCCACCTGACGAGATGGCAGAGCGGGGAGAGAGAGCAGTTGAATCCAGTTCCAGCTGTTTTCACAGGACACTCATTTGTAATTCTGTACTCTGCCTGCAATACCGTTTGATCAGTGCAGAGGGGGGACAGGAGGTATCGGTAGGGGGAAGGGAGCTGAAGCTTTCCCCCTCTCTCGTCACCTCCCCCTCCCCAAAACCCCTACTCGCCCTCTCGCAATTGCTGTCACCAAGTATGAATGCCCCCTCTGGCCCGATGACAAGTCTAGCGTGAAACGCTTGGCTGCCCCCTGAAATTAGCAGTAGAGCCCCCCGGCAGCACATGCTTCTCATGACCCGCGCACAGTGGGCTGCCGCCAGATTCTTTTCATTATGGCTCTGGCCTGCAAGCCCCCTTACGCTACCTCCTTCTGCCTCTTCCTCCATGCCACCCTCCCTCTCCCCTTCCTTCTGTAGTGCTCAGCACATTGCTGTCGTAGGGGAAAGAGGGAAGGAGGAAGCCCAGTTCTCTGTGGGTGTTGCTGTATATCCAAGTGTCTTTATGTGTGCATACTAATTTTGTTTGAATGTGTACACCTCCTAGATACTGTGCATGTTTCTCTGTGTTGGCTTGACAGGACTAGTGAGAGAGGGGGAAAGACAGAGCAAGTTAGGAGTCGCAGTACAGGGAGTGAAAATGAGTGAGAGAGGAGGGGAGTAGCGCTACAGAGCGATGCCTGGAGGCTCAATCTGTTCTTCACTGAGCTACATCAGTGTTAGAGACAGCGGCTCGGGCCGC
>KV751322.1:5623506-5664659 GCA_001698575.1 Mola mola | reverse complement strand
CGGGCCGCGGGGAAGCCTCCACTCGTTCCATCATACTGTCAGGCAGCCAGCAGAGCTGCACAGGGAGACTCTCTGCTGCCCTCGGGGCCAGTTCAAGTCAACATCCCATTTCCTGGCCTCCTCGCCTAATTTCTTCGACGCCCCGACTTAAATTTCCAATGGCCAGTGTCTGCTGCTGCAGCTCAGCAGCATCAGGCCCGGGGCCATGTCAAAACACTGGGAGGTGGTGAGGGTTGTTCGTGCGTGTATGTTTGTGTGTGTTCACCTCTGCAGGCAAGAGAGGGAGCTAGTTACTGTCATACGGTCAGCAGAGGCTAGACAAAGCCAAAGGGATTCCTATGAAAGACGAGGTGCAGAAAAAAAAATCATAAATCACTTTTTTTTTTTCTCTCATTCTCTCCTACCTATGTCTCCATTTTTCCCCCCCACCTCTATATTCATAACACAGTTGTGTATTCCCTCTCCCCTCAGGTTTCTGGCAGTTTTCTCCCTTCTCTCTGAGCTGAATAAATGCTCCCTGTTCCCTCGTACATCTGTCATTACTGTCTGTTTGTTCCTTGCCGAACTACTCCAAGGATCATACCAGCTGCACAGCCGGCTCTGTCACTCCCTCACTTCCCTCAGAGGGCTGAAAGCAAAGGTTGACGGATTTCTTGTTGGAAAGGACAAGGCAATCCTTTAATTTAGAGAAGAAGGGAGACAGCCCTTCAAGTTTACCCCCACCACTATCACCATCAATCTATCCATACAGCCCTCCCTCTTCATCCTCAACTTCACCACATTCTTTGCATGGAAGTGAAACAGAGCGCTGCCAGGTCTCAGTGCTGTTTATATGGAGTCTGGGTAATGTTAATGTCTGCTTAGTTTGGCCCCATGTCAGGACTATATCTTTCCTCACCCTGACTTGATTTACATGGCCCCCACTGACTCTTCCCTTAAGTGTGTCAGCTCTAAACCAGACGCCTCTGTGTCGGGCTAATGCAAAGAACATTTCTCTGAGCTTGTCGTCCCCAGTCGTCCTTCACCCTCATTCTCTCTCTGTCGGCTTTCAACTGGCCTGTGAAAAGAGCTTTTGCTGAAGCCGTCTTTCTGTTTGCACAGCCAACTCCATGGTCCCAAGCACAAATATGGTTTTACGTGACAGCCTGTCTAGGCCTCTTCTGCAGGTCGATATCATTTCCACCTAGCAGAGTTTTGTTTTTTTTCTCAATCTCTTTCCCCCTGGACTCAACATCTTCACTGAGATCAATACTTTCCTAATCCAGAGCTCCAAGGCTGACCCAGGGTAATCAGCTGACTTCCCATGTTGCCTGCTGGGGAGGTCAAGGGTCAAATGGCTGTATAGATTTGATCCTGTGATCAAATCACTTTGCTAGGTGCTGCTTTCAAATAGAGCTCGTGAGGTTGAGGGCAATCACTTGATTTATTTTTTTTCTCTCTCACTGGTTCAAAGTCAAATGCCATATGGGTCACGTAAACCCTAATATTAATACGGCACAACTACTCAAGCACGAATGTATGTGTTTACATGTACACACATCACCTCCTCAACTCTGCCGTGACTCATGGCTACATTTGTTTCAGGGTGAGAACTTAAGAGCATGAAACAAAACATCCTGTCAGTAAATTCTGAAGGCTGAGTTGAAATAAGACTTCACCCTTTGCAAAACCTTTGGATTTGCACTGATGTTTCAGGCCTAGCAGGAAGTCCCCCACCTTCAACAAGGTTCTGCTTCCACGCCCCATCAGAATGGTCACGATACCTACATCACCACACCCCATCCCAGCATCGGCAGGAGGGAAATTGCGGGATGAAATTGGTGTTGTTTCACCGGGGCTTTGGTCCTCGACTATCAAAATGGACCATTACCCCCTCTGTGTGCTCTCTCTCTGGGAGACCTGGGCTTCTCAGGACTATCTCTTCCTTCCAGTCTGAGTTATACTACAGGTCCCTCGAGAATTGTTCTCAAACATGTAGTCGTTTTTTTTTCTGGTTATATTTTTGGCTTATCACCTTACTCACTTGAATGAAAGGTGAAGTGTTTCTTTAGTTTCTTTGTTTAATCACTGTGGCCTTGTTTTTATTCTAAAATGCAGCATTATTTTTACCCCTCAGTGCAAAATATTTTTAGGATCAAGTTAGTGGTTAAGTCCATGCATGATAATTTTGCAGTGCTATAAAGTAGTCTTCAGTAGTGTGAAATCAGTCAACGGATGTCCTTATCATTTCTCTGTTATTTTTTTACTTACTATTATATCTACCGTCCTTACAATAAATCTGTTGGCAACACTTCTTTACTTGACTTTGATGCAGAGAGGGAAGCTTTCATTACAAAAATTGTAATTTCAAGGCACAAATAAATCTGTGCACTTTCTTTTTATTTTATCTATTACTTTGTTTATTTTGACAAGAAACTGTGAATGACACTTTAATGCCTGCAGCTCAGTCAGCTTGTGTTTTGCCTATTTTTTCTTGCAGCAAGAATTGGGTTGCGATCAGTATTCAGGCAGACAGTCATCGACGCTGTGCCAGAATTTGTGTAACCCAGCTAGCTGCTTCTCCGTTTCTTGTCTCTGAGGCAGAATTCATGGCAGACTGTCCTCCGAATGTGACAAGTGGAACTGTGTGATTAATTTGGCCCGTCAGTTTAATGTGCTCCGGGATGCGCAACGCTTATTGTCTTCCCCCAGCACGTCTCTTGGAATCTGCTAGAGAAAATGTCCAGGAGAATCGAGACATCCGACCCTTCCCTCCCCTGTTTTTTTTCCTTCTTGATGCTCAGCCCTCCCTCATTTCAGGGCTGAGCTACAGTGTTGTCATGGGGGCCAGCTCAGGTCGAGACTTGGCTTCGACCGTTGCCGCTGGCGGAATAAATCTCCTGTCTCTGAAGTGTTGAAAGCTGTGTAAATGTCAAACGCATCTGTCTGATCTGCTGGCTGAGCGGAGGGAGGTTTGGAGAGGAGGAGGTGTGCTGGGAGGGAGGGCTGTGGATGAGCCATCCGCTGAAGCTGGTCCCACATTACCTTTCGGAGCTGGCGTTTGCCAGGTGCAGATGTTGCTGCATGCTCTGTGCCTCTGAAGAGCCAGGCTGTTTTTTTTTTTCTTTTCTTTTCTTTTCTTTTTTTTTGGCAGGGGGTGTTTGGTTTGTGAACATCTATGAGAAACTCAAGCCACCAGGAGCTTGGCTCCTGTCAGGCAGCTTAGTGAGCTGCATAGCTTGCCGATTTTAACAAAGTCCCCACTGACCACCAGATATGCTGTTTAGTGGTGTTTCTGTTGTGGATTCTAGATTTGCATTTCCGCATATAGGTGTTTTTTAGGCAGCATTCTAAATAACTTTACCCTGTGTAAGTATTCAAAGCACAGGGTGTAAAATGATGGGGTCTTCTTTTACACCCCCACACACACAAACATGAGCCGCACTCATCATTGTTTTCTTTGACTCCACCAAGTGTAATAGCCCAACAGAGGAATCATATACAGTGCTGACAAAAACTGCACTAACACTACCTCCATCCATCCATCCCCTCATCTCTATAGCTTCCCCACCGTCTGCTCTCACTGTTGTTTTGTTCCCCCTTTCCACCTGCCTCTCTCTCCCCTGCTGTGCTGCCTCCCTCTCTGTCTGTCTGAGCCATAGCTAGTATTCCCCTTCTACGCTCTGTTGCAGTGCGTGCTTCTTGTAAAAGGATAAGCACCATGCTGTGCCCTTTTGATATTATTTTTCCTCCTCGCCAGCTCCATCCTCATGAGGCCTCATCTCCAGTGTCATGGCTACTGCTGCAACAACAAGGCCAAGCATGCGCCCAGGGAATAGGCCAAGCCAGTTGTTCATATCAATCACCCAGGATTTAAACTCATCCCCTGTAATAGAGAGAAACCCACAACCACTGCGAGAATTAAGTCATCTGTTGAGCTGCATGTTAAGAACACGTTACACCCATTTCCTGGGGAGTGAGGTGGGATAAGAATGAGTGAAACTACAAATGGGTAGTGATTTGCAGGTTGTGATGTTCCCCTAATAGAAATGACAGACAATGAATTTGTCTGAATGGGAAATTGATTAACATGAAGCCTAAGCCTCTATCTTTCCTTAATGCTCTTCATTCTGTAATGAAGGTCTTTTGAAAAACAAAAGCTCAGAAATTAGGGTTTGCAACCGTTCGACAAGAGAAAGGAAGTTGCATAGAACCGTGGCCAGTATGTTCATTTTTCATTCCAGGTATGTGTAGTTTGTTTCAATATGGTTTTATATATGTTTTTGAAACATATTTTTGTTGGCATTTCTAACATCACAAAATAGAGTTACACATGAACAGACATTTTTTTGTAGGGGATATTTTCCACTGCCCTCTTTTTTGGCTTTTTTTTTTTTTAATATATGCCTATTTTTAACCTCATTGACCTGCTTTGAAATTATCAACAAAAATCACTTTACTCTAATTATTCTCCAACAGGTCTTCTTGTTCTTGTCTTGCGTCAGCATGAGCAGTGGGAGCTCAGGCATTTCTTGGCATTTTTGTTCTGCAGATAAAAATCCAGATACAACAATAAACCCTCCCCAAGTCTCAAGCCATGATGTTTTTCTCTTGGAGCTTCTGCCAGAAAGGACTCCTGCTGTATCCAGAGTAGGATGAATCACGGGGTACGGAAGCCACCCCACCCCCCCCAGACTCTCCTCCCATGAGAGATCTTGGCCACTGAGCCCTTGCACTGATTACTCTCGTTACTTAATTATACATTTGGACCCTCCGTAATCGCAACAAAGGTCCGCTGTGCCTCCATTGACCCAGCTCCCTCCTCATTGTGACCAGCTCTGAAAGGGAGTCAAACAAAATAAAGAGGGTCCACTTAAATATGTTGCCACAGGAACTTAATTGACAGATTGATGGCAGTTTTTCACCGGGGGCCCTCTCTCTCTATGTGGCTCTCCGCTTCAATTGGTCGGCCCCTCATGTGTCCCGCTGTGAGGTCCAGCAGGACTGGCCTGCAGCTCGGCCACTACTATTTGTAGCCCTCTAAAGAGAATTATCAGCCAAGAGCATTTAGCAGTGACAGGAATGTGACAAACTGAAGAGGGGATATTGGAGGTTGGATTTGAGTTGAGGAATGAGTTCATGTTTAGCATAGTGATAGAGATTTGTGTTTTATGTAAATGTGTGTAAATCATTTGAAAAGAGAAAAATTCAAACATTTCCTGCAAGCCGAGGTTAAAGACTCAAATGTCACACATTCGTTAAGACCAAAAATGAATAAAAATTGTTGCAAATGTTGCAAATCCTTTCTAATTACTTGCTAAAAAGAGTTTTGTGCCTCTGAACATGACAGGAATGAAAAGCTCTGGCCAGAACCAGTGTTACAAGGTCTGATGCTTTTCTCTTTTGCTTTTCTTTTTTTTCATTTTTCGGTAGAAATATTTGAGCCTGATCCCTTCAAATTCTTAAAGTGGAGTGACTTCATTCGTGTTGAAGAAAATCCATTTCACTTCTTAAAAGAACAGATGGTGATTTGGCCTTTGGCCGTGCTAGACAAGGCCCATTTTGAGAATAAAACATCTCTGGTTATTTAGTGCCTTTATCGATGTGGAAGTCTGACGGACAAATGAAAGAGGTTTTTCACGAGGTGGATTTTAAATACCACAGTTAATAGGAAATGTGTTTGAGTATTCAGACAGCTTAAGTTCTCTCAATCCTTTAGATACTATTTTGCAATTTTGAAGCACTCTTAAAAGGACATGCTCATTGAACAGTCTCTTCATAATAGTCCCCAGTGTGTAGTATTATTAATTTTTGTAAATTTACAGCATTGAATTTGTAACAGAAATACCAGAATGAGATTCTGTGCAGCTTCGGGACATGAAAAAGTGTCTTAGATTATCACATTTTCCTTTCCTTCTTCATCCTCTACAATGAAAGCAGTCAGTGAATGATTTTGCACACAAAAATAACATCTGCACTGATTATGGGGGAGATGGGAATGAATAATTCCTTATATTTCATGTGTCTGTCTCTTTTCTGTTACAGTGTGACAGCGAGAGTGACATTGATGACAAGGTAAGACTGCTTTTCCTGTGTTTATTCACCCGCCACATGAAGTGGCTGAGGGTTGGGAATAACAAATTTAAAGCTTTCAACTGAAAGAGGGAGATATTCATAGGGTGATGCCAAAAACCAAAAAAAAAAGATAGATGGGGGGGAAAAACCCTGCCGCTGTTTCTTGTAAGAGCAAGAAAGTTGACAGAAAAATGAACAAAAATGTAACACAGGAAGAAGCTTTAAAAAATATACAGTATTTATAAAAGTGGCACAATATTTCTTAAATATGATTTCTACTCTAGATCATAGCATACAAAATAAACTGTGTTTGCATTTACTCTCATTGCATGGCATGGTCTATCTGCTTGTTTCTCACACGTTCTACACAGTAGAGTTATCACTCCACTTTTTGCCTCCTATGTATCCAATGTATGTCAACATTTGAGAGCTATGGAATGATAACTGTGTTCCAGTGACAGAAATGCATTAAATTTTCTTCACAGATAGAGGTAAATATGTAAAAAAAAAAAAAAACTGTGTTGTTTCACATGGTGTGTTTTTGCTCTGAGCATTGTGAACATTGATCTTAAAAGCCTGTTTTTGCCACTTTTTTAGGATCTTACACTAGACTACAAGAGTGTCAGACACATTTCTCACTTGTTTTTCACATTTTTGCTCTGATTTTAAACAATGCAGCTGTCAGCAACACCAATTGTATGCATCATTGTTGATGGGGAAAGGATGTCCAAGGAAAACTGCAAGCTGAGGGTAAAGTTTAGCCGTTTCCCACCTACAGATGTGTTGACGTTTGTCAACAAGATGGAAGCAATAGAGATAAACACTGCATGAGCACATGAAGGTGACCCTGACATGATGGCCACAGTCTAGACACGGGATAAAAATAGCTAAATATGAGTGTAATCGCATTTCTGATGTGTCACATAAAACATGAACATCTGAAAAAACACTAACCTTATCAGCATTGCAGTTTGCTTACAGGAAAACATTCCAGTGACATCATCCTGTTTTAACCACTTGACAATTGGCAGATGGAGTCAGTTTCATGTCTGTGTATTTGTTTATTCCACACTTGGAGGTGGTTGTCTGATGGCAGCCACCTGGTTACAAGATGAAACGCCTTTGGGGAACCTTGTGCATTCTAATTCATCCACAGTTTAGCAATTACTCCCTGGTAAATGAATGAGATAGCATGCCTAATCTCTTGTAAGCTTAGCTCCCAGTTCTGCGGAAATGTCTGCAGCTCTCCCTATAAATAATACATTGATAGCAGTCCCAATTTGCATTAGCTGTAGCCTGACAAGTCAATGGGCTTTTATCTCTTCAATGAAGCGAGAGGGAACCGAGGGCTCGAGCTAGTTGACACGGCAGAGAGACATAGTAGGCCTGTCAGTCTCCATACAGCTCCCTGGCATCATTGTGTGGGGTCAAGAGGCAGGGAAGGAAGTAGGAAGAGAGCTCTTAGAGTATTTCCAATTCAAGGGTTTCTTCACCTTCCCACTATAACAATTACTTGAAACCTCTGACAGTTCGATACAAATTTTGACGTATAATGATAGAAACTGAACTCTACAATTAAAGAAAAAATAAGAAACTATGCATACATTCTGTGGCGATACTTTGTTGTATTTTAGCTGTCAGCCTCCATCTTCTGAGTAAAACAACTCCACATTGGCTTTTGGCATCACTTATGTCAGCTAGTTTAGGTGGACTGCAGTACAGTTCAGTGTGCAGTGGACTATCAGACATTGCTGCCAATTTTTCAGCTGGCTGATTGTTGAACTTTGCACAAATTATTAGAGTAAACTGTCAAAAGCCAGACTGTTGCTCTGCTTGTTACAGTATGTCATGATGTGGCATTTAGTGTGATACATTAAACACTGAATGTAGTATCTGATATCCAAGTCATTAATTGGAGTCCACTGGACATCAAAATAATACTGCAGATTAACAAGAAATTTGTAACCGAGCCTGCAGTCATGGTTTGTGTGAAACTCTTTGTCACTCCAAGGCAAACAGAGAAACAAATGCAGGCTATAACAGATCTCAAACATGATTTGGTTTGAAATATGTAATATTGCTAAGCTAGAGGAGACATTTCTCACTAAATATTAATTCTAAATCACTGCTAGCTGTCTATAGCTTTGCTTTTAAAGTAGGATTTCATAACTATCAATTTTAAGTAGTTGCCAAGTCTTTCCAAAGAATAATCAACTACTCCCTAGTAATTATGTAAGAAAGACACAGAAAGGGCTTCCACTGACCAATGAAAATTGTATTTTGTATTGCAGACATTTCAAGTTTTCCACCAAGACACCCAACCAAATCATACATTTTATAATCACAAGAAAATAAATACCAATTTGGCTCCTCTGAACAAAATCCACTGTTTTGTCCACGACTAGTTTACTTTTGCCTACTAGTGGTAAAAGTAATTGACTAGTCAATTATTTGGAGAAACGCCCAATCTGCAAGTGCATATGATTAAACACCAATGTTGTAACACAAAAATCCTACATGGAAATGAGTTTTAAAATTTCAGATGATTTGAGAAGACTCCTCTAGTGTCTTTACATTAACTTTTGTTGTTAAAGGTAATAACAAAGCAGTAAATATACGCAATTTGAGTACCCTATTTAACAGCTTATTATCTGAGTTAGAATATAAGGTCAAAAATTATATTTCCCATTGTTCTAATGATGGTGATGATGATCTTTCCTTTTCATTTGTGGCCATTAGAAAACAAATGACAGCAGTGAATAACCAAAACAAGTTGCCTCTGTTAATGCACTCAATGTATTTGCCAGGGTTACAAGATGAAAAAAAAAACTGGTTAAAAGGCTAAAGCAGTGTTGACCTTTTCTCTTCCTCCGAAAAGACACATTATCATAATGAAGCTGATGAGAGGTGCAAATCATCCACAGCAAATTGCTGACGGAAGAAGAAGGCTGAGAAAGAAACACTTTGACAGGCTGTCAGGCAGAAGAAAACCCACAATGGTGTAAAATTTGGCTTTCATGAGGAGAAAGACAAACACTGTCATTTGTAATTGCTTGCACTCAGGATAACTTGACAGCGATAATTTTCTGCAGCATTTCGCTGAAACAGGTGCCAGCTCCTCTCGTATCTTTCCAATGAAAACAAAGACTCCTTTCACATCAGATTACCAGTCACCTGAACACCCACACTGACAGGATTTCACAGATTAACCTAATTAGAATATTGCTTCCAGGTGTGCCCCCAGGGTGCAATCAGTTACGCTGTATTTGAATAAAACTGACGAGCTGCTGCCACAGCAAAGTCGGTTTGTGTTGCTTGCAACTTGTGACGCCTGCTTGTATCAAAGCGATGCATGAGAAAGCATGCAGCACTGCGTTTCGGGAACGTGTCAGACTTGTATGCTTCCGAGATTGCCGGGTCACCTCCAAATCCGACGCAAGGCAGCTGTGAGGGGGATCCTTATGTACATTGCATTAGCCTTGAAGAACTCAAAATCTGTGTAGCATTTTGCCTCGGGAGCCCTGTCATTTGATGTCCATGATTGCAAGGTGTTTGACAATCTAAGGTATTCCTTGTGTAGATAACAGCCCTAACCTTGCCTAGCATATGTCTGCTCCCTGGGAGCAACCCAAATAATAAACAATTCCTTATCGAGAGTGATGTTTTTCGCTGTCTTTACTGTAATTGAAACAACACTTACTGTGTTTGCGCATAGCCATGCTAAATTAGAGGAACAAACCACATGTTGGGTAAATCACTTGGCAATACAGGGACTGTTTGTTTTCAAGTCAGTTTGAGGCCGCGCTTTGGAACTGGGAACATCATTCATTCCTAATCCTTGATCCAAATACTTTGAGCCACTTAATGTCTCTGTGTGACTGTCAGTTGATTAAAATGTTTACATGCCCCAGAACACGTGTTAGCTATTCAGCGTATCACAAAAAAATCGTCGAATGAAAGGCTTTGCTTGTGTAGTGGTAATATCTGTCATAACAAGATGTCACAAGGACAGTGTTAGATATGATTGTAAGATGTGCATAAATCCTGGTTGGATATTTTTCTGTGGCCTATTTATGTTTTTATTTACATTTGCAATGACTGGTGCAGCACCACAACAGTTTTCTGCTGTTCAGAGCATTAAGCTCAAGTCATATTTATCTGAAAGGCCCTTAAGACTTGCACTTTTCATAATCACTTTAATAACACAAGTCCTGCTCAAAAAGTCCCTCTCAATTGTGACAGCCATTGCAAAACTGTTCTCACCCAGCCCTGCTCCTACCTGCAGTCCATCAGCGAGCCAATGCTGTCAATCAGTCACATGCCTGAGATACTCAGTGAAGTCAAGATGGCCATTTTCTGTCATTTGAGAGGCAGAGAAAGAAATAGAGTGGGATTCATCCCTTCTCAGTTCATGTTCATGCACTCTCCTGAAGTGTCATCTTATCTCCGCTCGGCCCCACTTTGCCATCCTCGCTGGCTCCTCCAATTTCCTTTGTGTTCTTTCTCCTGTGCAAATAATACAGTGGCTGTCTGTCCTTGTGCGAAACATTAGCATGAGCTGCTTACTTTCGCTGCAGCCTTTAATGCAGTGGCCTCACGTCAGATGCGTTACTACCGCTACCGCCGCATTACCACAACCTCTGTGGAGGACAATCGGGTCGGCTAATTCTATTTGGGCCTATTTGCCGAGCAGTCACTCTGCAGGAAGTGTAACTGTCTCTGGGGGAGTCTCCAAGGACCATTACCACATCCTGTCTATGAGCTCTTTCATAGCCTAGGTGTACTCATCTACCAGTGCATAGCATAGTTTCTGATTGACACATTAATTCCTCCTCTACCCCCTTATCTTCCCGTTGTGTGTGGAATGAATGCTATATCATCGCGTCACAGCATCTCTACCGTCTTATCAGTAATGACTCGTCAGCTAATGGCATCCTCCTAGCTGATATATTGGGGGGGTTGCGCCCTATGAAGTTAGCAGTGCAACGAAAAACAGGCATGCTGCGGGGAGTTCAAAGAAATCTGTTATCTGTACCGCAGCAACCCTACCCTCTTTACTTTTCCTTTCAATCTTCCCTCACTCTGGTATGTCCTCTTCTTTATGCACTAATACCCTCTATGTATCATTTTCACCTCTTCCCTTCTGCTGCCATCTTGGAAAAAGCAAAATGGCAATAGTAATATATATTCATGTATGTTACCCTTCCTACATATCCCTCCCCAGCCCCAGATGCTTTTTCACGTTCCAGATTGGTCTCCAAGAGTCATCATATTCAATAACTACCAGGCCACCCACAGGGCCACTGACAACCTCAAGGCATTTTTATGGACGGGGAAAAAATGGACTGGCCTAATGTTTCCGCACAAGTGATCATCCGTCCTCATCTCTTTAATGAAATTAGATTAAGTGCACCTGGGAAAGAGCTGAGAAAGCAGAATGCCTCGCCACCTCCTTTAATCTAAAACCAATTTGCCAGTAATATTCCTTTCCTCCCAGCTTGGGATTCGCCAGCACTGATTCAAAATGGAGGAGGAACGAGATGAAACCAGGGCTGACTGGTTGCATTCTGCTCCCCACAGGCGCTGTGAAATTAGACCTGACACTGGCAACACAGGCCTTAATATGGAGATGTCATTTTTCTGCTCTTGCCTTTGTCTTTCTCCCTCCCTTCCTTCTTTTTTTCTCTTACACGGTTCGTTCACTACAATTTTCACTTTCTGACCAAAACAGTTACAAGAAATATCACACAACTTAAAGATTTACCACCCACACAATCCCACCCCCGAAATAAGGCCGCAACTAAGCTTAAGGTCCACCTGAAACAGACAGTGGCGAGTATGTAACTGCTGTTTTGTGATGAATTTCCTACTGAAATGGGAAAGAACCAATCACAAGATAGAAGGTGTGGCATAACATTGGGATGAACCTGGCTAGCTGGTTACTACAGCCACAGTAGCTATAGCTCTGTTAAGCTCCGCTGAACTCGAACATTGAAGACTGACTAACAGCTTGATGCCATGACATAATTGGTTAAAGTACATGGTGATATAATTTCATGTGACGTGGTTTTACTGGTTGAAAATAACATTGGATTTTAATATAAAAATACAAAGAAAAACGTGTTTTTTGTAATTTTTTTGGCATATATCATGCAATAGGCGACAGTATAATCGAGGATGTGATCTAAGTGGGTTAAAATTATAGTTATTCTTTTATTTCAGGTGGACTTTGAAGGAGCAGTTTGCAAAATGGTGAGTCATTACATACTGTTGCTGTAGGTCAGTTACCAACCTAAAGCATCAATTTTTGACAAAGGAGAAAAGGTTTAGACTAAAAATATCAACTCTGTTACTTATACTTTAAGGGTAATAAGAACAGTCATATTTTAGAAAAAAATAATGACTTTCAGGATTGTGTTTTGGCGAGTACCTCACTCACATTTAGTTATTACCTCAAATCTCTTAAATTATATTGAGCTGTTTGCAACATGCACTCCTGTTTTAGCCCTAAATCACATATGCTCTGCAGGGTAATATTTTTTTTCTGCTTTGTTTAGTTTTTTCTTTTAATTTTGCCGTTGTCAAGATATACATCTGTTATGCATTTAGCACTCAAGTACGTGGTCGTCAGGGAACATATTAGGATTTGTCTGTGAAGTGAAGACGGACGCCCTTAGTCTTATACGATGTGTGTTTGTATACAAGCTCGGAGGCAAGTGAGTGTAAGGGCGCACTCAGCGGTGAAACCCAGCCCCAGTGCATGATGGGAAGAAGAGGCACAATGACAGAGAAAAACATGAAGCCTCTGCAGGGCCAGCCAGCAGACACAGCCAACTGACATCAGCAAAGACGACTTGTCACCAGCAATGAATGTCATGCAATAACGCGGGGGCAGTCAACATGGCTGTGGCATCATTGATGTGGCACCCAATAGCCTGGGCCAGATTCTTTCTTAAAGGTTAGCACTGATGTTGGCAGTGCAGATGAAAATAGAAAGGCTGTGGCAAGCAAAACCATGCCAGCCACTCAACAGAGGTGGTGTGAAAACATAACATGGCATCAGGACTGTAATCTTCTTTCACTTACTGCATCCCCTCAGTGTTTGTGTTGGCAGAAAGTGTTAATGGAACAGATAGTCGTCCCTTTGTTCTCCAGAACAAAATTACTGCTCCTGTCTCTTGGAAACACCAGTACCACTGCTAGCCACGCTCAACAGCTTGTAATCATTGTTATTGAAGGAGTTATCGTTGCCTCAATGAACACCGGGTTTTGGTACGTGTTATTCCTCCACATTGACTACATCCATTTTAGAGTTAGCTTTCCTCAAACAGTATTTTTGCCCGCTCTGGAGAGATCCTTTTGTGTAATAGGAGAGTTTTCAGCGTCAGACAGGTGAAACGCTCGATTGCACAATTTCCTGCTCGAGAGCTCGTCTGTTCAATGATACAGTGATAGAGAAAGCATGGCATGTCACATCAAACAAGACAAGTGGCGCAGTATCACAGGGTTGTATCACCAGTCCTGTGGAAAAGAATCGCACACTTTGATGACTATTTTAGTAATAAATAATTCTTAGGAGTTCACCTGAAAGTACACATCTGCTTTCTTTGATCAAATGTGGCAGTTCTCTCCTATATTAAAATAGATTACTAAGATTTCTGTGTAATTTTTAAAAAAAAGCAGGTTTCATCAGTTCCATAACTACATGACTAAATAGGAAAACATAAAACCTGTCTCATGTAATTAAGCTGAATTCACCTTCTGTGCGTTTTAAGTGACGCACTCACAGCTGTTGTGCATTGCTAGCAACTAGCAAGTAAGGCATAACACAAGGAGTCATCTTGATGCATCAGTGGGACACAAAGTTAAGCAAGCAGCCAAACTGACTAACCTTTTCTTGTGTGTGTGTCTCACTAAAGACATTCATTGTTTTTCAAGTGGCCTGTGTTTGAACAACAATCCAAGCACAATACACATTTTTCCACATAAGAAATAAAAGTAAAATCAATTCCACATTGGGTGCAGATGTGCTGCAGAAAGAGGAAAAAAACAACACAAATGTTTCTGTGTACGTGGATGTAAGGTTTGAATGTTTCTTCTTGTGCATAAACGTAATGTCTAAGTGGGTTTTTATTCAATAAACATAGTTGGACTGTAATTACTTACACATTTCTGCTGGCTGGAAATGCAAGACAGACTTTGTGTGCGTTTAGGGCTGGCAGACCGGGACTCATGTCTATCCAAGCCTTGGCTTGTCTGCGCCAAACATCCTAATGCAAGAGGACTTGCTTTTCCTCCACAACAAACGGCATACGCAGGCAAGGATAAATATAGAATTCCCCGTTGTTATTAGGACCCAGTGCCATCATAGATAACGTTTCCCTGCTTCCTCATCGGCCAGGAATACATAAGTCCACTGTAGCTTTTAAAAGAATGTAAGGAAAGGATCAGTTCCCCTCCCAGTCTAAGATGCTAGTCAGTAAGTCACATTTGTTGTCTGAGTTTTTACAAGGAAAAACAACACATTAATCTTGATGTCAAAGCCACTGGCACTTTTTCAGACTCAGTAACTTTCACGACCTTGAGTCTTTACTGGAAGGATCATTTGCAGCACCCACAAGGGTGATGATGGACAGTAAAGGAAGTTATTCGGAGCCTCTCTCATACCCACCGATAGAAACATACTCCATGTTTCTTTAGCTAACCATTTGAACATCTTTAAGTCAATCTAAACACTTGCATGCCTGTGGA
The DNA here is from genome assembly GCA_001698575.1 of Mola mola. Taxonomy (NCBI): domain Eukaryota; kingdom Metazoa; phylum Chordata; class Actinopteri; order Tetraodontiformes; family Molidae; genus Mola; species Mola mola. Next base: position 5,649,854 of record KV751322.1, on the reverse strand, counting down.
TGCCTGGCAACAGCCATACTTCAAACTCTACAGGCCCTCACGTCACTCGGGCTCTGAAGGGAACTTTCCGTGGGTGATGTGTATGTGATGTGGAAAGCCTGGAGTGCAGGCTGAGATCAGGCCCGAACACACACACACGCACACAGAGGGTGGCCAGCTGCCTTCAATTAAGGCCCAGCCAGTTCATTCCCTTATACGCAAAACCAGCCTGCTTTGATCTGTACCAGTCAAGGGAAAAGGTACATGGCTTGAGAGATTACAGGAAAAAAAAAAAAACTTATTGTATCAAAGGTTGCTCCATAAAACTTAACGGGGGATTTTTAGGCTCAGAGGATGGGGAAGCCGATCTTAACGACGGATGTCATTCATGTTTATTTGCCAGTTATTTTCCCTTTGCCTTTTCACTGAGCTTTAATTATTAGACACACCTGGCCCTCTCCGAAGTTAGAACTCTCCCCGCCGCTTTAGTTTTATGGACACTAATGATCATTTCTGAGTCTTTTAGGGCACAATGGCACAACTGAAGCTGATGTGTTTGTTAGTTTTTATGAGATATGTCTGAGGTTTAGGGCCGCAGACAAGAAACCAGCATTAAAACTGTCCCCCTGCCAGGCACCACAGACGCAGGCGGCCTGAACATCCATTAAATTAATTTGACTTCATTAGTGCAGACCTGCTAGGCCTGGGGGTGCCCATAGAGATGCCGGGGGGGGATGGTGGTTGAGTGGCACCAGCCGCTGCGCTCTGAGAAGAGCGAACACATGGCACCGACAGGCGTAATATGGCCCCAGTTCTTACACCGGGACGGCTGCCAAACAAAGGCAACATGCGTCACTGGCTTTAGGGGAGCTCAATCAACACCCGGTCGGAGCATTAACACCATGCATGCCATGCCACATCAGTTAGGGGGCCGCAGGTCGCTGGGCAGCCAGCTAGTCATGCGTGTGCACACTGCAAATATGGCAGTATAATATGATACAACGACGCTGCCAGTAGCTTGACCTACTGCCATCACCTTTGTGTCTGCTGCCAGAAACGCTCATGTTATTAGGTTCCAAAGCTCACGTTTAACCCTTGTTGGTGACTTACAGAACTGATAATCGCAGTTTTAAGTAAGTATAAATTCATCGTCAATGCTGCAGGACTACACAGACATAATTATGCCATTCTCCGAAACCCTGTAGGTGAAATTCTTTATTAGACTGAGGTTAAAATACATATTTTTGAAGTTAATGCACCAAGGCTTGAAAATAAACTTCAGCTTTTTAGTTTGTCTTTATGAGTTTATTTGTTTCTGGATGTTAAAATCTCTTAAGCCCAGTTGCATCCAGCCACTGAATGTCATACCACTAGAAGGATAAAATTCTGTTATACATTGTTTTACATTATTGTTGTCCTTACTTACTTATTCGCCCCTTAACAGCACTTGTAACATGCATCCGTCCGAAACCTGCTTCTGTAACGTCTATGCAGCTGCTGGCTGCTTCTGGAGCTTACAACCTCTGCTGGGAGTTGTGCACCTGAAAAATGTGAAAATAAATAAATAATGGGAGGCTTTAAGTCCAGATAGGACTGAAAGTTAGCCTGAGGGTGGTAAGTGTTATGTCTGACAGCAGTGAACACTTTGATCAGAGGGCCCAGTTTGAAGATTGCTTCCACATCTGCACAGGGGGAACGAGCTGTAAACTGCCAAGAAGCATTTTAATGACACTTGGATTATAAAATGAAAGGGGGCTCCAGATGGCAGGCAGTGCAGCGGCTGCGGTTCAGGGGGGAGGCTGTTTAAACTGCTTTTTTATTGATAAAATATGGGGTGAAAAATTGCGCTGAGCTTATTAGGGATCCCGCTGTGATGTTGCTCAGCTGCCCAAGCTGTTCACCATGGCCCCAGTCCAAACATGCCTCCATAAATTTTTAGCAGCACCTTTAAATCTGTAAGATCTCTGCTTGTTAAGTTCATCCTGGCTCACCAAAATTCCCCACACCATATTTGTCCTTTGAAAGGCTTGTTTGTGTCCCTTTTTTTTTGATTGGCTGGATGATGAAAGGAATGTTAGTAGTTCAGCATAGACTGTGAAGGTTGGAAAGAGGGATTCCTGCGTAGCACACTCATCATCGTCCACCAAGAATCAGCCTATAGCCCTTAAACATTTTAGTTCCTGCATTATTTCATTAGCTCTGCTCTCTTAGTAACAAAATGACATCAGCATTATGAATTCAAGACTCCGCAGTTGTGCTGTTGTGCAGAAATAGCCATCTGGGCATTGACATTTAGGAACTGGCTGCAATGGTGGCCGGAGGGGGAGAAACAGTTGGACATAGTGTGAGTTGACTATGAAGTTCAAGCATAAATTACATAAATAGTAAACTGCTTTAGAATATACTGCAGTAAGAGCAAGGAATGTCCTTTTTACACTCAGTAAAGAAGTGAGAAATATAATGGATGGAAAAAAGATGGGTTTATTCCGTAATGAATTCCCTTTTACAGGTGTCACCTCAAGCATTTTAAATGCACTTTTTGGATAAAAGTTGGGATGATTCATTTAGGGAAAAGAGATAATAATTACATTTTTATACCATTTATAGTAATGTTGTTTAAATGAGATTGTCACCTTTGGAATAACATTCTCCCGCTTTCTTATTACTTTACACTAAATTGGTGTCATGCACATCTTTGATCTGAAGCTCAAATTGAATTTGCTTGAAATGCGAATAGGCCTGATTGAAATGCTGGGGAAAATCATGCTCTCAATAAAATGCATCGCTGAAAGCAATCTTGACTCCATCAAAATCCATACATGTCACAGAGTGGGCTCCTTTCAGCTGAGATATGTTGTCAGCCATGCTCTCACTGCTAATTTAAAATCCATTTAAGCTGATAGGGTGGTTGACTAAAACGCTGTCATGACGGCCTGGCAAAAACATACACCTGCATTTTATTTTCCCACCCTCAGGAAAACAGGCATCCCCAATTTATATTCCATAACTACCACTTCAAGGCCACTCTGCCGCGCCCCCATTCCACCCGAGTGCATCGAAGACAATTACTGTCGACATCACATCAGCTTACAGCTGTTTGTTTGCTTGTTTGTCTCTTTATGTGACTTAAAACGGCCTTCTACCGTCCAGGGAAACTTCCCTCCCATCTGCCCTCCCATATGAGTTTACATGCATACAGAGACATATACATGCATAAGCTTTCACAGAGAAGGACAGAGAGCAGACAGCCTAACGCACTAATTTGTAATTACAACTGATAAAAAGATGAGTTGCCAGACTTGTTGTAAGTGGCAGTTCTGAGCTGGACTAAGGCTTCAACCACAAACCTTTCTTCCCTCCTCCTTGCTCTCCTTCAAATGCTTTCTTTTTTACCCTCTGCAGAAAATAGTCAGAAAGGAAGGTGATGGCATAGTTGCTTTTGGCACGTTTTTACTGCTCAAAGCTCCGTGCTCTATCTGTGTTCCTTTTCTTTTTAGCCCCTCACATCCCCATCTCCCTTCTTTCTTTACCTTCACATGGATCCCATAGGATAGAATAGGGAAAGTATCTCAGAGCATTCAATGCGTTTGAAGTGCAGGGCAGATGGGAGGCTCAGGGGACTGCAAAAAATGAATCGAGGCTAGTAATAGGAAAGATGTTTGAATCCTCTCCCCTATAAGTTATTTATCAGAGGCCCTTAGTGGTAGAGGAAGACTTCAGAGTGCTCCCTTAATGTAGCATCTGATGAGTAGAAGGGGGGCTGTTCCAGGAAGCACTGCTGTAAAACAGGAGGGGAACATTAGCAGGAAAGTCTCTGAGGGCCCAGGCAAAGAAAAGGAACAGCACGTAGGGCGGCTCTTTCCCAGCATGCAACACAGGACAGAGCTGTACAAGATGATGTCCCGGGGCCCCCCCACCAGCCAGTGATATTACACGTGGTACAGAGCACAGAGTGCTGTGTACCATGATAATTGCGTTTCATCAGACAAGATACTGGAAAAAGTAGACAATGACTGTTGATTACTGTGGTAGCCATTGACATAATGATATTCACCATGACTTCCTACTATGTTCACAACTTTGTTTACTTTTTATTAAGAATTATTGGCTTTGAACAATACCGCATAAAGGTCAGAGAACCAACCTGAGCTTTAACTGTTACATCATTAAATAATTCAAAGAGAAAACACTTCATGGGTAATTTCTGTCTCCAGACCCTCAGACATCAGCCTGGCCTTCTTTAAAGGATGTGCTTAAAAGATGAGATTTTGAGTGCTACTGCCAGGGCCTGTGATAATAGATTAAAGCTACTGATGAAAATACAATTGTGTTCTTGGCAGATTGAAGTTGCTTAAACATGATTTAAAGGATGGTGTGCTAAAATTATCCATTGCAGCAGAGCATTATGGCCATTTTTTACAAACCAAAATCATCAAAGAACAGCAACTACTAAATGTTCAAACATTGAAATTATTTGTTCTTAATTCTCAAATGTGATATAATTTTTTTTTTTTCTTGCTAATCACCAACCTTGACACATCTTTATTATCAAACATGACTAACATTAGCAACAAGCCAAATTCTCATTGCAGTGACTGGAGTAAAACATAGGGGTGTTAGAGACTAGAGACTTTTCATATACAATCTCAAACACCACTGAGGGCCATAACCAGGGAATTCTCTGATCACCAGACACTGATGGCTCCTTAACAATCTTTAAGGCCAATGAAGAGGAGCTAATGATAGTTTCTTTGTATCTGCTAATTGCTCTCCCTGGACCTCTGCTGTGGCCTGTGTCTTCTAAGCATTTGTCACCAGGTGAACACAGCTCAGACCTTGAACTCATTCTCTGTAGCCAGGTGCGCTGCCAAAGATGATTGTCCTCAGGTCTCATTTTACCGTAGGGTGGTGTAAAAAAGATGTATAATTTACATTTTGGTAAATATAATTTAACATCAGTATTACACTCCTATCCTTTATCTATGCTTAAGTCAAGATAACCTCTGGTGATCATGAATTGCTTTATGATTTCACCCATAAGTATGTATAATGTCATGCAAAGTGCGTTCCAGGGTATAGACCTGCCAGTTTGAATAGAGGGTACCATGTTAGTGACATGTATCGCCTCACCTAGGCGTTAAATAGTTGTGGTTGTGTGAAAGAGCATAAAAAAGTAGTATAAAGATATCACGTACAGTCTGTAATGCCATACACAACATTGCAAAATTATGTAATATGCTTACTTCACTTAGGCACTATTACCTGTTTACACTGTTTCAAGCATAGAGTGAACATCAGCTGAAGTGTAACTCAGTACAATAAAAGTAATAGACTCAACATTCCATATTTATTATTAACGACCACAGAATGAGAACATGTCATTTTCACACCTCTATGAGTCATGACATGACACTGACCCTGGTGTGCCAAATATATGCCTGTGTGTGATAACAGTTTGCATGCACGTATCATGAGCAAATCGATGCTCAGTGTATAGCCACATCGATATGACTGTCATTAACAACATACAAGAATTGTATCAGTGAACAATGAGAGGATGGAAGTAGCTAAAAGTGAGTTTTACATTTTTCATTTGACTTAATTATTGAGGAAAGAGTATAAAGTAGATTATCAAAATTCGAATTTTTCTATGAAATGATTTTGCTTAGACATTATATTTGATTTAATTTGATATGAAGTTGGCCTGCTACCAAAGCAAGTGCAATCAATAAAGTGTGTGGTGTGGCATTATTTGATGCCATTTCACTGGTGGCACTTTATACAACTGAATATTTCCATTCACATAATGGATATCTGAATGGAGTGCTCTTTTGGCATGGTTGTGATTTTAGGGGTAATGGTGTTGGTAACTCTGACAATATCACATTAACTATAAAGCCACTTGTATGTCTATGATACTAGATGTTGACATTTGTTTCTGGGCAGCTGCATTAAACAATCTGGCTCTTTGTTCTGGACATATTAGCCTCTACCAAATCAAAAATTAAATAGGCAGTTTTAAAATCAGCTACATTTTTATATGGAGACATGGACATATTTTTTCACGCGCAACGTGTGATGCGCATGCATCAGTGGCCATTTTGAAGCACTGGTGCAGCATTACAATGGGCAACAATTTGCATATCATTTCATGTTAGGGATATTAGATTAATGGCTTTGGACTGGTGTGATGAATACTAATTTTGCCTTAAATCATGTCACTGCTCAGACATCATCAGCCTGCCCAAAAGGCAGCTGAGCAGCTAAGCTTTCCGACATTTTATAAGGTCAGCTAACATCCCAAGTCAAGCATTTCCTGTTGCTCATTCATTGTAGCCCGTTATGGCACTTGTTGTAAATGTTTGCTATTGTAGGGACTGGCATCACTGTTGCGGATATATGTGACCACCACAACTGGATCTTATTAAATCATAAATGTTGTGGTGCCTCAGTCCCTCCCCCCAGTGGCCCCAATTTGACTCCCAGCATGGTTGTCCCTGGCACAGGCAGCTTTTTGGCCGCAAGGCGCAATGATGTTAATGATGTGTGAAAAGGCTACATAGATAGGTAGGAAAGCAGACCTTCATGCAGTATTTTAATGTCATCAGAGACTGTTTTGATTTCCCCCCAATGGGTTGTACTGTAAAACAACATGACCAGTGTGGATGTGAAATATAAGAACCAAGTGCCAAAACAGTACCAAGAGGCCACTGTTTTCCTCAAATCTTGTTGTCACTGGAAGACGTTTATCCTGACTAACTAGCATTTCTAATTAGGTTTGAATAAGATTGAAAAATGAAAACGCTAAAAAGTCCATAACTCAAAGTTGATTGCTTGCCATCAATGGACAGTATTAAAGAAAAGATAAATGTTATCGAAATCAACAAACAAATACAACAACATTTTTAGTCAAATTTTGTAGCCACTGTATCTACAAGAGTTAAGTTGTGCCATTTATGAAATTATTACTTTATTAATGGACATGTTAAAGGTTCATACACAGTAGGAGAAAAACATTCTGTACAGAGGCATGAACAGGAACTGCATACTTAATTGTAACACAAAGAAAGTAATTGATTTAGCTCAATTCCAAGCCAAGCAACTTAAGACACAGCATTCATCACAATAGCGTCATTAAAAATTACTGAAGTGTACCCCTATAACTGCAGGAAAAGAGTGTTTATAAATCCTTATTTTACTCTGTGTCCCTAATGAGCGCTTAGGCAAATGAATGAAGACCAATTCACATTGATTTATCAATAACAAAGCCTTTATGGGATAGTATAATATGCCGTTGAGTCAAAACCATACTATATTGTGCAACTGTCTATGGCGCCATAAAGCTTGACGGCAGATTTGCTTTAATAGTGAAGCAATAATTTCATTTTCATTCATTTTCATTCATTCATTTTATTCGAATGTTTTCATATCCATTTTGCATGAATTTCTTAATTGTTATGCTGAACCACTTATTTTTATCGAAATGTGTTTATTTATATGAGTCTTTGAGTGTGTGTCACTTCCTTCGTTCTCCTGAGAGTAAACGGCTATCCAGGAGTACGGAGGGAGGAGGAGGGAGGAGGAGGGAGTGTGTCCAGAGGGAGCTGTTTGATTGATGTGTTTTGGGGGTAGAGGAAGGCGGGGGTGTAGTTTTGAGGATGATGAGGGGATGGAAGCTTGATGGGACTCCGCTGCAGGAGGGAGGCAGGGCTCTTAAGTGGGGGAGGAGGGGATGGGAGCTTTAACAAGCTCTAGATTGTTAGTGACAGGCAGATACTTCAACACTTAAAGTAGAAGGTTTGATTTAATCACAGAGCTGTCATTTGTTATTTGTCTGGCTTGCTCCACCGAGGCTACGACTGATCAACTGCCTCGTCCCAGGAGAGCCTTTTTTTTCCCCCTGTAATATCTAAATCCCCTGCACAAATTACAGGCCTGCACCACCTCCCATCCCAACCCCTCCACTCTCCTCCTCAATTCAGTCCTGCCACGTTACAAGACAAATGCCAGAATCGGGGGGCTTTGCTAAGACAGGAAGGTGGCCTGGCAGCACATGGACATGGAAGATACTGTGAAAGAAAAGGAGATGGAATGGCCTGAGGGCCACTAAAGATCATTAATAGCACTGTCAGAGAGGTTGCCAGTTGGTTAACGTTTCATAAATAAGAAATGAGCTCCTACCTCCTTGCCATTCTAGTTCATTAATAATGCCTGTTGTGGCCATTTTGTTGCGTCATCCTTTAAAAGGAAGAGAGACATAAAAGATAGAGAGGGATTGAGGGATTTAGTGCCTCGCCTCTCTGCTGTCTTTGGTAATGCCGTAGGACACCTTTCCAAATTAGCAATGAGTCCCCAAAACCACAGAACAGAGGCAATTAATCCCACAACTGGGCAGAACCCTCGCATGGATTGGTCCCCCATCTAGTCTGCTTCCCTATTACTACTGAAAATGTTTTCAGCAAGCAGCAGTCTTTTCTTAATTTTTGATTGGAAATATAATTTAAAGCAGTTCCATCCAACTGTTCCGTTGAGGTCAGAGATAAAGAAATCACTGAATGGAACGATTGAAAATGATGAGAGAGGAGGGTTAGTTGTTAAACAGAGAAAGGAAGAAGGTTCCAAGGGGTCATCCTGCAGGTACTACCATTGCCTTTTAATTAGGGTGAATGGATATAATTCTTTAATAAAGGCCAAGGACCTGGGGACTGATGAGGCTGATAGTAGTATATACCCTCCCTCCCCGCTCTCCACTCTAGACATGACTCCACTCTGTGAAGGCATAGATAAAAGGCTGAACCAGGTCAAAAAGGACAGCAGGGTTTCTGCTCCATATATTCACTATTACCCATTCTTCTTTTACTCTTCTCACTCTTCCTTTTCCCCAGATTTTCCCTTTCATATTTTTGTCACGCAAGTCTCTTTGCTTTGGATTATGTCCAGTGTCTCCAAACTGCCCTGCACAGGTCAGTGCCACTTTTAGTAGCTTCTTTGCTTGAGGTTTCCGTCATGAAGGGAGCTAAACATCTTTTTTTGTGTTGGCTTTTTTTGTTGCAGATAGTCATGTAATGTATAAGATGCCAAAACTGGAGGCCTGAACAGTATGAGTCAAAACAAGGGGGTATATTTGTTACAGATTACTCTTGAAAGTTTCTGCTCCATCATTTGAATGAGAACCAGTGCAAAAAGTTTAAAGTTCTGGTTGGTTTTAAACATCAAACACAGTCATGAGAGTGACAGAGAAAGGAGAAAGAGGGCATGCCAGAGGGAATAGCAGGAGGCCCATAGCATGAGAGCCATGATTTATGATTTTATTCATCCATTCTTCCTGTTCCTGATTAGGGGCCTTTAAACTGTGATCGATTGGCCAGGAGACCAGGCTAAAATCAAAGGCAGATACTGTATGTTCTGAGTGAGAGGGAAACACATGGAGGCATTAGAAGCCTGTGGCTCAGAGGTGCACAGCAAGAGGTTGATTCACTTTATGCAGGCCGGCTAGGGAATGCAACGTCACAGAGGGGGTTGTGGGATGATGAAAGACTATAGCAGACGCTTACATGCTGACGAGTAGAAATGCATATCCGTAGTACTGACAGTACATACGCAGCTATATATACAGATAGGGAAAAACCTAACTAGCTCATTCTGTCTTCTATGATCCAGCCTTGACATTGCAGGTCATGTCTCTTAACACCAAGTAGATCCTGTCAAATCACAAAACACAGATGCTTAAATTCCCTTCAGTTCGCCACATTTTCCTACACCTCATCGCCTCCACTCTGCATTTTCGCCAACAACTCCCCTCCTTACAGTCTCAATCCACTTGAGATGAGCCCCTGCCCTAAAGAGATGAACACACTACAAACAATTTATGATGCCTTCCTAAGGAAGGCAGATCTTTTCACCATACCTTCGGGAACTTTTTTCTCCCCCACTCTCATTTACAGAGATGCCAAAAGGACATTCTGATATGCAATCTCTGGCTGGGGGAATGGTAGACAGACAAACACATGTGCACAGTGCACATTTGTTTTCCTGCTCTTGACCTATGATTGACTGCAGAGCTGCGGAAAAAGAGCAAGAGACGGCTGCCTTACAACAGATGGTTCTCCTTACGGAGCTGAGATGAAACTCTTTGTGTTACAAGTGCTCTTTGGTCTTTTTTTGAGACTCCAATCGGTTCAGTTTCCCCTGCTGGGCTTCATTCCAATGTGCTGAAGCCAAATCAGTGCAGTGCAGAGGGATTCGCGCACATACACACACACTTGGGTATCTGATGAATGGTCTTACCTGTCTTCTTGCTTTGAGTTATTGAACAAACAGAGTCCCAGTCAGGGCTAATAAATTGTCCTTGGAATTGTTCTGCAATCAGATTTTGGAATTGTGGTTCTCTTCATATGACAATTTAAGTTATTCTTGGAATATTATTTTTCCTTTAAAATTCAGATAGAGGGGTACAAATGGCCAAAATTCATAGTGTTGAAAATAATGGAAATTTTTTTTCCAACTGTGTGTAATGTGGCACGTAAAAACATAATTTTACCACATGTATTCAGCTTGTAATGTAATGTTAGCAGATTTATTCAAAATTGTAGAGATGGGTTATTGAGTGCTTCCCTCTGTTATTAGGTAGCTCTAACAAATGATCACTGCACATGTCGCACCCGGCAGCTTGTTAAGACAGATATCTGGAGCCTCAAACAGATTGACGTTGTATCTGAATTGGAAATGGAGTGCATCTAGCAGACAAGACCTGTCTCAGAAGTGTGGGGGGGTGGGATTTCATCCCCAGCAGAGTGATGGCATCACTTCTAAAAAGCACACACACTCGTGACAAGTAAACTGAAATCATCATTGATGTTATTTATTTTCAAATGTTACCCGCTTGACAGGCGACATCTTGTTTGGCACGCATCCCACGGGAGGCCGTGGTGCTCAGCGCTTCTCGGCTCCATCACACCCAGACAGCCGTTCTGTGCTGACACCAAAGCAGTGGGACTCACTAGAGACTTGCTCTGGAATTTGTCACAATCCTGCACCACAGCGAAGAAAACACAAATGCACTCAGCTCCTTGTTTACACACATCCAGATCTGTCGCAATGATTGTCTCCCACCTCCACATCTGCCACCACACGAGAGATTGTTTGTGTCCCCCCCCCCCAGAAAATGAAAGTCCATTAAAGATTTGATTTCTTTTTGCTAGATAAATGTCAACAAGGTTTAATCTGTGGAAAGGGATGCTGATGCAAATGCCAAAGCACCAACTCCCTTTCTCTGTCTGATTTAGGGATGACACGTGGAATTCAGGAGTAAATTAATGTGTCTGTCAAAGCAAAATCTTTTCAAAAGCCAAATCAAATCTTTCTAAATTGCTTTTATTGTAAGGTTTTTGCATAATCAATTATTTATCCAAATATTTACCAATGACCTATGCTAATCCCTGCATAATAGCTTAAACTCTATTTTGACCCTATTTTTCTAAGACATATTTACACTAATCAATCAGTGGCATCATAGTAGCAGTACCAACTCGAAAATTAGATAATGCTAACTAACATAAGACTTGCCTGTCTCAGCACATTCGGGCTCAATGTGTGTGCCTGTGTGTGTGTATACTTGCTTACTTATGTTTGTGTGTCTTGCTTGACTGGCCCATCCATTCATGTGTACATGGCCTCATTACCAGTCAGTAGCTGTCTGAGCTTAGGGGAGGCAATAGAGATGAAGAAGCGAGCATGGCGGTGGGCAGGTAAACCAGCCATGAGCGAAAACCAGAGCCCAGATCCCTCCGGCACAGCTCTGCTAAAGGAGTCCATTTGTCAAATGTGCCTCCACGGAGGCCCGTCAGGGAGCACATTACTGGCTGGGGCCCCTGCAGAGATCAGTCCTCTGACTCCCAGCCACATTCAGTCACCAGGCTGGCCGCCCAAGGTGCTCCCTACAGTCAGCAGTGACCAGCCCCCGGCCCGCACTCATTCGATTGGCTCATTAATAAAACACCCCCCACCCGAGAGCATCGGACATGCTCCAATGCTTTGGACATCACTCTCTCCTCCTAATGGGCCAGTCGGGAGAGGCCTTTGTCTCCACATGACTCCCTCACATCGTTCACCATGTCAGACAAGACAATGCAAGGAATGATGGTGGGTTTTGACTCTGTATGGCCCAGTTCATGTTGTATGGAGCTCAGTATTTAGTATAGACTTCAATGTGCCTTCAGCCTGGGCTTCGCACCGCCAATCCCACTTAGCCTCACTTGGCTGAATCACTTCCATTGTGTCTCCTCTCAAAATGATCATTGACCAGCTTTCATGTGTCACCACCATGAAACTATTCAAGCATTTTGCAATGATTCCCAACACATACAGCAACTCCCGTCCATCCTCCTTGTTTAGCTCAGACAGTATGAATTTGGCTAGTTTTTATGTTTTTCTTTTTTTCCCTTCTTCCAGTTTTGCATGATGAGCTGTTATGATTCACAGCTTTTCTCTTGGGGATGAAACCCCAGTTTTGTCTGTGTTGTTATAGGACATAAAACTAACAAGGGAGGTGGCGATCGAGCAGTGAAGCTTATAGATCCCTCAGGAGTTTTGTGAGTCCCTCACTAAATAAATCTGAATGGAAAATACATATGGAGCTGTAAACTGTTCCCATAAAGCAGCACTTGTTCTCCTCAAGGAGAGTATCAGATTTACTGGCTCCACGGTCTGTCTACTGGATTCCCCCCTCAGCACTTTAGCACAAGGAAGACACACAGGAAAGACACAGTAAGTACATAAAGTTCAATGACTGAAATGTTACTGTGATCAATGAGCATCAAGCCTGAGCCTTGGAAAAGTAGTTTTGTTTTGACATTCATCCTCGAACCACTGCATGACGTGGAGGTCTACATTTTCTGCGACTGAATGGCTCGCTTTCCTCTACAGCTCTAAAATGAAATCTCTTGGGGAGCTAAACCTGGGGCTGTTTTGAGAGCAATTTAGTTGTCGCTATTACCATACATATCTACTTCCTGTTTGGCGGGCAGAGAAAGAGAGAGCACAAGTAGAAAGTGCAAAATTGGTGCCATAATAATATCAGACACAACTCATGTGGAGTGGGGGTTTTCCTCAATTATTAGCGTAAGGAAATGGTGTAGAGATTTATAAAAATCCCCAGGTGACTTAGAAGCAGTTGTATAGTCACTTCCATATGTGACCCCAAGGGTGAGTGGTTGACAGGGCCCTTCTAGGCCGATTAGGCTTCCAGTCCCTAGCTGAGAGGTCTGCCTTGTTGGCAGCTTGGGGCCAGGGGAACTTATCCTCTTGAGCTCAATTGGTAGAGATCACAGATGTAGAGGCCCTATGAGGGCAGCCAGTTGCTGGGTCACCACAGCTACGGAGGCCCTCCTGCTTCACACTGGGTTTACTGTTACCCTCAGTCCCTTGAAGAAGAAATAACAGCGGCGCCAATTAAAGCTTTAAGACATTAAATAAAAACCCTCTGTTGTTGCCTTTAAAACAGTCCAGTTAATGCATGTTTGTCTTTACGATCGAACGCCAGTCGGTTGCTGAACTTCTGCTTTCTATTAAAAAGGGATTGAGTGATTTTTTTTCTCCTTCCCCCTCTGACAATCTTCTCCCTGCTTTCCAGCTTGTGGTTGATTGCTATATAAACAACCATTTTTATTACTGAAATACATTCTGTTAGAAAGGAGGAAGTCCAGATTCTGTAGACTTTTGAAGTAGTAAACAACTTGCCTCTAAGAACATCTAAAGTCTATAATAAGTACACTGTCTGTACTGTTTAAGTGATTTCATCAGTCTGAATATATTTGCAGACCAAGAGGCTTCTCTGATAGAGGTCTCATGATGAGCCATGAGAAATCCTGATGTTTGAAGTTTTTGTTAAATGAATCAAACCATCTCAGAAATCTGAGAAATTTAAATTCTCACATTAGACATGCTTTCAGACAGGGCATACAATGAGGCTATAAGTTGGTGGAAAATGTGGATCCCAGCTAACCATACAGGAAACCATGAAATACTCCCAAATAAAATCTAACTGAAAATGTTGTACTTTCAATGCAGTTACAGTGGCTATTCTTTTTGTAGGTTTAATTGTACATTATTTAATGGGACACGTATTTTTTTTTGCAGCACAGTAATATTTTTCTCCCTTTATGTGTACATTAGTTCATTCTAATACAGCGCACCATGCATGCACTTAGTTTAGGGCTTCCTGTGTTATTGAATTTAGATAACCTGTTAGGTTTTACTGGACAGAGTGACGTTAATCTGTCCTTACTATGTGTGAGGGAAAAGAAATGATAAAATCATATAAGGTTATAAATTCATGTATCAACAACAAACTTAGTGGAACTTTTTGACTTTAAAAATGATTGGCTTTATGTATCCACTCACTTTTCAGTGCTATACTTCCAATTAAACTCTCCACTTATACCACTTTTCTGAAATTAAACTCAGGGAAGCAGGAAGTTATCGTCAACACCCCTGCAGCACTTCTATAAAGGCTCATTTGAACAAAGGAACAAAAGACCAGTATAAAACTGATGTCAAAGGCTCTCAGCATCTGTCTCTGGAGCTCTATTGGTATAATTAGTGAGGAAAGCCCTTGCCCTTGCACCAGTTTTCCCCCCTTCATCACTGCTGGGGTCTGCCATGAGGAGGGCCAGGGGAACCCCCTTCGGGAGAGTGTAAGGGCTGGTCGTCAGGGTATGTCCCCAGGGAGGAGAGGGTTAGAAGTCATGGCAGACCTGTGGCCAGATGAACAGGGGAAGCTGTGATGCAAAGAGGCTTTTCTGGCATTATGACTGAGCTCCCTGAGCTGAAGTGCCTTATCCATATTACATGCACAAAGGCCCTGCAGATTAGCAGACATCTTCATCAAAATGAGTGTTTGGAGAAAATGGGCTTTTACCAAGAACTGCTGAGAAGACATTTCCCTCTAAGGTTCTTTATAGGTTAAGATATTCAGGTTGAGAACTTTAACCTCTGATGTGGAAGCCATTAGTTTGGAGGGCAAGGGTCCTCTGGCTAAGAATATGGGATTTAGGGTACTGACATACGCAATTATGGGCTAAAATGGAAACCATCTGACCATCGGTGTTAATGTCTTAACTCATTTCTGGTGACTCTTCCACACTGGCTAAGGTCTGATAATTAGACTGGCAGTAAAATGTGTTTCTTGTTTCGTTGTAACTTCCCAAATTCCTCACATATGAACTCAATATTGAGTAATAATGTGGCCTAAGGCATGGCATGAGTTAGACTGTACTTTATATAGTAATGAGATGTGATTTAATAAAGACAATTTGCTGTTTATGTGCTGTAAATGGTTGAAATCTAATTTCAGTAATTATCTTGGTTCTTTCATCATTTGACATTAGCTGGATGATATTCTTCATACTTACAGTATGAAAGGGAGTATTCTTCCGTTAAACCCCAAACAAGAGTTTAACGAGGGCAGTGGAGGAAAAGTGAAGAAGTGTATGTCAAACACACTTTTCTTGTGAAATGGCCTCAGCATTCCATCGTTGCCACTTCCAAGTTTTCACTTTGTGTAATGATCATCACTTGGGCATCTTAATGGTGAAATCACTCTTCAAGAATTCATAATTTGCTTTTGTTTAGAAAATATGCCTGCTCCAGTGGTTGTCACTCCTTTTGTGTCGAGAAGCATCATTTGGGACCTGTGCGCTGTCTTGAAAAGTAGAGATATGAGGACTTTTTTGTCTGGTGTTCATCTGTTCCCCTCCAAAAAGCTCCTGGGAGACCTCCCACAGCTCTACAATTGGTTCCATCTTCAGTTCGTGGTTTGGCAGTGTTTAGAGCCACATTTCACCTGACTGCAATTAGCTGATTTGTGGTTTGTTTAGCAAAGTTTTCCAAGTAGTGTGGAGTTTTAGCAACTATGCGTTTGCCACCAGTGAAGAGATCAGTGTAAACAGCTGGCATCTTAGTCCATAATTAAATTCTAAATCCACCCGTTGGAAGTTTTATTTTTGAGGGTAATTTGATATTGCTAACTTGATTTAAATCATTTACTCATGGTTAATTTGTATTTTGCAAGCAGGACTTTTTTTTGTCAACTTTCTTGTTTTTTCCTGCCCTGGCTTGAGGTACTATTAGATTACTCGGGTTCTCTTGGTCTTGTCTATGCCACGTTCAAAATCCAGACAGCTTCATGGATTCTATCATGAGAAAGTCATTGAAACAGTATAATGGGGCATCAGCCTATACACGCTGTAATGAGTTGAAAACAGCATTTTGCGATCACTTACGCACTAATTCTATCAACCATCTTCATGTTTGAGTTTCTTTATTTGAAACACTCGTGTGAAAATCAGCCAAGATCGCAGCAATCCAGAGAAAGCTGCAGCATATTCTTTTTTTATTGAGGAAGAAATAGGCTATACACATAGAATTAGGAGCACAATGTTCCTATTCTATGTCCCCAGTGAGGCAAAGCTATGAATCAATGACACTGCACTGGGCATAGTAATCTACCCACCACCATCTCAGTCTTATTTTGAGCATGAGGGAATCCGGCAGCCATTTTGTTTTCCTGTTTTTTGAATGGTTCCAGTAAAAAGCAGCAGCCTGTGCATGGAGATAATTAAGCAATAGTTTTAGAGACGTAATTGATTAAATCATAGAGTCAAAATAGAAATTGCGGGACCCCAGCAGCTGTGTCTTACAGAATTAAAACCAGTCCCATCCTCCGCTG
Organism: Mola mola; assembly: GCA_001698575.1. NCBI lineage: Eukaryota > Metazoa > Chordata > Actinopteri > Tetraodontiformes > Molidae > Mola > Mola mola. The sequence continues at coordinate 5,633,149 of KV751322.1, read as the reverse complement.
GTGAAAGGATATGTTAATAAGGCCTTGAATGCAATCAGATTTTGTTGTTTTTGACATTTTTAAAGCCTGTGTGCTTTTTTTCCCCCCCTCTTTTTCTCAAGGGGTTTTATTATGCACTTCTGTAACACTAGAGAGTTAGTGAGCAACTCAGTGGGAAGCCAAAAGACCCTCCCTCCCAGCTCCCTTAAATCTGTCAAAGCATCTGCCTCATCCACCCTGGCAAATCCTTTGACGTGTGGGGCTAAAGAGCAGGCCTTGTATCATTCATGAATGCTGGTGGATTTCCATATCTGACACTATGCTGAGTTACTGCTGGGAGCACTTGTGCCCACATTCAGCCCTCCACAGCGAAACGCGGCAGCATATGGTGACCGTGGAGACATTTCATGTGCACAATTGTGAAACATGAAGGATCATACGTAGGTACTCATCCACTTCATTTTTTTTTTTTTTTTTTTACATGAGGACATTCAAAATGCTGTACATATACAAAACAATCTAAAATCTGCATTTGCAATATATATACAGGAATTTATACTTAATGCACTGTATATTTTGTGTGGCCTCCATCATCTCTCCTTCTTCCTCCCACTCTCTCTGCTCTTTTCCTTCGCTGACCCTTTCTCCGCAGTACTATAGTGCAGCGAGGTAATGATGAGAAATGGAGTTATAATGCCAGTTGTTAAACCTCAGGCCACACAACAAATGTGCTTCAGAGACCCTGCATTTGTCTCTGAATGGATTAGGTCTTTGCTCTGGTAACCCTATATTTAATCTCACTCCAGTCTCTGCTGGCAACCCTGCGTTTCTCACGGTAACACATTTTTTGTCATTTTCTCTTCTTTAACTGTTGTTATACCTGAGCTACTGCAGAATCTTTGTTTCCTCTCGATCATCAGTACTTTTCTAATACAACAGGAATAGAAAGTAAAACATGGTGGCATGGTCTGTTATCCGTGCTACTTGGTCATGAATTTTAGACATACAATTAAAAAACATCCTGTCTTGTGCGGACTAACACCTGGGCGCCATTGCTCACCTTGTTCTGCCTGGTAAGGGCCCACCGTTTGCCCTCACATGATGCAAATTTGCAACGATCGCCGTTAAGGGGTTAATTCTCTGCAAATTTGGGCAGTCTTAATTTGTGTTTTTTCTACTATTATTCTGAAATCAGATTCACTTAAAATACCCACTGTTGCCTTCAAACTTTTAGTATTATTTCACACCAACAACCTTTGACCACCTGATCAAGTGGTAATGGCAGTTTCCCCCAAAGAGCCACAGATTATATAGTTATTATTCTCAGAGAGCAAAAGAAGTCATCGAATGTTAATAAGTTGCTACCAGCCTGTATTAAATTATCAATGTGCATGAAAAATTAATTTCCAAACCTCTTTCCAACTTTGTGAGTCGGAGCACAATTTACTTTTATCTTGTTAGAGGAGTAGAAATTTCATGACAGGGGAAAATAATACTACTTGTTTTTCATTTTCCATTTCACATCCCAAGCAGTGATTTAGATGTGCGATAGCTCTGGTTATTGCAAACACTTTCGGTGTTCATGAATAATTTGGTGAGGTTTGGTTTTTCATGTACATAAGCTGTGTAACTCTGGGGCAAGTGGCATGGCTGTCCTATCATATCAGAGGCCGTTATTGCAGTCACCCTGCTAAGTGCCCATAAATTACTTCCTCATCTTTGTGTGTGTGTGTTATGTATGTGTAAATTATACCCTGGTGGAGACAATTCGAAAACAACGTACCACGAGTCTACGACTTCTGTTTTCATGTTTTCATGAGCAGCAAAGAGTAGTTTTTGCTTCTGTCAGTCTTCTGAAAGGCTCAGGAGGATGAAAAATGAAAGCTGAGGGTTCATAAACAATCGTGTATCAAATGCAGGATCTAGTTTGCACATTTCTCCTGCCAGCACTGTGAAGAAGAAAAAGAATGTCAAGGTGACATGTGCATGCTTTTGGAGGGAGAATAAAGACAGCAATGTCCTTGCTGATTCTATCAGTGGGAGCCATTCTTTACCTTCTTCATTGAAAGAGGAGGGAGTGTAGGAGGAAGGCCATGAGAGCGCGGGGGTGTAGGAGAATGAAAGCCAGAGAGAGCACACCATCCCTCCTAGAAATGTTGGTCTAACACAGCACTGTTATCTGCTCCCAACTGCTTTTCCTTCCTGATCGATCTGTGGCGTCGGGCAATGCAAATGGCTGCACCCAGCCCTGGGTATTCTACCATCAATGGAGAGTAATTATCTTTGGCAACAACCAATATTGGATTGTTAAGCCTCAGGATAAGGTAGCCGGCAGAGCCTTCAAACAGTCACTCACCTCTGTGGGCTTGAAGGCTGATGGATGGATCAGCTGGGACTAGCTGCCGGAGGGGCTCCTGAGGCAAACTAGCAGAGTTACCGGCTCTCATCTCTCTCTGCCCTCGCAGCGCAGCCCTTTGAGTCCCAGAGAAAATTCATTTTTAATGTGCCTGGCGGAGGGCGCTTTTCTGTTCTACATTGCCTCGATCAATCAGGACGACTTTTCATGTCGACCAGGAACCTCCAGAAACATTTGCCACGAGGGCTTGATGAGCATAACTTTCAAGACAGATATAAAAGGATCCACCTGACAAGCCTTATATATGCATTTGATTCAGAAATGTGATTTCAAAGAGTTGCAGAAGTGAAAATCCATGACCAGCACTGGAATTTAATCCTGTATGTAGTCCTGTAAAGTACTTTGTGTTTGTATCTTGTTCCGTCGTCATTCACTAGCGCTCTTCCATTACTGTGAAGTCCCTTACATTTAGTTGTCTCTTGAGAGTCATTTAAAGTGTCAAAGTGACGTCCTCTGGCCTCTGTTCTCAGTAGCACTTGTTATATTTTGGAGTACGCCGGTGCTCCAAATGGATGACCTAGAAATGTTGTCCGTATTGAAAGATGGGAGTCATTGAGTAAGATGCTCATTCTCACATAGTTGGTCTATGCTTCTCGAGCCCTCGTAATGAATAAATCATGGATTCTGCGCGGCACTCTCCAGAAAGAAATTACAATGTACAGCCGCAGACATAAAATGGAATAAAACATGACTGCATTCCATTTTGGCGGTGACAGCCTTCGTTGTGCCACTTCACCATCATTACTAGTAACGGCAACGATTGAAAGTAGACTTAGATGTGATAAAAACTTGCAGTGTAGCTTTCTGAGTCTGGTCTGAGTAAGTGCTCAGCGCTGCTGTTTTAACAGCACAATGAAAACTGCTAATTATTTTAAAGGTCAAACTATCTGAGCCTTTAAATGTTAAATCATAAATGGTCCTTACTTGTGTTTCCTTCTCTTAAAAAAATGCACTGTGACTAAAACATCAAATACGTATGCCAATTACTGTTATTAATGATCAAAATGCTGATTATTTACACAATTAATTGTTTAGTCCGGAAAATGCCCCCCCCCCCAAAAAATTCTATATTGCTTCTTTTGTCTGACCAACAGTCAAAAACCCTGAGAAAAGCAGCATACACTTATTTGACAGAGGACGGAACCAGCAAATGTCAAATTATTTTTAAAAAAAGATCCAAGTAATTTTTTTATTTAAATCATCTAATAGATGAATCAAGTGATTGTAGTGACTCTAATATCATTATTTTTAATTACATTACAGAGTTTGCTACAGAGTTGGTGGTTTACCTGCCAGCATGTTCAGGATAAATAAAGTCTCGATTTCAAAATCACAATGATGAACGGAAGCAAAATATATTCCCCCAAGGAATATTGGTTAAGTAGGTTGATACAAAATTTACTTGTCTACATCTGATCTCGAATCAACATGCTGTACTTCTGCATATAATCTTGGCTTCTCTTTTTACTGTACATAACAACTTCAACTGTAAGCACAGTTGTTTTCAGAAGCCGTAGTGGAGAGCATATTGTATACCAGATGCTATTTCCACATGTCAGATTTTTGGACCTCGCTTCTAGATCCACTCAGTCAGCGCTGGCTTACCTGAGATTAACTGTTCTCCTGGCTTAAGCTGGCAGCATTAGCGGCCTGCTGCTGAATGGTCGTGATGCCGAAAAGCTGGCTGCTGAAGTGCTGAAAGATAGATAATACGCCAAGCGTCTTTCCCAGGGGTGATGTAGGGGTTAGAACCCCACCAGGGAAGCTCTAACCAGGGAGCTCCAAGACAAAATCCCTCCAGAGCTTCCCTCAGGTGTTTATCTCATCTTTGACAAAAACATTTAAAGAGTACAACAAACTAATTTTTTGATAATGTGCAATGATTGTTCTCAGTAAAAGATTATAAACTGCTTCAATGTCGGTGCAAAAGTGGGCACACACAAGGTAACTTCTGTATTTTTGGAATATAAAACTGACCATATAATGATATTAACTTAACTACGCCATTAAAATCTTTAATGTGTAGAAAATAATACACGTCCGTAACCGTTAAAAGGCACATCTTCTCTTTTCATTGCTAGAAAATGCTTTAGACGTTTTCCTCGAAAGGACAAAAACAGCATACTGACCTTACAAAACAGCAACAGCGCACTAAGCCCCAAAGTTAGTTACAGTTCTTATTTTCTGGAGTGGATGAGAAAATAGATATGATATAACCCCCTAGGGTGATGAAGCCTTTTGTGGCTTAAACATCCATTGTTTCCTTTCCTCACATCTCTAGTCTAGTTTCTCAGAATGATCTGCGGGTCCCGACATCTGCTTTTCTGTTCCATATATCGTGTTGGAATGCTGCCCAGGTTTTTCATCATTAGCTCCATCCTGCTGCTTATAATAAACTTTTATTATACATGCCAATCGTTCGAATGCCTGCAACTTTTCCCCTAAATGCTCCTGTGCCTTTTACTCTGATGTGAGTGTGGGTTTCGGTCGGTGGGTGTTTTTGTAACGCCCTGAGTTTTTAAACGATGTCTGTAGGCTTGGGGATGACCCATAATGACAGTCAGCTGGGAAATAATTACAAGTCTTGCATTCCTGACACAAACCTGCAGAGCAGACCATAACCCTTATTGTTGTTGCATGCAAGACAACGTCAAACCTGCAGGCAGAATTCGCACATGCCCAGTTTGGGGTGGGTATCACAGGGCATTATTTAACCATCCACAATGCTGTATTGATATACAGTATAGAAAAAAATGATTTGTTATGTTTCACATAACAGAACTGCCATGCTCTCAGGGGCATCTGCAAAGTAAAACAAGGCATGGCAGAAAGTAAACACCAATCTTCCCATTGTTTCCGGAAAACTCCGCGGGGAGGAGGCGTTGTAACGGAGCCCCTTACTCTGCCTTGGTATTTTGCAAGCACAAGCCTCTTTCAACCTGACTTCAATCACGGCTAAGTTAAGCAGGTCATAGGAGTGAACAAGATAACCACAGGGCTAACTTTGTTGGAGACGTCAAAGCTCCATCCTCCTCCTCTTTAGCCTCAGAGAGTTCTCCTCTAAAGTACATTTTAAGAATAACATCTTCACTTTGGAAAAGGAGCAGATGGAGAGCCTCGCTCAGTCAAAACTGATTCTAAACCATACTCCCCAGGCTGCCGAGAGTTTTAGGGAATCCTGGCAGACTGGAGAAGTCAGGAGGTTGGATTTTTAGATGGGTTTTTTTTTTACCCACCTTACATATGTTGGTTGGAACATTTACATTACTATATCCACTATGTTAGCAGGTCCATGGAAATAACTTAAAAGTTGAACCCAAATAAATACTGCAGAAAACATGTCCCCCCCCCCCCTTTTGTAAAATATAATCTGTATGAAAGAGGATGTATAAAGAATAAATCGGATTCACGGCAGCTAAAACTCGGATAGACTTAAACAATTAAAGAGTGTAAAGGAATAGAAATAGATCTTTGGTTCATTATTGGGAAAAGTGTTAACAAATCAGATCAAGCCCTCGTACATTGATTGCTCTGGTCTCGTCTTGTCCTCATTTTTAACAGCTGCCGCCACTCGTGCGCACACACACACGTACTCTCTCCCTGACACACAGAGAGAGAGAGAGAAAGAGAGAGAGAGAGAGAGAGAGACACTGTGGCTGACGCGCGGCACGGCTCAGTCTCTCTCTCTGTTGCGCACGGAGAGCAGGTCGCAGCGGAGCGGAGCGCGCCGCGTTTTTCCGGGACTTGTCGTCACATAGGATCTTGTGGATAACCGACAAATGATACCTTTAATACCCGCACGGCTCTCGGAGGTGGATTTCGCCACGTTTTCTGCTTGAGGTCGACAAATACTTTGGTGGATCTACTGTGGACGATCTGTCATCGGCGCTTTCACTCTCCGACTGGGAACCCCGGACAAAGATCCACTGTGTTCTCCCGAGGAGCCCGAAAAATCGCCCATTACTTTTAGTGAAGTAAACGAAACTGAATTGGCCAGTGTTTCCTGAAGGGCTCGCCATTTCTTCTTTTGAGAGACAGAGAGGGGGGGAATCGCCCGAGTGAAGATTTATTGTTACGACAGGTTCTTCTGAGTTGAATGTCAAGCGTTTGAACAGTCTTTTTATTTTGTCCCCCCCCCTTTTTTTTAACCTCGGCAAGGCTGGCGTGAATAGCTTTGTGAATGCGTGTTTCCGTCTGGCTTATTTGGATATCGTCGGCGAGCGGTCTCGGCGCGTGTGGACCCGGTAAGGCTTCATGAAATTCCACCGATGCTTTTGTTGCTTTCATGCCTTTAATAGGAAGGAAAAAAAACACGATTCTCAAAATATGTGCGCAGTTTTTGTCGAAATTTGTGATTCTAATGTTTCATGGAGATGCTCTTTATTAGGATTTGTTTTTGTTCCCTTTATTTGTCCCCTCGGCAGCGACGGCGCGTTCTTTCTCCCCCTCCGCCGTGGCGCCCTGCACGTACTACGGACTGTAAAGATATGATCGATACTTGAAAGGCAGCCAACCTTACCGTACACATTTTTAATTTTAAAACCGGGGTTAGTCTCGCTTGCAGCCGCTGCCATATATAATACCGTTGGCGGACTAACGGATGGGTAGACATGGGTGAAGTTACGTAAAGACCGACGGGTGCAAAAAAGAAAATAATCCCTGCATCCAGGGATTTTTATTCTTTATTCTACCACAGTTGAGAGGAATATATTACTTTCCTTTCTTTTTCCTGGTTGCGCACATTGCTCTTGTTTTTTTTTTTGTTTTTTTCTTTAAATGTGCGGTCAGTTTTGCAGGCGCAGTGTGTGCGCCCTCTGAAACCGAACGCGAACGACGTTAGCGCAACATGAGCGTGTCCCGTGTCTGATTCACACAACCACGGGAGGAGCAGTTTAATTAGGTTTGCTTCCCCACGTCGCGCCCGGGAATCTCAGCCATCAAGGTCAGGCCGGATCACATGTCGCCCGGTAATATTAGTCTGAAACTGCAGCCTCTTCCTGACACACGTCGCTCCCCCACAGATTCCAAAACCCCTTTTAATGTGCACGAGTCCACCCATGCATTCAAGAACAATGCTCTATAATATTCCCATAATAATCCTATAGGGGCACCGCGTCCCGATTGTGCGCTAATAGTGATTTGCCCTACTTTGCGCTCTCCAAGGGTATTACTGTAATATCTCCATAGGAAGCTAAAAATGTTCAGAGGTGCCACTATCCTCCTCCTTATCTTAGTCATATATTTATTTTTTATTTTACATTGGTTAGCATCGTTTGCTTTTAAGGCCTATTATATAATGTCTGCTATAATTATCTGACTTTGTGGCTTTTGTGTGTGTTTTATGTATTTTATTATTTTTAATACTTTTTAATGGTGAATTTTGGAGCAGCTTATCTACTTAAAGTTTTTACGTCCACATTGGGGTATCATAGTATGTAAATGTCTATATTATAGAATGGTATTTATTTATTATAGTGTCTTGACAAAATAGAGTTTTTGGGGGAACGGGGTATTTTTTGCAATGACTTCAGTCCAGAATATTAAATTTGATTTATTAATATTTTAATCACTAACACACGGACGGATAGAGGTACCTTTGCTTTAAATCTGACTCACATTTGGGGGGGAGTACTTTTGGATTTATTTCTGTTTCTGAATGCTAAATGTCCCAAACCTTTATCTCTAATGAGACACACAGAGAAACATATCTTCGTGCTCATTGTTATGCTTGCCAGTCACTAGTCTTTTACCATTCTGCACCTCCAGATAGGAGGTGTTGGAAATGTCATTTTGTTCTCATCAGCGCTGGTGCAAAAACCAGCGGTGTAACTGATGCGATCAGTGATTAAGTCTCAATAAAATATTCTCAGTCCATTATCTCTTCTTATTGCCTTTTAGTTCTGCATGTCTTCGGGTCGCAGAGTATACGACGTTGTAACACCAATCTCTCTTGAACCTGATACTTCCACCACCTACATATTAAAATATGTATCTTTCTCCGTTCACCAGCACCTATCTGTAATCTACTGCAGATGGGTCTCTGGAATTAGCTTGCAAAAACCTCTCTTATTCCTATCTTCAAAAGCCCATTTATGTCTCGCGGAAAGCTGATAAGAGACAGGCCTGCTTGGCAAATGTGATAAGAGGGTGAAAAATCCTCCAGCTATTTGTAATGTAAGAGTTCAGGCAGATCACAGCTTGGGAAGACATGACAAACCCAGCATCATGAGACTAATGCCTTGTGCCCCCTGAAGCCTGGATAGGAGATAGGAGAAGAAATGGATATTTATTCAGGATTTGTACATAAAAAAAAGCTAGAGACAGTCAAGAAAATAACCCAGCATTTGGATGCAACAACATGTTCGCTGTAGTGGCTACAGTGCCTAAAACCTATGAATATTATCAGTCAGTATTTTAAAGTAATGCCCCAGGCTGCTAAGCTATTTTGAACCGAGTATTGTCTAGCTTAGAATATGATACAACCTGTAAAATATCAGGAGAAAAAAGCTGTTAGTTAAATATGTTGTTGAATTGTCTAGGGTTAAAGCTGTGCTTAGGGAGGAATGTGCTCTAAAAGTACTGAAAATCCCAACTGGAACCCGTCTAAAATGTTGAGCTAATCCAAATTGGCTTTAACTCTGACACCTAAGCTGCCCTCAGCAAGAAATATGGAAGTAAGTTGTGCTGTAGAATTGCAAAACAAAGTAGCGCTTGATTCTGCCGACCAGTTAAGGTCAGCATTACTGGAGCGGAGCTTAGACAGTGATTTCCCCATATTTGTTTGGCATTCCCCTCTGATTTGCTGGACAGAGAGCAGGCTCAGCCCTGCTGCTTGTATACACGGCTCCATGGTATTAAAGTTGATGCGTGTTTTTGATCTTATTTCTGTAGAACCGATCCAGCGTTGCAGCATGCGTTTTTCATCTAATATTCATTTGGCTGGGGCAAATAGAAGGATCACTGTAAAACTAGGGTACCTTAATCCCAGTTGTTGTAATGTATGTGGCCTTTGACAAAAATTCACTGCTTGGGAAGCAAGTAGTTCTCTCATAGACAGACTTATGGCCACAGGAGATGGGGATCGTTCTGAGGCTGTCAGTATGTCAGTATAACGGATGACACGTAGCATGTGACGTTATTCATACTTCAAGGACACTCCTGGAGCTTCTCCACTTGTGAATCCACAGTGGGAGATGCCGAAATTTATGCTCGTCCCTGTGGCCTCAGATCTATGTCTTAATCCTGACA
>KV751322.1:5596262-5613460 GCA_001698575.1 Mola mola | reverse complement strand
AGTTTTTCATGTTCCTTTTTTGCTCTGTCAGATTAAAATTGTGATTTTCGACATCCACCAGCCATGCACTCTCCTGCCAGTCCACCTCATCCTGGGCCACTGCAGGGCATTTGAGCAGGTCCTGATCTTCTCTGGTGAAATATGCCCTGCCCTTTTTCCTACATTTCTCCTTATCTGGTTAGTGCTGGCTATTGGCCTGCTGAGGTGTTGATTCGTGACCCTCGCTGGCTGCAGCAGCGAGAGACTTTAATGCAATGCGTGCCTCTGCCCTTCTCCCTACTGATGAAACAGAGCCCTGCATTCCCCTGATAGACCACTAATTTGTATACTAAAGTGACAGGCAGCCGTGATAAAGGCTAGCAACTGCTGCACAACCAGGGGAGGGGGGGAGGTGTACGGTAAACGAGACGATGGGTAATATTTTACACAAAGCTCAAGCCCCCTTGTTCCTCTCTCGACATTAATTTCCCTGCGTCTGTTGCTAGGGGGAGATGGAGCAGGAGTTGTCAGCCCTGGCCCTGTCTTACACACACTCGCATACATGCAGGCAATATACATGGCTATGAAAATGGCACTCCGGGCTAACTATAAAGAGGTTTCTCTGTGTGTGTGTGTGCAAGGAGAGACCACTCCATTCTCCACGGTCACTATGGAATTCATTATCATCTTAATGATGCTCGAGTTGAGGCGAGTATCCGCTGGTTGACAGTTGCGTGGGAGGTTTCTTCTCTCTATCCCATTCATGCTGTGTATCCCATCACGCTCGCTGGGGGTTTGCAGTCTTGCTGGCCCACACCTGTTCTGACAAGCAGACGGTGGCAGCGGTGGTGGGTGGGAATTGTAGGTTGATGGTGCCTGTTCCCTGCTCTGGGAATGCATAGCCATGCTGCGGCTTATAATAAACGACCGCTCGGGAGGTCATTAAGTTTCTGGAACAGTGCGAGGACAAATGCAAGGGAGATAATTAATTTGGTGTCTCTTCCATTCCAGCCTGGGAAACTGTAGGCCCCACCGTGCTTGGCTAATGCTGCATTTATTCTTAAAGTAGCACTGGTAGACATCAGGGTGGAAAGGGTGACAGTAGTTGTGAGGGTCCTGAGTGGGTGCTGATAGAAGTGTTTACCAAAGCATCAAGCAACTCCCTCATGAACAGAGGAAATCTGACCCCTGCTAGGGTTTGACTGATGTTTTTCTTAACAATGTCAGTACTGATATTCGTTATGCCACTATTCAAGAACACTGTGTGATCTTGAATAGTAGAATCATTAATTTCCCTGCGTCTGTTGCTAGGGGGAGATGGAGCAGGAGTTGTCAGCCCTGGCCCTGTCTTACACACACTCGCATACATGCAGGCAATATACATGGCTATGAAAATGGCACTCCGGGCTAACTATAAAGAGGTTTCTCTGTGTGTGTGTGTGTGCAAGGAGAGACCACTCCATTCTCCACGGTCACTATGGAATTCATTATCATCTTAATGATGCTCGAGTTGAGGCGAGTATCCGCTGGTTGACAGTTGCGTGGGAGGTTTCTTCTCTCTATCCCGTTCATGCTGTGTATCCCATCACGCTCGCTGGGGGTTTGCAGTCTTGCTGGCCCACACCTGTTCTGACAAGCAGACGGTGGCAGCGGTGGTGGGTGGGAATTGTAGGTTGATGGTGCCTGTTCCCTGCTCTGGGAATGCATAGCCATGCTGCGGCTTATAATAAACGACCGCTCGGGAGGTCATTAAGTTTCTGGAACAGTGCGAGGACAAATGCAAGGGAGATAATTAATTTGGTGTCTCTTCCATTCCAGCCTGGGACCTGTGGGCCCCACCGTGCTTGGCTAATGCTGCATTTATTCTTAAAGTAGCACTGGTAGACATCAGGGTGGAAAGGGTGACAGTAGTTGTGAGGGTCCTGAGTGGGTGCTGATAGAAGTGTTTACCAAAGCATCAAGCAACTCCCACATGAACAGAGGAAATCTGACCCCTGCTAGGGTTTGACTGATGTTTTTCTTAACAATGTCAGTACTGATATTCGTTATGCCACTATTCAAGAACACTGTGTGATCTTGAATAGTAGAATCATTAAATGAGTTATTTAGTTACAAGCAGCATTATCACAATCACATGAAAGCTGGGTGAGAGTAGCTGTCTAATAAAATATAGTACATTAATGCGACCTTGAAAAGAGAGAGTATAAAGAAGGTGCCATTAAATGTAAAATCTGGAAGAGAGGGCATTAAAAGAGGAACCTGACAGTGATGAAACGCCAAGCTGTGAAGCAAATTAACACAGTGTATGAGAGAAGTTTTTTCCAGCCAGGGAGAGCCTGATCACCCATGATGATTCTTTTAGACTGTGAGGACAGGCCTACACTAAGACATTTGACCCACTCACTTAGTGTGCACAACACTGCGCTGTGTTTGTTTCTGATGCTCGATTAGCCATAATTATAGAGTAGGAAAACACGCTTGTAGCTTAAGCTTCACTGAGGGGCATTAAATTGTCTTTTATTTACTTCGATCTCTTGTTTCGCACAGTTGCCTGATAGGTTGCTTTTAACATTCAGCTGCCAATTTTTAGCATCCTCTTCAAGTGAGTGAAATATAATCTTAAAACTTGTTTTCGTGTATTTGGTTTGTGGTATGTAAGTGGATTAGCTGCTTGTCCTACAACAATCAAGAGCATAGCATGTGTCAAATGACTCATAACTAAATTGAAATTATAGTTTTGGTAGGCATGAGCCCACCACAAACAAGTTTCTTTGTTTTCACACTGCAGCTGTTGTGATAGCACTGCCATCCCGTGTAAAATAATTCTGTCCATACCAAGTGGGGGAGGGTTACCTGCTCTGCCAGGGAGGGTGGGTGGCAGTGGGGACTGTTTTATATTTAGTATGGGTGTACCTAACCTCTGGCTGCACGATTTCTTCCTGTTTGGAATAATTTGCTCAGCTCTAAGGAATGCAAAGCATGCAATAGGAGCTCTCGGATCAAAGGTAGATGGACAGCCTTGGGATCGTTTGATATAAAGCGGGGGGTTATGGGGAGAGAAACTGGTCTCTCAGCAGTCTTTACTAAATGAGGTTAATTGAATCTGGGTAATTGGTGACCTTCCCGTCTCGGTGAAATCACAGCCTTAACTGATCAATGCATTTCATAAATTTATGCCTGAAGGTCATTCAGTTGATTACACCACCCGTCCTCGCTGCCTGCTTCGCCTCTCTCAGTCAGCCCATTGTGCTTCAATTAAGCAGGGAACCGTTTTTGCACTTTAAAAAAAGTGCAATTAAGCTTGTTTCAGATTTAAGAAATTAATTATCTTGCTGTTTTAAGTAAAAGCAACGTGGACATGGAAAATTTTCAAAGACTTTTGTTCCCCCCCATACTTTTTTCTGTGACAGCAAATGCGATTTCGTCTCGCAGTAAATGTCTCATTTTTTGCTAGCAAGGCTTTCTGCCTCTCTGCTCTCACTCTGCAGTTTTTCTATTATCTGGAGATTTATGCAGCCAATAAGTCATTGGTGTTCAGGGAAGTGGGGGACTTTTTAAAACAAACAGCAGTGTAATTTGTAATCTGGCATTCCCTGAATCTGGGAATTATGGTTGTGCATGTGGCTCCGTAGGGAGGTAGCACTGTGATGGTGGGTTTACTGGCCCGCCTCCCTCCGTGGCATTTTTCTTTCTCCCCTTCATTCCTTTTATGCCTGCCAAGGAAACGGAAGGATTTCACAGCTGCTGAGAACTGGGCCCCGGCTGGGCCCTATGACCTCCCTTTTGCTTTTTCTACCCCTCTCTTAGTCTCACTCCCTTTTTCTCCTTCTCTCCAGCAGTCTCTTTCCTCAGGGAGCTCTTGTGTGGCTCAGAGGAAGCTGAATCATAAAGCATGGCTAATGAATAGAATAGGGAAGGAAAGCTGAGGCTTGCTGACGGCCCTCCAGAGAGGCGGCCGGGCCCCTGAAGCCCCAGGCTCAGATAGCAGACGGCCCCCCTCAAAGGTCAGGCTTCCTGCGGCCTGCTCCAAGGGCTTTTGGCTTCCAGGCAATGTGGCTTAAATTTCCCCCATTTTTTGAAATGGTTAAATTTCCCTATTTCCTTTGGAAAACCTGGCCTTTGCTCCTCTTTTTTTCTTTGTGTCTCTATATATTTTCCCTCTGTCTCGTCTTTCCCTGTCTGTTTTTAATGGCAGCCAGGGTTGCCTCAACAAAGAGAGTGTGAAGAATTTGTTATACATGACCTCTGCACACCACAACCGCAGGCAGCTCAGACTGCTGGCCGCAGAGCCCCTTGAAAAAATGTCAACTCCATCGGCGAAACACCAAAAAGTTCTGCAAAAACAACAGCTAGCCAAATCAGGGCTCTGCTTTGACATGCCATTTTAAGAAGTGCTTTTGTAAGCCGGCCTTGTAATTGTGGATTATACAACTGACTCATGCAGACTTGGCAGGTGCAAAACACAGCATTAAAACCTAAATATCTGTTGTTGATGCTGCTTGGAATATGTTTAGAATAATAAAACAGCTCACTGCATGCTCAAAATGGCCAGAATAGCAATAAGGAGAACTAGGTTGTCTTGGCAGGCTGTAAACACAGCATTTTCAGTTCCCTTTCTCAGGAACGTTATGTCTGCTTTCTAGATAACCACCCTGCTCATAAGAATTGCTTTAACTATCATTGTGAGTTATGACATGACCTACCCTGTCTTTTTTTGCCTTTGTGACCCCATGCCACACTAAGCAAGTCCCTGAGCCAGCTCCTGTGTCCATTTGACACGCTTCATTTCATTCTGAGCCCATATTTTTCCGCCAGGGCCTCCGGGGCCATGATTCAAGGCTGAAGTTGGGTTGTTGCAGCGCTGAGGCTTGGTAGTGGAGCGTTTAATGTCATCCAAAGCTAACAAAGAGCCTGTGTTGTAGCCAGGCACCCTCGTTCTGGGAGACTGAAAGAGGGCAGTGCACACTACTCCGTCTTCCCTCTATAGTCTACTGTAGAAGGAAACAGGAAACATCTTTGTAAATACTGTAATAGAAGCTGAAGGTTATCACTCAAAATGGCACAGTTAAAGAATCTCTTCAGGTCAAGCATTATGTAAAAATATTTTTATGAAACATATCATTAGAAACTTTGAAGGGACAGTTCCCCTTGAAAGTAAAAATACATATTTTTCCATTTAATTGTAGAGGGATTTATCCAGTCAGTGTTGGAGATTTCGGAAGGATATGTCTGCATATTCTCAACTAAAATGGAACTGGCACGTTGACTGTGGTGCTCAGAGTGCCAAAAATTACAATTACATTTCAACAGCATTGTCTCTTTCCTGAAACTGTGACCCAAAATAATCCACAGACATTGTTGTGAGCACTTTCATGCAGGAACTGTTTTCTTTCAGAAGGAAGCACGCATTAAGTCAAGGCGAGAGGCTTGTACTCGTGTCAGGATGGGATGTAAACACTAATAGGGTCCTCACTGACAAGAAACTAGCTTAGCTAGCTAGTTAGTTAACCTTTCAACTCTGTTTCTGTCCGCTCGGTGCATGGAAAGAAAATAGTTACTTCAAGAAACTGCTCACGACTGTACCGTTATTATATTTCTAAAAAGACAGCACTGTTGAGATTTTAAAATGTATTTCTTTGTAGTCATTGGAACCACATTAAACTGGCATTACATTCACGAGAACGCAGACATCTGTCTTGCTAATGTGTCAACACTAAGTTAGGCACACCAAAACAATCTGGATGTATCTATACACCTAAAGAACAGCTCTGTTATGGATTTGAACCCTTAATTTTACGTGTCACTATTGTGCACGGTTATCAGCAAATAGCAGACACAGCTGTATGGGTCAACTTTCAACTTTTCAATATACTTTCAACTTGCATTTTCGTTATGAATAGGACATTGCTGGTAGCAACAGCACTTGCCAGCTGCATTGTTGTGGTTAATGCGGAGACAAGACATCAAGCAGGGACAGACAAACACTGCAGAGAACAGTGACACAGTGGCAGTGAAGGAGAAATTGGGAGTCGTTGGAAAGAAGACAACGTCCTGAAAACACTTTTGAAGAACTACAACGGATGCCAAGGACAGCCATCTGTGTTTACGAAATCATTTTTGTTCTCTTTTTCGTCTCTGTCTCTCTTGCACTCACTCTGATTCATTGTTCAGTCTTTACATATGCTCCCTTTGTCACGGTAAAATACAAGCGTGGCAGTTAAGAACACGCAGACCCTTTGGTAAGAACATATGTTCATGTCAGTGTGCAGAACCTAGATGAGAGGATCTAAAGCAGCGGGAATCTGTGGCTTTAAACAAAACCCCTATATATGCTGATATTACATGCGGGGGATTTTCATTGTTAATATTATCGTCCAAGCACACAGGCGGTCTGCTGCAGTATTTCGCACAGGAGTAAGTTTTGTGTGGATTTACTGCTTTTTGGTTATAGTGTTTTAAAAAATCCCTGTATATCCACACATTCATGTGTTTTTTAAAAAAATGTATGGTATGTGGTGCTTGCCAGTATCTACACATCCATTTAAGCAGAGAGGAAAACACCCTGCTGTGTTTAGTCTATAAGCCGCCACTATCGCTTCATAGTGAGACGCCGTTCTCAACAAACATTTACTGTTTGTACCACTCGCTGTCACTCACATCAACCATATTAGTGACAACTGTTTTTGACCCAATGAATGCTCATGTTGTTGATGGATCATCTGTTTACCTCCAGTATGGGCTGATATTTTCTTTGATATTGAATTTGCGAAATAAGGATATTGCTTTTAGAGTAGGTGCACATTTTATTCATGAGATATGTTATTTGATTCAAAATATTGCAGAAGGAAATGTGATTTCTGAGCGGCAGCATGTACGCAGGAGCCTTTGTGTTCTAATGCTGCATCGCCTCCTTGGTGGGTGCCTCCGTCCTCCACGGCATGTCTTTTCAGTGTTTCAGGTGGCACAACAGTGCCACCTAATGTTACCTCGACAGGAAAAAGGCACGGGGAGACCATCAGGTACAGAGGGAGCTCTTCTTGTTGGTTGATGGGACTCCTGGGATTGACTGTATGATGCTGTGTGTGGCAGCTGGAATTTTCCTCCAAGCACATGTGGCCACATTTATGGCTGAATAAGCTTCTTCCTGAGCAAACCAAATGTGCATCAATGCTTGTATTAGCATGTGATGAATAATCTTAAATCATATGAGTGAGGTCTTTTTTCTGTTTTTTTGAAATAATATTTACATAAGTTTTGAATGCGATTCCACTCATCGGGAAAATTTACAAAATCTGCCTTCTTGTTTTTCCAGGTGTCTGATGTAGGATCAGAGAAGCTCTTTTCCCCCACCACACCCAAAGGTAAGAGCCCGCTTGCTTTACTTTATCTGCCTCATTGACACTCATAAAAACAACTGGGTTTGGAGTCCAAATCTCCTCAGCTCTAATCCTGCAGCTCTTATTCCGATTTAAATGTCAGCAGACATTAACAAGGTCTGGTGACTGCATATGCATATATTTTTGCCTGGTTGCCGCATAGCAGTTCTTGGACGACCCCGCCAAAGGCTTAGCCCCCCTACATATTGGTTCATTAGAGGGGATTTAGAGCCTCCCTGCCACATGCTCCCACAAATGGGAACTTCCCTCAGGCTATACAAGCTCTCTGACAGCAGGCCTGGAGAATAATGGATGCCAAAGGAAAGAGAGAGAAAGAGCTTTGTCAGCCCCCCAGACGACACAAACTGCATGTGTGCGTTCACACAGGCACATATGCGGATTATAAAGCCTTTGCTTTTGTACGTTCTTGCATGCTTTTGCGTGTCCATGTCCAATCACACACATGTGTTAGCGTTTGCCATGTGGGCACAGTGTGTCAGCTGCACTTGCAAATTCACCGCATGCAAAAATGCTCACAGGTCAGACGAGGGAGAGAAGTGACAAGTGTGTGAATGCCTGGGGGAGAGGCACAATCAGCCCACTAGTGACAGATAGCAACCTGCAGACCCTGTGCCTCCAGGGCAGGACCCAGGAAGAAGGGCCATTAACACAAGCTGAGGAAAAAAATGAGTTGGAAATGCACAGCAGTATAAACTCGGCCATATGAGAAGGATTTGGAGAGGACAAGCATGTCTGCAGGACAGACTGGAGGAGTAGGTCAGATTCCCACAATTTAACTGCTGAAACCTCATGTTAGTGTGAACAGAGATGTTAGTCAGACATGTTTTCATTTGGTTACCTTTTTAGTTCTGACATTTGTCGAAAATTTCACAGTTATTGTCAGTGTTCATCTTAACAGTATATCCCACGGATGTATAGCATCAGTGTAAATCCATCTCCTGCATTTTGAAATTCAAAAATTGATGACTTTTATTTGCTCCAGTGTTTTCAGCTGCACATCAGAGCGAAATTTCCTCTCAGCAACATAATGTATGAAGGTGTCACTCAGCTTGGCATAGTAGTTTTGACTCCTCAAAGTAAAAGCATGCCTGACACGGAGGAGAGAAACCAGGCCCTGCTGGTTGTGCCATGTAGATGACCTGTGACCAGCGTCTGTCTTGTAAAACCAGCCTTTACGATGACAATGACTTCCAGATTACTCGGTTTAGAGAACAACTAGACCGAGTCTGCCTCCATCCAGTCTCCACCAGGCTGCTGGACGGCTGCTGTTGTCAGTTGTCAGGGTGTTGACTGATTCTCCCTGCATGCCTGTACTGAATATGGTTGTATATAAACATACTCAACCCTGGCGTGGAGAACTGCAAGGACAGGCACATGCGCAAGCATAGCCACTGTCTTACACCCATCCATGCACTCATACGCCCTTTCGTTGTCAGCTGGTGGATGAAGGCCTCTGTGGATTTTGCTAATCTGCACACATTGATGAGGATTAGGACTATGGAATTACCAAATCCTGATAATCCAATCAGCGTCTGTCCTGATTGTTGCACAGATCAACCAGATCCTGTTTGCGAGAAACACTAATGTCGAACTAGTGCGACAGATTAGAATTAAGGGTTAGAAAGGGTGAGGAAGCACAGAAATCCGCAATGTGATGAAGTGATGAAAACATGATCACGCTACAATTGCAGCGCTGCCGCCAGCCGGCTCTTTTTTCCTGTTCCAATGTTGATGTTTTATGCTGTAATGGATTCGAGGATAATGTTTGTTTTTGGCCTAGACAGGCTTTTTTGTATGTGTGTGTGTGTGTAATACGGAGCAGCCTGCAGGCTGTTCTCCTCTGGTTTAGAATGCAACGTATGTGTCCCATTACTGGTCTCACTGACGGTCCTGTGGGAACAATGAAAGCCCGTTTTGCTCAAATCACCGGGCCTGTCAAGCTGTTGGCTGGGACACTCTTGGAAAATGCACACATACACATTCATGATACACATAAATACATAGTGCTGTGATGATGTTTGTCTTGTACATTGCTCTAGGTTATGACCATAGTTTCTTTTAACTCTTCCTCGGGCTCCTTTCTGAACTTTATTTCGGTGAGTGGTTGTGGGTACAAACAGTTGAGGTTAAGTCTGAATTTCACGGATACCCACAGTCTGTCATGTTAATGAAACGCTTCAGGATTAATAGAGGAGACAAAAGACCAACGTTGTAATCAGCTAAGGCAGAGCACTGTAATTGTACATACTGAACATGGTTTTGGGCAAAACCCAGACATCCGTGCCTTCTCTCTCTCGCTTATTATTTTTGTCATCTCAGCGTCTATTGACAACCCATTTTAGATGCAAAGTAATGGCACCGATACCAGCACAAGCTGTAATAAGACAGCACATACTGTACAATTCTCGCTGGATTTTGTTACCCAAGAGCTAGCACAAGTTATGCTGAATGTCTGTCTGTGTTGGTGGTTATGAGGTAGGGAGGCACAGTAAAGGGCAAGCATTATCTAACAGTTATTGGTTTTTGTTTATTTCCTGTCTTAAACCTCCTGCAAATTATTGATTTCCTGGAGGATGGCATGTTTAAGTGAAAGTGCTGTGAAAACCTGTGCTCCACTTACAGCTTCTCTTATTGAATCACAGGTCAAAGTTTACCGTTGTCACTCGCTCGAAGGCGAATGCAAAGCTAAATGTAGCTGTCGAGTGTGAACGGGGCACCTCCACAGAGCACAGATAAACACTGCACTGGTAGGCTTTCTTAAAACATTTCACAATGCTGTGCCTATGGAAGTGGAGGGGAGTTATGACCTAGCTGTAACCAGCTAGAAATATATTACAAGAACACTTTGGCATCTGCAGCGACTATGTTGAATGCAATATTTGTGGAGTATTAGCAATAGCTATTGTCTTAGTAACGTCTTCCACCCCTTTACTCTGTGGGTCCTGTTATCCTAGCTCCTTTCCACGATGTGAGGATAAACCTGTGTAGTGTGCAATCCACCAGACGAACCTGGGGCATCTTGGGATAGCAAAAGAAAGATTGGTAGAAAACCCATTTCTGAAGTGGATTTGTGCCCTTGTAATCCTGATTAATTTTGACCCGTTGTGCCCATTTTAAACAGAGCATTACAGTAAGCGTGAACACAGCAAGCTCCGGGGCGAAACCAGGAGCTTAGCGGCTTTGGGAGGCTTAG
Organism: Mola mola; assembly: GCA_001698575.1. Classification (NCBI taxonomy): domain Eukaryota; kingdom Metazoa; phylum Chordata; class Actinopteri; order Tetraodontiformes; family Molidae; genus Mola; species Mola mola. The sequence continues at coordinate 5,602,891 of KV751322.1, read as the reverse complement.
CTGCAGATGGCATTTTAAGCCGGACTTAATAAATTGTTTCCATTAAACTTACCGGCCCACACATACTGGATTAGAGCAGTGGAACAAAGGAAGGAGAGAGCGTGCAGATGCAGAAGAGAGAAAAAGCACACACACAACTCTCATCATGCACATCTGACTCTGTAAACGTCTCTCTGAGGCCAAATGGAAGGTGAACGTGGGGTTATTGCTGGTGTTTAGGGAGATTCATTTTGGACATGAATGCAAAATCCGCTCACTTTAGTTCTCTTTCCGTCGGGGATGTCGGACCAATTTGCTTAATTGACACAGAAGTAAACAAACAAAAAAGATGCATAAACCATTTAGCTTGGCAGTGGATTTAAAGCTTATCCTCCAACTGTTTATATATAAACATATTACCAATGCTTTAGCTTAAGGATTTAAGATCTGCCCAGACCCTTGTTTTTTTTCCTGTGGAACCTTTTTACTCATAATCAGTCTGCTATTGTGGCAAATCAGTTCCTTATGGTAGAACAACGCTTCTCCCCTTTTCTGTCCTCGGCCCGCTTTCTATCATCCTTCCCCCATCAGCTCATGGCTCGTTCCCTAAGCTCTCATTATGTGCTACACAGTCCGGGGTCCCCATGTCGAATCACTAATCATCTACCCTGTCTGCAGCCCTGCTCTTTCAATAGGTGCTGAGTGGCCTTTGTTCCACCACTGCTGTTTGCTGCATGTCAATAAAAGGACTATGGTCTCCTGCTCCTCCTCCTCTTCTGTTACCTGGGCTGGCATTAGCTACAGGCCCGCTCCTGCAGCAGGAGCTTCAGGACAATGAAGGATTCTCTCACCTGCTGTATTCAGAATGCCAGAGAAGGGAGGAATAATAGCGATTGGATAGGGATGTCAGAGGCCGGCGGGGATTAGGGGCAGCTCTGGCACAGTGAAGATGAGAGAGGATGTTTGCATTCGGCCAGACAGCTCTCCTCCCGCCAGGTCAGTGTAATGTATCACTAACCTCGGTGGCCGGCCTGAGTGTTTGCAGCCTCTCACCCATTAAATAATGAATGGGGTCTGACCCTGTGACCATCAAATCAGCTTTTCGCCATCGTTGAATCATGATGGAGTGAGGTAGATGGAGAATGTGGCTGGCTGGCTGGATAGCTGAAGGGCAGACATGTTGGGGAAAAAACCCAAGGGCTGCAAAAGCTTCACATGCCTAGATTAGTAAGCACTGGAATTGAAAGCAGCCAATACCACAGTGGAATCTAAGCCTGGTGTAGTTCACATCCAGTGCCTACTGTGATTTGTTTGACCAAATCCAGGCGGCACACAGGACATGGCATCTTTTCTAAGAAGGCCAATGTCCCTGTATTGACATAGCACTTATGGTCAAGCTTTGGCATTTTGGACTTTGGGGGCTTATATTTGCGTTTCAAACTGTATGTGCGATGGAGCTGGTGATTGGTGGTTTTGGATGCGTAAAATAAACCATCTTCACTTGTTACACTTCACTTGAGTTGCCTCAGTTCAGCAAGAGAAAATACTTGGAAGAAATTGGACCAAACCAAATAATATAGCTTTTTTTTTCCCCTTCATTAATCTTTGTGTTATAACTGTTCACAGACACAGGACAGTTTATGAGCTAGATGATTTGTTTTTGGAGAAAAAGGTTGATATTAATGCACCCTTTCTTGATAGTGCTAATGCTGTTTGTGCAGCCATCCCTGTCGGAGAGATGAAAATAAATAGGGGGAGCTCAGCGGAGATAAGACACGTGTTTAATTATTAATTGAGCCATTACTGACAGAGATTGCCTTTTTTGATTTAAAGCAGGAAGTCCTGCTTCAGGGACAGAAAAAGCAATTACAGAATTCCCAGCTTGCTCCACTGCTGCTGCCCACCGCTTCACCATCCGCCACGAGAGCGGAGCGAAAGGAGACAAAACACTCACACACATAGGCTCACACACATCCTGTTACACTGCAGTGTTCCATAAATTATTTTAATTCTTCAATATTTATGGCGTTTTAAATTACGATTACACACTCATGTCTTATTTATGTAGATGGCAGGCAGTCAACCAAGGACCAAGCCACATTACCCACAATCCCTCTTTGGCCTGGCACCTTGAAAAGATGACTAAAGGGAATTGTTTGGTTTTGTATGATTCAGGAAGTGATGTCAAACTGCACCATCTCTTACATGCGCCTGTTTTCAAAGACACACTCATTTGCTATTCACCGCAATTAGCTGGCTTGTAAAGTCATTGCTAATATGTCATGCTATCTCCATGTGCACTCGGTGGCCCCTTTAGAGCACTATTTTATCCATTAGTAAAATGTCTGCACTTTTAATAGAGCCCAGTGTGCATGAAATATTAAGTTAGTCCCTGTTGACAGTATAAAGCAAAGGCTCTGCTAGTCTGATAGTGCTTGCATTTCTGCCTCTTGTCTGTTAGCCATTACATGTCATGATGCTTGACACCTGCCAGTCAGCTCTATCAGCCCCTATCTGTGTCAGCCAGCCTGTGGGTGGTGATCAGCCATTGTGACAGAAAATGGGTGGCACATTGAAAGCTGTGTGATCAGGCTCCATTGTGTCGCTCGGTGTTCATTGACTCAATATAGATCCAGCTTTAGCTGTGTAGATGTAGCAATTACGAAATCACTACAGGCCATGGGGGAGATTTGGGATAAGTTGTGAGGGGCTTGAGCGGCAATTTTGGCTGCCGCAGCTACACTGTAATACAGGAGCTGTAGCATATATATTTTGCAGTCGGTGAAGGCTTTACGGAGTGTGAGTCAAATAAGCATACTTCAATAGTGAGCATTAGTGTGCATCATCAAGGACATCTCCTCTGCACGTCAGAGGCCAGTGCACCCCTGAGGCTTTTCAATGTGGTCCCTTCAGTTCAAGTTCAATTATCAAATTCAAGGTTAGAGCTAACCTGGTCTTTCAACACATCATTCCCCTTACATTTTACTGCATCACACACAGTTTATACTGTGGCTCTAATCCAAAGTGGCCACACTAAACTGACAAAATGCTGTCTGGAACATCTTTGAGCATATTTCGCCCTCGTCTTGTTGGTGTGTCCCACACCATCGGCATTGTCTTTCCTTGTTGCCGTGTATCTCAGCCAAACCAATGAGTCGGGCACTCTCATTGGCTGTTGAAGTGACAGAATGGCCCCTTACGGTGACTCTTGCTCTCTTCTTCCACGAACAAGGGCCCACAACACCAGTGCCTTTTTCATCTTATTAGTTACATCAAGCAAGAGGGATAAACAAATGCTGTTTTCTACAATTTTTGTGTCCACTTCCAGTTTCCCTGACGGACAGAGACTCCCACAGAGATGAAAATGCGTACTAGTTGGAAGACTGCCGACGTTTTTTGCCCTAAGTACACAAGGCGACACAACAGTGGTCTCTCCGTCGTGGTTACTTCTTGATTTTGGTTCGATGTAACCCAGCTCTTGCACCTCAATTGACATTTCTTTTTCTGCAGCTAAAGTACACAACAGGGAGAAGGTGCTCTCAGTGTTGAAAAGTATCAGGTTACACCTTCATCGTGACAAAAGGTTAAGATTTGTTCAGGGTAAGGTAGGTAGAAAAATCATTCCAGAGATGATCAAATTCAGTAGTCTACGTTTACAAACTGAAGGAATCCCAGTGACAACAAACATGCTGAATTGAACCCCACCTTGCATTAGTCTGTGGTGTAGTTCCCTAACCGCTTTACTATGATCCAAGGTAGGAAGGAACCTTTGTCACAGTGGGAAGCAGGAAGCTGATGTGACACAGATAATTTAGCAGATAAGATGCATCCCCTACAAGTAGTTGACCAGCTTGTAAAGCACAGGTTGACCCCAAAACAATAGGAAAGCATTGGTGGTTAAACTATATATAAGCTCCTTTGTTTATTGTATGAGGGAATAAACCAAAGAGTTTTGAATGGATAACTCTGGAGAGCAGTAGCTCTTATCACATCTTCTGTCTAATCTTAATCCTCCTCCAGTAAAGACACAGCCAGCTGCAGCTTCAGTGTGGAAGGTGTTTTCATTGTTTACTTGGAAGAATACATGACCAGCGCTTTATCACTACTGTCAGGCCTGAAATGTTAAGTGTGTCGCCTGTGATCACTTGCAGGTTTTCTTGTTTTTAATCCTTGATTCCAAGCTCCAGTGATTCTGCCAACAACAGTGGGTTTTTCCCCCGCCCTTGTATTTGTTTGAAGATCCCAGTTCCTTTCTCGCTATGGGCGTTTTAAGCTCATCTGTGTTAAGCAGTTCAGAGCCAATGTTGTTTGCAGATGAGGCTATTGCTGGCAAGGGGATAGTCATCAGCCTAGATGGATATTACAAACATGCTTGTAATGGATTGGACATTTTGGGAAGCAGTTCACACAGGCTTACAAAGATGGGAAAACCATCGCCAGGAACAGAACGGATGTAAAATGCTTTAGATTCCTTGAGAAACAAGGACATCCATGCATTAGAATAACTTGCCAGAGGGTATTTTAGGGGGGAAGTAGATGAACCCAGGAAACAAGATCACAAATGAAACAGAAATTTTAGCCAGCTCAGTGAGTATTTTCCAAGTATCTCCAGATGGGTGGTCTTCTGCTGTTCGTTTGTTCAGTGTTTCTGAACTTCATACCTTTTAAGTCGTAGCATCTTAACATCAGTGTTTTTGTCAGTGGTTTATCCGAGCAAAAAGAAGGTTTGAATTTTTTGACTGCATAAGGGAAGGTTTTGCAATCCTAAAGGGCCTAGATATTAGCCTTGAACTCAACACCTGGTTATCACAGTGACCCGAAATATATTCTTGAGAAAGAGCCTGTGTTGTCCTGTATTTCACTGGCCTCAAGTGCCGTTAGCCATCCCAGTCTTTGACAGACAGCCAGTAATTCGCTGAGACACAGGAGCCTGTATTTTGGCTGTTTCAGGCAAGGTTTTATCATCTGTTTGGCTGTTGTTTTTGGCTACTGGTTAATTCCCTGCTCTGGGCCCTAGTAGCAGGGCCCCTAATGACCTCTCACTGACTGTAATACCGTATTCAGCAGAGCATGGGCTCCTTTGGCTTTTCGGGTTAGTGCTGCTGTGTTGAGGAGTTAGCAATAGGAATAGCATTTCACCGATGCTTGCTTTGGGAAGGAGTGAGAGAAATTTAGCCACATGGCAACAGAGAAAAGTGCGCAGAGCACTGTCAACACCATGGGCCAGAGTTTAAATGATATATAATCTCACTGATGTTTGCCTTTTGTCATGTTTTTTCACCTATATACAGTGTATTTTGATTGATTGTGTAGATAATGTTGCTCGGATCAATAAATTACTCTGCCTTAAAGAACTTTAAGTAGAGGCATTTTGATCAGAAATCCACTTTATCATAAATATTAATATTGCTACTTTGGCTGAGGTTGCTTTTAGTGTTGCAAAGTATATCCAAGTTTTTTTTTCATTTTTCTTCAACCCCTTGTGGTGAATAACATAATCAAAACCCCCACCATGTTATCGACATTCAAAAGACCACATCTGTTAAAGCTTAACAATGACAAATTAAACCGAAATGGCAGCTCCCTTTGTTTTTGGAAAAGATCAATAGACGGCCATCACTATCATTAACTATACAGGTATTGACTCATCGGCTGTTAAGTGTGGGGCAAGTGTTGTAGGGCCCTGGGCTCCTCATGAGCAACTGTACTCCATATTTGTGTGGTGGATCCGCGTAGCACCGACCTAATCCTGGTAGCAGGTGCTACTGGGGCCAAGGTAATGTAGATGTGTTTTTCAGGGAGGATGAGCCATCTGGGTCTTGATACTTTATGGTGCTTAAAACACACTCTCAAGCTTGACACTCCCAGCACTTACCTTTTAGCTGCACACAATAATCTAAACGCTGGTTACCAATGGGAGAGAGGGGGGGGGCCTTCAGGAGAATTTACAGGGTTTGATGTGGTGTGGAGCCTCTGCTTCGACACAGATTCATGAAACAGTCAGACACACTTGGCGGTTTGATTTTTATTCATCTAACTCTTTCAGTGTTGTTTTGTCATCTACAGTCTGAAATATGTCGAGCTGAAAGAAAAGCATGTTTGTTAGGTTTTCCTTCTGTTCCTTTTTTTTTTCCTTTGGTGCCAGCCTGCCTTACTTGTCACTTTTCTGGGTCTTTGTGTTGTTGTTGCTGCCGCTGTTTTTTCTTTTTTTTTTTTCCGGTGTAGTCTGTTTCATCTCACAAGCGATTTGGCTCGCTTCGGAGTCCAATTTCGTTCCTGTATGACCGTGCAATTCCCCCTTCCCCACAGACACACTCACATTCACACATTTCCCCAAACTGACACACCGCCTTCACACTCCAAACAAATCAATTCTTCACTTGCTGCAATTGGGTGCCACAGCTCATAGCAGCCCTGAAAAAGTGCATGCTGTTGTTAATGTTCCTGGTCCACAATGGCTCGAGGAGTCTTCTTCCTACCTGTAGGGCTTAGAATAGATGAGGGAAAGTAGTGGTTTAGATTGGCAGCAGCACCACGGGTCAGCATCCAGGCCTCGTCTCCATCATTTTACCTGACACAACTTCCTGCCCTATGCTCTCTCTCCCTTTCCTCCACCTTATTAACTAACCCCTCTCTCCCCCTCTTTCCCC
>KV751322.1:5574343-5584586 GCA_001698575.1 Mola mola | reverse complement strand
TCAAGAACTATGAATTCAGTTTGAATTTTGCTCTTTGATTTCTGCATACTGTCCAGCTGCTGAAGTCTGAGAGCTGAGGAGAAGCTGGATACCTCCCAACTGTGCCACAACGTTCCACAATGACAAATGCTCGGCCCACTGGCTGCCACCAAAACATACACACACAACACACACTCGCCATCACGTCGGCTAGTTTGTCCAAATGCGTGCTAGCTGCTGCTCAGATTGGTCAGATCCAACCAGGCATTTATTCTTTGTCACTTCATTTCATCCAAAGTGTAATTACATATTTATATAACAGTACATTTCTGAGTTGTGGCATGTCTGTCAAACAAGCCAACTTCACCAAATTTTGTAGAACTGATTTACTGTCTTCTTTACTTGGATTTTGCTGTTTTAATGTGCAGCGCCAACTATCACAAATGGGAAGCCAGGCTTTTCAATTGTTTGCATATGGGTGTGATTTAAATGCTTTTTGAATGTTTTGCCTGTTCACAAAGAGTAACAAAGATGCTGTAAATCGGATCTGTCTGTGTATATGTGTGTGTGTGTGTGTGTGTGTGTGTCTCCGTGTCTCCTCCAGACTTGTTTTTATTTGTGTTTGTGTGCATCCTTACTTGCCAATGAAAGTTTTAAAGCATTGCAGTCGGTCAAATGACGGATGAAGGGGGAAGACGTCAGTGCAAAACTGTTTTGATAATGGCTCTAATTGCTTCCGTGCTGCCATTCTTGTGGTGGGGGGTGGGGGGTGCAGCTCTTAGTTTAGTACCGAGGAGAAAAAAAGGTTATGACTATTCATCCATCATTAAAATGTGCAGCAATCTCTCACAGCCCTTTCAGACGCATGTAGCTCTTTAGCATCAGTCTCATAGATCCATTGTGTCCGGGCCTCTGATTAAGAGCCTGTGCTTCCATTAAGCACTGCTCTTAGATTATCTCCATCCTGTACATTAGAAATCAAAGCTCTGGTATTTATTGCGTGGTCTCTGATAAGAATACAGACTGTGCCATTATCGGGTCTGCCGCTCATTCCTGACATGGAAGGAATTATATAGTGTACACAGTCCTGCCTTTGAAGATGAAAGAGGCGATTTTCCTCATCTCCCTAATACTGGCATTTTGTGGCCTATGATTTACAAGCCCCCATCTCTATTTGTGTTGTTACAGCGGAATTTGAGACTGCCATTAATGTCCTGTTTTGTTTTTTTTCCTTTTAATTGAAGCTGTGTTGTTATTTAACTTATGCCTTCTCCCCCTCCCTTCCTCCCCTCAGTAACAATGCTGTTTTTCTTTGGTGTTTTGCTGAGAGAGGCAGGACTAATGATGATGCTGTGGTTGTTTTTACTGTATTGTCTTGAAAAGGAAAACCAAACATGGCCTAGTCATGCAGCCTCTCTTTCTCTCTCTCCAACTTTCTCCTGCTCTCTAGACACAATGTTTCATTTCAGCTATAACAGAACTTGGCTAATGGCTGTGATAAATGGAGTCATGAAGTATTTATTTTTATTTATTGTTCAATGCCCACAAGCAGCTGGCTTGCCAAATGGCAGCAATGTGTGTCTTTGCACCCCACCCTGCCATGTCTTTGTATAAGGAGTAGCAATAATTGTTGTAAAATGACATATTAAGCTTTAATTAGCCAAAGCTGTTGTGCTATAAAACTATGCTAGGCACCATAAATTAAAAGTAAGAGTTTTTTTGGTTTATTTTTGGGCGTTTTTTCTTTTTCTTTTTTTTCTTTCACAAGACCATAAAGCAGCCAAATTCCCTCTCCGGGTGTCAGCCATTAAACAGGCCGCACCTTCAGAAATGCATAAGAGCTATTTAATGAGCTCGGAAGCTGGCTCGGCATTTACTCTCAGTAGGCTGTCTGTCTTTGATTTGAGCCCATTATCGCCCACAAACAAGGCCACCAACACCATCGTGGCCGCCGCAGCCATTTTGTGCACAGAAGTGAATGGCCCTGCTTCACCAGAGGGCCCCTGATCCAAACTTTGCATCTCCACCGGCAGCGTTGCCAAAACCCCACGCCCACTCCCCCCTCAACCCCCACACACATGCACATGGACACAGATTGATACCCGCTCATTTTCATGTTTTACGTAAAAACATCTGCACCTGCCTGAAGCACTGTGCAAACTCTCGGGAAAAGTACCTGCAAATGGTTTGTGTATTTGTGGAACAGGAATAAGTTACTGTCACTTGTAATTAGTCTGTTTGAAAATAGAGAGCCAGTATTGGCTCACGAACAGACGTACAAAGTTGCTATTCATGCACAGGCAACGTTCTCGGTTTCCTCCCTCCCTCGGCTCCTTCTCAGTTTACTGACGAGACTGAGCTCAGGACATGATGAGAAACATTTTTTCATACACGGACAGTTTTTATGAGACAAATTTAGATCGAGCTGGTCCTGGAAGGCATAGGAACTACCACATAAAAGGATTCCTCAATACAAAATCGGCTCCTCATGTCATCTACTCAATTCAGAAGCTACATATATTTTTCTATGATTTTATGTGCAGAGAATTTGGCCTTTTTTTGGGTATAAGTCTGTTTTTGAGGTCTGGTTTTCTAACCCACAAAACAAGGGATATATCTCCACAAACTCCCCAGGAGTCTACCAAAAGGACTTGTTGTAAAAACAAAAAGGCACAGCAGTCAAAAGCAATTAGATTCACATTTATACAAATTTTTACCATGAATATAAACAAAAAATGGCCTGATTCTCAAGCTGCGCCTCCCCGCCCAATGTCTGTATGCTCACTTGGAAAATCATGCAGGCTTTCTTCATCCTGGCAGTCCGTTAAAGCATTCATATTGTTAGTAATTTAACTGCCTATCTGACCATGCAGTTTAAGTAAACCCATGACCGGTGTGAGCCAGCTTCTTTACTCTGGGGGCTTATTATTCTGGATCAAAGCCCTGCTTCATACCCGTTACAGATGTTGATCATGTGTTTTTGTGTAAAAAATAATGACACAGCATTATTAAATAATACTCTTGCATGAAGGAATTTGCTAAAGTAGATCATTTTTGTTGGTTTTCGTTTACTAATCCTTTCCTTTATTATCTCTTCCAGTTCGACAAATACACCCCCAAGCTGGACAATCCATTCATCAGACATTCAAACGTGAGTTTGTTTTTGTCACTTTAACTTCAATTTGCCATTTGCATTTGGCAAATGAAGTATTTGACGTATTTGATTGTTGCCGTGGGTTTGGGTGTGCGTATGCGTGAGTCCTGTATGTATCTCTATTTGACTTTGTTTTCTGTCTTTTTGTGTCTCCCATCCTCCTCTTTTCTCCCCAGTTCTTCCCCTCCTACCCCCCCACCATGCCAGGCATGCCCCCACTACTCCCACAATCAGGACCCTTCAGCTCGCTGCAAGGAGCCTTCCAGCCCAAGGTCAGCACCACATCCCCACATCAACCCATGATAAATCAAAGAATCATACATCATGCAAGGCAAAAATTTGTTATACGTTGTCATACAACAACGTGCTCTGAAGACAAGTCACCTTTCTTCAGTGTTATACTAAATGACAAACTTGTTCATAGACCAACAAGACGTGCATAAGTCAACGTGAATATGAAATGTATATACATATATAGATACATATATTCAAGTGGTGAAATAATTGATCAGTTTATTTGATAATTTGATGTTTTACAGCACTGTTGTGACTGCCTCATACTAAACACGTACATAAAATATATGTGTTTTGATTTGAATTATACAATAAAGTAATATTATACAGTAAATCATGTGCTTATACTGATATTTTTGCTAGGCATAATTCCTCAGAAGTGCGCTGAAGAAATGAAACATGATTCGAAACATCAGCCCCATCCCATTTATATCCATACATCCATCTATTACAATCTGTCAGAGTTGACTGGACCTGAACTGGAGTCAGAGTTGCGTGCTGAAGCGTGATAAACTGTGCCAAAGATAAGGAAGCGATGCCTGTCTGCAGAGGAGAGCAGAGAGGAGATGCAGTGGCAGTGGGGATGGGAGGGATGGAAGGGGGCGGGAGGATGTGAGTCTGTCTGGCAGATGCCCAGCGGCTGTGACCCGGTGTAAGCCACCAATCCAAGCTGGCCTAAATCCGTTGGCTCTATTCCCAGGGGGGCTCTGTCGTGGAGGGACCCTTTTGTCAATGGCCCCTCCAGATGGTTCAAGGAACAGTCTTGTGATTCCAAAGCCCCTGGTAATTCTTGGCCAGGAGCTTGTGGGGGATGTGTGTTTGTGAAGCTGGTGACCGAGTTTACGCTGCAGCATCTTTGTCCCTGATGTACAGTAGAGATGGATTAATAAGGCTGATCAAGGCTCTTGCACTCAAAAAGACTTAGAGAGGAGATCAGAGACGTGTTCCTCTGGCGTGACCCCGTGTCTGCAGGACTTGTTTTTTCTTACTGATGTCAGACATATCCTGGCAGTCATTGAGAATTAGTGAGCTATAGTACTACTGAAGAAGGAAATATTTGGGGATGCTAATCACTCCAGTCAGGATCTGATGCTTGCATCGTCACTGACATCAGCGTTGTTTTGTAATACTCTATATCTGTATTGTATGTCGAGACATCAAGATAATGTGATAGTTATTCCGTTGCAGGTAGAAAATTAAAATTACAAAGTTCTTTTTTTGCTGAGATCTTTGAAATCATGATACTGCCTAAAGTTTTGTGTTTACAGCAGTTCCTTTCCCTAATCTATACATGTGTTGGCTGGTTGATCACCATGCATTCCCCTGTATGTGTCTCTCCCTGTCAGGCCTCTAATCCCATCGATGTGGCAGCCCGGCCCGGAGCAGTACCCCACACACTCCTACAAAAGGATCCACGGGTAAGAATGAGATCAAGCCAGTCTGTTCTGCCGGATACACTGCTCAGAAAGCATATATTTACATTAATACATTTGGAGCATTTCTCCTCATGCATCTGTAAGAAATGCACATTTTGGCTGCTGATCTTTATGGATGGTGATACTGATCATCTGTTTGTCCATGCAGATAACAGATCCATTCAGGACATCTGTACGGGTAAGTGGTTTCCTTGTCATTCTTTTGCTAAATGTTTCATCTCTCTGGCCAGGCCACAAAGTCTAAACCTGTAAATTCTTCAGCAGCCCCCAATCAAGGAAGTATTGAGCTAAAGTCAGGGTTAGATTTTCTGAATCCTTTGCCTGGTTGAAAATTCTGACAAGGTCCCACTTTGTAGTTTGGCCAGAAAATCTTAATGCCAGAATCAATTTTAGCTCCATAATATTAAGGCCAACAGGCTAACCTCAGTTTCTTTCTAAATTTTTTAGAAACCTGGCAAGTGGTGCGCAGTGCATGTCCAGATCGCATGGCAGATCTACCACCACCAGCAGAAAATGAAGGTGTGTGAGATGAATATTGAGTTCTTGCTGTCATGTAAAACCAGATGCAGTGTAATGGTAACAGACAAAAGTCATGTCCTAGTGAGATCTTTCTCTGTAAAATAATTTCTAAAGGTGACACCATATTATTGGGAAAAGGCAAAATACTAAATACTAAATGGCTGTAAATGTTATTAATGTTTGAAAATCTAACAAAAATGGCAACTCCTCTCAACCTCAACACATTCTCCACTCATTCTCAGACTTCCTAAGCAGCTCTGTGCATTTATTCATCCACCTAAATTACCACATGTATATCAATCATGCATGAATAATTCAAGTCAGAGTCGCCCGTCCCTATAAGGAAACTAAGCGGCTGCTTAGGGCCCCGCAGCCACTAGGGGGCCCCCTAATTTTCTGAGTCTTACCTGGCAACTGCCTCTAGACCTGTGTACACAGCGCAGTGGGTGGGGGTTCCTCCTCATCAGTGACTGAACAGTTTGCGAGTTGGTGACGATGTCTGAAAGAGTTTATCCATCAGGCACAAAGAAAAGGAATAAAAGAAAGGTGAAGTAGCAAGTCAGCAAGCCTGAGGTACTGATCAATTCCACAATATTTACCACGATAAGCATTTCACTACAAAACAGCACTATTTTTAAAAAAGATGTCAACGTATGTGTGGTAGACTGCAGGCGGCTCTATTGTCATAGTCCGCTGATGGTCTGAAGGCCTTCACAGTGAAAATAAACACAGTTTTCATTGAGTCTGTGCGCTACATCAAAGATAACAATGTTTTACTTTTACTTCGGTTAACATATTAACATTAACCATTAAATTTGACCTGTTTTAATAGGTCAAAGCAACAAAACACCTTAAATAATGTTCTTTTAGCCTGAAATTTCATGACTTTTCCAAACTAACTATTGTTGCCTCTAAACAATTGTTTAAGATGTTTCGATACTTATGGATGCAAAATACATCAGTGGTATAATTGTAAATTAATTGGTCAATTACCTGCTCCATAATATTAAGCATAAACTGTGACCCTAATCTGTTTCTGTATCAAAGAGAGTTAGTGCGATTTTAAAATTTCAAAACTAAACACTGAGACTAAAACAATGTAGAAGTAAAAATGACAGGTGCAGGACAGGTTAGTCAGCATTAATTTAAATTGTATTAGCTTTAATTAGCATTAGAGGAATTGTGGAACTTCATGTTGACAGAGGTATAAATGAAATTGAAATACTGGTTATACCTGCATTTTGGATCTTGTTCTACAGATATTTCTATCCACTGCAAAGCACGGCTCCCAATACTAATCTTGCTTAGGGCCCCTAGGGGTCCAGGGCCGGCCCTGGTTAAAGTAATAACTGAGCATAATGCAACATGTGAACCAAGACCAAAAAAAAAAAAAAGCTCTTCTTGCTGGCAGAGGCTGGTATGCCTCGCCATGGAGATCATCTGCTAATGCCACTGGCCCAATGGTGTCAGTTCTTCTTGGGCCCTCAACCCCCTTTACTAAGGATTTAAAGTCCCCTAATCAGCTTACATGTATTTGTTATAACACAGTTGGCCAGAAAGGAGCCTTTGTTGACGTATCTGTCCTCCTCTGATCACTCAGCCAGTGTAGCCAAGGATAAGTCCCTCTCAGTCTGCTGTTGTAAATGTTCGGTTCTGTTGTGTGCTGACCTAATTTCCTTTGTCCGTCTCCCTCTGCCTCTCTCCTGCGACTCCAGCAAATGCAGTTGGATCCCCACAAGCTAGACATGAACGGCAAGCTGGACCTGTTCAGTCGACCCCCAGCTCCAGGAGTCTTCCCAGGGTTCCCCTACCCTCATGACCTGGCGCGACCCCTCTTCTCTTCCACAGGTCAGTCGGGTCTCCCTGCATCCAGGGCAGGGTGATGAACTGCACCTTCGAAAACAAGTCACTTGACTGATCCAATGCTCCGAGCCTCCCAGTGATAGTTTCGTCTTTTGTCTTTGTACAAATCAGTATTTACAGCAAAATTGTTTCACTGCTGTACTGAAATGACATATTTTTTTTCCTCTCCTATCATGTAATGTTCACTTAATAGTGCTTTTGTAGCAAATGTTGGGCCAGTAAAGGGAGTCAGATATGTCTATGAATATGGATGACTCTCATTTAGGTAATTGACTGATTTGCCCTGCGTTGGAGGGCAACAGAGAGGCGAACAGCCTTTAACTGGTAATTATGCAGTGGTGTGTCAGAGACACTCCTCTAATTGGCGCTTTCATTAACAATTCATGGATGATGGTAGCAACATTTTGTGAAAGAGGCCAGCTTGTTGCACAATCAGGAACTGACCTCAATATCCAACTGTAGAGTCGCACGCCAACATGCAGGAGCTGGAATTAAAGCAACATATTATTGCTAATTTGTTCAGCTTTTTCTAAAGCCTTTGAGATGTGGCTGATCACAGGCGTCAGAACGATGATTCTTTAGTAGCTTGAATATCTGCGTGCCAAGTACATGGCTGATTTAATAACTGATCTTTCCTCTCTGCTTGTATAGCCTCCGGCCACCCAGCTCCATCCCCATATGGCCACGCCCCCCACCCCAGCGGCTTCCTGCCTCCAAGCCATTTGGCAGGTAAGTGTAAGTAAACCCACATTCAGTTTTTTAATATATACTTTTATCTCATCCTCCTCATCTCAGTTTCTTCCTCCACCCCCTTCTGTCTCTGTTACGCCCGTGTTTTAAACACATTACAAGCCACCAGGGTGTAATAAGTAGCCTGGTTATTTGTAGTTTCCGTCTCAGGTTCATTTGAACGTTAATATGGAGTCACTCTGGCCACTGTAGATGGATGGTTGGGACTCTTCTTGACTCCACTTAAAGTTCATGATAATGGAGAATGTAGCCATCGTATAATCAGACACGATGATTCATAACACAGGCTTCAATAGCACAGTCTGCGGTTATCATAAACATAGCTAACCTAGGAGTAATGGAAGGTAGTTCACGTTGCTGAATTTGATTGCACATTTAATTGTTTTTTTTACACACTCATTTATATTCCACCATTCGGTCTCGGACACTGTTTAGGATCAGAGTGGCATGTCGATTCCATGGAATAAGCCCTTGAGTCAATCCATTTTGTGCTTGTGAATACATGGTGCACAGAGGAGGAAGATGTAGCACTTTTTTCCTGACGGGGAATTCATGTGTGAGGCAGAGGAGATTTCTCAATTGTTGTCTTTTCTGATTTATTAACAAGCCCCAGAGCTGAAAGTCCTTAAACCCTAATCTGCTGATAAATTCTGCATTTCCTGATGGATTCTGCTGAATTAAAACGGAGCTGCAAATTAACAGTTGATGAATGCTCTTAACCAGGTAAATATTTGTGCTATTCCCATAAATGTGGCGGCTCTAGTGTGAGTCAGCGGAGCCCACTCAGACACAGATTCTCCTGCTAAATCATTGTTGTCTGTATAAATTTTGCAGCCTCTATTTCCCTTGCCCTGCTGCAGTCTATTTTCATCTCAGCTCCAGCAACTCAAAACTAATTTCCCCATCAAGTCGTGGCGTTCCTCAGGCCCCAGCATAGTTAGAGACACTCCATTCCAGCTGGTGGCAGGAAATCCAGCATCCAAGCGACCTGGTTGCTGCAGGATTATCTGGTAGAGAGTTAGGGTGGCGGCGCTAAAACAACCACAGCTCGCTTGTAAGAGAAAAGCCGAGTGGAATTGGTTGGTGTTGGGGTGAGCACCACTAGCCTGCAACCCCCCTTTTTGCTAATCCCTGTTTGGCATTTTGCAGATCCTTTCAGTCGCTCCAGTTCCTTTGGCGGCCTCGGCAACCTTTCAAGCAGTGCCTTCGGAGGATTAGGCAACCCCTCGCTTGGTAAGCGCTGGCCCCCTCTCCTCCTCTACCACTCCCCACTTCAGTCTGCCCCCTGTGGCCAGTAACAGAGCAGGACAGGGCAGTTAGACCACAGGGAGAGCCAGGAGGGGAGGAAAAAAATATCAAAACACTTAGCTCTAGTTTCTTTGTCAAAACAGCCCAGGGAATCCCAGCTAAGCAGTAAAACACCCCACAGCAAAGCCCCTCCCTGCCTCCTCTTCATCCACCAACCATCCCCCCCACAGCCTGGCTTAAATGCAGCTGCCAACAAGGGCTCTTAGGGCCGCTGCTTGGTGGCAGTTCATCAATTAATTGTTTGACAAGCCCCTTCTGCACCACCATGGAGGGCTTTCTCCTCTCCCCCATGCATCCTTCTCTTTATGCCTTTCTCTTTTTCTCTTCGTCCCTCCTGTTTTTGTGTGCCAAATCGGTCACCCTGTTGTGAAAATGGATGTGATTGAAATGGACGTGCTGTGGAATGCTAAGGTCTCCCTTGGCTTTTCACTGCCCTAAACTCCATAGGGCAAGTGAGTCTCCCCTCTTCTTCCAGTTCAACAAAAAGAAGGAGGGGGGGGCCCTTTAGTCCAAAAGCAAATGAGTAGAGATTTTTTTTTTCTTTTCTCTGGTGGGGGGAGCCATTAACCTCCAACTCTTTCAAACGGCTTCAATGAGAGAACCTCCAGAGACAAAGACAAAAGCAGCTTTTGTTGTTGAGTCTTTCTCATTCAATGTGTCTTCAAGAAGGTTTTGTGCCCAATTAACTTACAGTGGGTCTCATGCTTGTCTCCCCCACCCACCTGTTTCCAGGGTCCAACAATATGTTTGGCAGCAAGGAGGGGCCGGGAGGACTGCCCACGTTTGGCAGCCCCCACCACGACACCTGGAACAGACTTCGACGAACCCCGCCGTCGTTCCCCACGCCGCCACAGTGGCCCAAGACCACAGACGCTGAGAGGAGCAGCTCGGCCAACAGCCATGAGAGGGAGAGGGAGAGAGAACGGGAAAGAGAGAGAGA
>KV751322.1:5529440-5574110 GCA_001698575.1 Mola mola | reverse complement strand
ATTCCTGCAAAAATGCAATTATTATATTTTATTGCTGTTGTTGCAATTTAACTTCTGATCCTGTGTTATTAAATCCTGAAGTGGCTTTTTGGAACTTATTTTTCTTTGCTGTGTGTTTAAAAGAAGTTGCGAGTACACATAACAAATGTGCAACATCTCAAATTCTTGGTCACCACAATCCTTCTTTCTGCTACAGTTGCTAAAGTTAAGAACAAAAGGACAATGCTCTCTGGGTTATGTAACCTGTATTTTCTGAAAGAAAGATCTTATTGTGGTTATCTATAAATCTTCTTCCCCGTTTCTTCTGACACCAACTTTTATTGTTTCCATACAGGGACTCTGTGGATCGCAACCGCCACTCCAACCGATCTTCTCCAGCCTCTGCGCCAGTCAGCTACCAGATCAGCAGCCTTATTCGCTCAAACAGCCAGAACTCGAGCGATTCGGGCCGCCACCACAGTGGCAGCGTGGACCGGGTCCGAGAGGCGGAGAAGGAACTGCTGGAGCGCCACAGAGAGTCCTCCACATTGGCTGACATAAAGGTGAAGGAGAGCCGCTCGCCTGGAAAGGAAATGCTAGAGAGGAGATCCTCTGAAGACTCCATCAAACCCATTCAGCGCTCTCCTTCTCCATACTCCAAGGCCATGATAAATGAGCAGGGCATGAAGGTGGCAGGTGGGCCCCCACCTACACTAAAGGACAACGAGAGGAAGGAGCCCCCACCTGCTGAGCTCCTCCACAAGGTTAAAAACGACATGAAGATTAAGGAGGAGAGGAAGGAGGAGCAGGATGTCATGGTGGTGAGTTCCGAGCCCGCCCCCCAACCACCAGCCCAAGCTCTTCCTCCTCATATCAGCCAGCCTGGAAACCCACACCACCACCACCCACCTTTGTCCCAGCAGCCCCCTGTTCCCTCACCACGTGGCAGTGACATCCCGGCTCCTGGCCTGCATGGTGTCCCCATGGCACACTCCCTGCCCCTCTCCATGAGCGCCATGCCCCAGATGGGCAGCCTCAATGTGCTAGACCGGGCTCGCATGGCTCCTTTCATGGGAGTCAGCCCCCTGGCAGGAAGGGAGCGCCTGCCCCACCCTGCCTTCCCTTGGGACCCTCTTAGAGAGGCCTACCGCAGCCTGGACCTGCAGCGGCGCATGGACTTCCAGCTCCGGGCTGAGCAAGGACACCGTTTCCCCAATGTGTATGAACAGGAGCGAGCCTACCGCGAGAGGGAGGCTCACGACTACTCGCACCACGAGCACTTGTTGGAGGTGCGCAGGGAGCACGAGAGGATGCGACAGCAGGCAGAGGAGCGTGAGCGCCTCCATCTGAGGGAGGAGCTGGACAGAGCGCGCTTCCATCAGCTGCATCAGTCCCCCATGGAGGGCCATCTACCCCACATGCCCCCCTTTATGCCGCACCTTGGTGGCATGCCCTACCCAAGACTCAGCCCCTCTACAGGACACAACGGTCCTCTGAACAGAACACCCCCCACTGCCGCACTCAGTGCACCCCCGCCCCTCGTGCCAGCCGGCAGTGCCAGACCAGCCTCACCCAGGAGGACTACCCCCCTCACCACCACCCAGGACCCAAGGGACTACTCCCCATCTCGCAACCCCAAAGAGGTAGAGGCTCGGTAGTTTCATAGAAAAGTGCTCAAAGTCTTACTAGACGCACTCACAAGCCCTGTTTTCCCAAATCTGAAATCCTTTTTGAACAAGATGCACTGCTCTTCACTGGAGAGGAGCACAACTCCCCAAGGGAAAAGGGTATGATTGTACAAAGTAAAGGTGTGTAAGGCTGGTTAAGCACATGCCATGACTTTATTTTTAGCGGACTGGAGGTTGAATCACGTCGGTAAAGAGAACACAAAGATGTGTATGTTTATTTCCGACTTAAATATTTGATAATAATTATTAATATATTAATCCAAAACCTTTTTTCGGCTTTGTGCGAAAAGGGGAGATCTGAAATAAGTTTGTACATTTCCTATCCTTGTTCCATGTATAGATATTATTTCTATGAATTTTATGTATTTTGTGCATTTGTCACGCCTTTTACAATATTTATCCCAGTTGATTGTGATACATATCCATGATGACCCACTGTAAAGACTGGATTTTGTTTGCAACCTTCAAAAATTTAACCTCATGGTACCAGGATATCCTCAATGATGACAATGTACAATGTTACATTACTGTTTTGTTTATTTTTTTTGCCTTCGAGATATGCAGATAAATATATATTATGAGGTCTTTGTTCAGTCTCTGTAAAGAAAACCAGTGTAAATAACTTGTTAATATTCCTTCGCTGCAAAATGTGTACATTTATTAGCCTTTTTAACCATTTCTAGAAAAACAAAATTAAATGAAACATGGGGAAATCACCTCCTCGTTGAATATCACGGCAAGAGACAAGCCTGGCCAACTGATGGGACGTATGACCGGAGGGTGTTGTAAGGAGGCCTAGAAGGATCATCTGCAATCTATGCAAAGCAGCACATGGCACCCTGCTGATGAGGTCACACGGAGGGAGCAGCGGTTAGTGGCGAAACGGAGAGAAACTTGGATTAACACATGTTTATATTATCAATGAATTATTGATGGAATTATTAAGACTTCCAAGTCACAAACTGGACCAGCCCTGGACAGAAAAGGGGGACACTTCTTAGTGGGCGGCAAAAGGACTTTTTCTGTCAACCTTGTGGTGTTGTGCAGTTGTTTTTCTTAGACTCTTGTATACAAAACATGTAGAGTTTTAGGCGTGCAAAAAAATGAAAATGAACATTCATGGTTTAAAATGTACGGAATAAAGTTTGGACCTAATGTTATGCGTTGTGAAGCTCGTCTGTCATCCTGGCACTTGTTGCCGCGCTGCTGCGGGATACTGAATCAATCTGTAAGCCAGCTGAGTAGAATGTTGTGAGGTTAAGTTTGCCAATAATGCTCGTGCTTCAGTTTTCAGCATTTAAAGTATTTGCTCGTCTGATATCAAGCTATTAATTTAAAGTGACAAAGGCAGCAGAGTAGCCTAAGCCATCAGATCATTTGGCCATAATCTGTCATACACGGGCTGCAGAGCTCTTCAGAGGGGATCGATGAGATCGGACCAGGGCAATACAGGGAGGGACTAATAGGACATTGATTTTGTATGAAAGCAGGTTTTTGAGTGTTTGTGTTGCAGATAACCGGTATTGACTGGCAGCCCAGCGGCATATTGACCCACGGTCTAGACTCATTAAAAGGAGTAATGCCTGGGAGGCAGGCCATTGGATGGTGGAGGAAACGCTCCGCTCTCTTCTCATACACCTCTTCTCATGCGCACCACTCATCTGCTTTTCTAATGAGGCCGGAAGGCACTCTGGAGTGGGGCACGAAGGGAGCCCTGAGGCACCTCATCCTCTTATTGACAAGACCTCGCCTGCACTTGCTGCCTGGCCAGAGACGGCCAATTCATCCTGATAATGCCTTGACTACTCATCTCGCTGCTGTGTGCCGTGAGACCCACCATTCCTGTCCCATGGTATCAGCCCATACTGACAGCATGCATCAAACCGCGGCCAGGTCATTAGGGGGTGTTATTGAAAATCAATGGCACTCCTGTTTCTCACACACTCCATCAGGGTGTTTTTTTTCTGCGGGCCTCCTTGAAAAGATTGTTTTCCAGAATGGGGCTGGCATATGGGGAAGACTTAAATCACTATCACTTAAAATTTAGGCTCACAGTAATTGAGGCACATATTCTTCTAACTGGTTGCATCTGTCAGCGGCCAGCTTCACTTTAGCCCTGTGTACCTTCAGCCTTAATCATCTGGTCAACAACAGCTACTTAACCCGTGTGCATGATGCTGCATTGTGATTTTTTTTTTTCCAAGCCATATTTATTTTTAACCAAGCTTCTGTAGAAGAAAAAAAAAAAAAAAACGCACCTTACATTTTCCCCGTGACTCAATCACTCTGTACCGCGCTCTATCCATTTTACGGCTGAGTGTAGAACAGCCCTCCGGAGATGAAAAGCTCCATCAATTTCACTCATCGTCTGGCAAGGTCCATTTATTTCAGCACATAGTCCATCATCAGATAGGAATCAATTGACACATTGCCGATCATATCCAACCCGAGGTGGGTTATTACAGCTTCTGCAATTGTCAGCTATTTTCCAGAGCTATTCTTCACATCTCCAGGCCTTTTTCTGTTTGTTTCGTAGGTGGGGGTTATGATTTTCTGTATTTATTTTTAATAATTCGAAACACATCTCTTACTCAATGCAACATTGTTGCTTTGACAGGGCTTAATATTACAGCTTGTCACCAAAAACAAAAAGCAGCTGTGATACAAGATTGTGAGTTTCTTTTTTTAACGTTTTCACATTGCTCAACGATAATCCCAATTAATCGGATATGGTGGTATCTGAGGTAAGACATTGTTTTATTGTTCTGCTAATCCTCCTTATTTATCTGTGAGAAACCTCAGAGCTGAGGGTTTGGGATTGAATTTTCACGGACTAAAATACCTCCAAAAAAGTACTTGGCACAGAGCTCAGCCCAAATCCAGCGAACAGTGGAACAGGCCGTAGGGGCTTTTATAAAGCACAATGGCAACTAATAACACAGTGCTATGCTAATAAGATGGGCAGCAAATGAATGGTTCAGTCCAAGCTCCTTTTCTCTCTTGCTCACTCTTCCCCCCCGCTGATAAAACATGTATGAAAGCGTTTTTGAGCCACTATGTATCAGCTCCCCAGACTTTTCCTTAGCGAGAGCTAATGCATTAGTTCCCATTTGAATACTGTTTTGAAATGGAGATTGGTAATGAGACGGGATGCCCCCGCCATGATCACATTTGGATTGCTGGGGCCTCTGCCGGCGTGGTGGTTTATGAGACTGCGGCTCTGGTCAAAGTTAAAGTCCATCTCTCTGCGGGGGTTAGAAAACCCTGACAAGACCCATTTTCAACCACTAAACTATATCTGTACTGTGAGCTGAGGAGGGAGAGCAGCAAGTCAAGAGCTCTGGCCGTGGATCCCGGTCACAGCGGCCTCTTTGTAGACCGCACGTTGTTTTGACCACCTAAAAAGGCAAGCAGCGTGCATCCTTCTATGCTACCATCTTTTTTTAGCCCTCAATGTCAACAGAGCGGCAGCTGACAGAAACCAGGCCAGTCGGTGGTGAAGGAGCTGACTTGGGAACAGTCAGATGGTGTGAATTCCAGACCCTGGTGACAAAGTGCTGTCTAATGTCTTTGCACCTCTGGACCTGTGACAAATGTTCCATCTGTCTCACATTGCAGCGAGATCAGCCAATAGGATATACAGTAAATCACTCACAGAGGACCTTCAGAGAGCACAACTTGAGACAGTGAGGAGCAGGAGCGAGTTACAGGAGATGGAAAACGAGGAGGTCCAGAAGAGCTGCCAGCCAAAATAAGTTTTCCACTTTGACTCAGGTTTGAGAAATTTCCCAGCCTTTAGTGGAACCTTAGACCCTCCCACGCTGGCCATAATGTGTACACAAGCCATAAAAATGAATAACATTTATGCAGCTGGGTGCATCTGGCAGAGATAGGCCTTTCATTCAGGGACCCGCGGGATGGCACCGTGCCGTCACACCATCCTCTCTGTTCTCCGCATGGGCATGTAGGTGGTCTAAAGGGAGGCCCTCAGATGCTTGCAATGAGTTTCAAGAAGCTAAGCGATTTCAAGGCAAATGGAGGACATACGTGGCTGGTCCAATTTGGCACAGCCAATGCGCGTGATTAGCCATAAGAACGTTAATCAAAAGTGGCTCGGTATTTGAAGGGGCGGTGAGAGGCGCTGCCAGCTGGTGACAACATGGCTTGTGTGCACGGGCCAAGAGTGAAGTTTATTTGAATATGGATCTTGCCGTGACCGTATTCTCCAGAGCTCAGTTAGCAGAACGTTCCTTGGCTCATCGCTAGGATCGCCTCAGAGCCGCTTGGCATACAGGAAGGCGGAAGTTTTTCCAAGCCGCAGAATGAGAATTACGATTTAGTCCATCCCCTCTGGTTGTGTGGGCATATTCATAAGCATTTATTCAGCCTGACGCTGGCAGAAACGCTACATCTAGTTCTTGGCGTCCATGTGTGAGGATTTCCTTTCCAACATGAAATTATGAAATTGACAAAAAAAAGAGAGGGGTTGTTTTTACAGCCTATGAATTAATAACACATTTAAAAATAAAACATCTTATCTTTCCACATTAAACCATGCTTGCCCTCTATTAAAAACACAGAGCTTAAATATTAAACAGTCAGCAGAGCCAGGGCTCAAGTTGGAAAACGACCACCAGCACTCTAAACCAGCAACAGCACAGCATCTGTTTTCAGCTTTGATGAGCATTTTTTTTTTTCTCTTTTTTTTTTTTTTTTTTTTTTTTTTTTTTTTTTTTTTTTTTTTTTTTTTTGAATTTTTTTTTTTTTTTTTTTTTTTTTTTTTTTTTTTTTTTTTTTTTGCTTGGTTCTCTGTTGCAAATTATAATCTATTGAATTTCTAGCATTGGAAAGTTGCACAATAAGGAGAAATGAAAATGTTATGATTGCGGCAAGAAACTGGTCGGACAATGAACACTTTTCCACGCAAACAGAAAAAAGATGTGGAACCTTTAGGTTAGCCAGGATTAATGATGGATAAATACAGACTTCATTATCACATTATCTCTGTCTGTCCCAATCCATTTATGTCGAAGGCCACCGTCGAAATGTGGGATAGATAAAAGGTGATCAGTCAATCAATCTAAAACAAACCAAAAAGGCATGTGTTCACATGACAAGACTTCATCTTAAAGGTGTTGAAAGATGGGACACTAATGTTGGCATATATAATCCAATAATAAAAACTGTTAAATGAACTGTAGCTACGCTTTTACATATTTAATGTGATTCAACTTTAAAGCAGTCATTTTGATATGAATTGATTGATTGATTTCAATCGCTGAAACGTTTCAGACAATGACAATATTTTGAACAAGTTTGAAAGGACGTATCTCATCCATGAGTAGATGTATTGCGAAAATAGCTCCTGCATGAAACTTGTGTCTGTGGATTTTCGTGACTCGGTGGGTCGTGATTTCAGGAAAGAGGCATCGGTCTACCCGCCAAGTTCCATCTCTGTGGCTGGTATCTCCCAAACTCTACAACTCATACCAAAACAGTCTGGAGGGATAAACAGCAGGGCTGAAAATACATCATGTATCTCAACAGTCGTGATGTGAAGCCTCATTCAAACCGTGTCCGATTTGAAAAATGACCATTAAAGTCCAAAACTGTAATTAGCTCAAAGCCCCGATCAAAAAAAAAAACAAACTTTTCTGTGTATTCTTATATCAAAATCAGATTTCGTTTTCTTCTGGTAAAACCACATGTCACGTGAAATGACATCACCATGAACTGGTGAATTTCAGCCAATAGTTTAGTTTAGTTCAGGAGAGCTTAGCGGAGCTGTGGCTGTTGCTGGGGTTACCAGCTATCCAGATTCGTCCTTCTCTCTTGTGACTGTTTCTTTCCTGTTTCAGTAGGAAGCAGATAAATGCTCTCCAACGTCCGTTTCCAGTGGATCTAGTTCAGCTCAGAAACGATGACTTCTTTCACGAGAACTGATTCTGATTCTCATCATAAGTCATTCACAGTATGTGCAGGGGGAGAACGAGAAACCTCCCAAAAGTATAATTATGGCTTTAATTGTATTTTTCTGCAGTGGTAAAACATCAGTACTATTTAAAGAATTAATTAGTAAGAATTTTGGTGTGTAATGATACGCATTGTGTCTGTGTATCGTGATTTGTATCGAATTTTGCTACTACAGATAAAGGGGAAAATATGGATTTTTTTTTTTTTTTAATTAAGTGTGAACTGTCCCTTTAATATTGTGTAAAATTGCTTTTATGCATATTAGATTTCTTTTCTCAGCACTGGGAGGCTCATGTTTCTGTGCAGAAAATGCCCACTGGTTGAGGCTGTATTTATAAGTCATCACAGAGAGGCTTGTCCTTGTGTCATAAGGTGTGAGAGAGCCTGCAGCCAAGCAGCAGGGTAGTCGTATTCCTCATCTGACTGCCTTCAGCAATCCAGGCCCAGCTTTGCCTGGCCCTCGTGCTTCTCTGGAAATTTGTCTGGCAGCAAGCATGCTTTGAAAGGCCCTTATCTCCTATCTGGGCAGGAGTTCCATGCACCAAGATAACAAACTCTATCTTATCTCGCTCTGTTCATTAATGTCACAGCTTAAGGGGCTTGTTCTTCCACTTTCAATGAGGCTTGCAGAGCGGATTGTTTGCAGATTAGTTAGCGCCGGCCTCTGGAGGTCCTGGAGTACGTTCAAAATGCTTGTTTGGAGCCTCAGAAGTTGTTATATACGTGCACGCTGTCAGAGTACTGCACAGTTACAGACAGCGAGATATACAGTTGAACTTATCGCGTCAGACGAGCCAGTTGTGCAAACCAACCCTGAAAAAGAGCACGACAACATTCCTATACTGTGGCTGATTAGCCTCGAGCTCTAATCAGTGTCACATTTTGAAACAACATCCATTTGAGCTTATCAACACAGGGAAGTACTCGACACGCAATATTTCATGCATTTCTTTATTTTTTTCCTGTCTTGGCCGCCAGACTCATGATCATCCCTTTGTGACACCAGAGACCAGGCGAAGCTCCATTGACTTCAGCCATCTGGCTATCTCACACAACCCTTGGCTACACAGTGGCTCACTCAGTGATGGATTGGAGTGTTGAAGGCCAGCTATTTAACACATCAGAACAACAAGTGCTGCTATCACGCCGGCCCTTCACATGTCTCGTTTCTGTGCCGCCCGAGAATGTCTCTTATCTCGTCACTCCCGCGCATTGGACAGCATATGCCTGCATTTCCCATGTAACACGCTGACGGACACCCAGGTTGCAACACAGATCTGATGGGAGATCCCATACTTGTGTTGCTTGGAAAGAAAAGTGGGCCTTTAAAAAATGAATTCCCCCTCCGTATTGTTGCGGCGTCTGGGAGGAATATAACACTTCCTACCCGACACGTTCTCCTGTGTTTGCACCAAAGGGCTGACAGATGAATATAAACCACCGTGTTCCATATCATTAAGTCCCGCTCTCTCACCTGATTACGCTCTTATTAGCGCCTCCATTCTTCTCCCATTACTGTTACTTGTAGTGAAACAGGCCTGATAATGTGTACTCGCTGGCTACACGCACAACCTGCTCATTCCCATCTTGGGTTCTTTGTTGCCGACGAATGGTTTTTAAATGAAAAGTGCGAGCGTGGTGTAATTAGAATTCTGGGGGTATTTTGAAATCAAATATCACAATGAACGCAATCTTATTTGCTTGTAATCTCTCTCACCCAGGCTAATAGGCGTTTTCAAAGGGCATGCTCGGGGGGTTTCAAACGGCGGACCGTCTCTAAATAGAACGGCTGCTCCGCTCTCTTGCTCCCCGGCTCTGTTCTTTTGTCTTTGATACGCAGGCAAAGAGCTTGACAGGCTGGGAGATGTGGGAGATTTGTCGGCCTGTGATCTCCACGCCTCTCTGACAAATGAGTGCCTTTGGCAGGGCTGCTGGAGGTGCAGCTCCTCTGCCCTGCTGGAATCCTGATGAGGCTACAGTGGAGCTGCTGCTAATGAAGTCGGGGCAGCGGCCCAAACTGCTGCCGGAGATGACCTTTAATCTGCACACACGCAGGCCGTCTGGCACGGGATGACTCCGAATCACACGTACCTTTCTGCTGTAACCTGGAGCCTTTTATTTCAGTCAGATGTTACAAAAATAGAACATTTAAACCAAAAAAAAAAAGAGTGCATTCAGCTATTTCATTCAATACATCTTTAAAATCAGTGATGGCTGATGGTTCCGCCAGTATTCATATTTGACTGGTGAGGTGATTTAGGATGCCATCGCTGTACAGTCCGTCTACAGTACTCTGGACTCAGCTGCTCCAAGGAGCACACAATTGTTTGGCAATGATTACACAGATCTTCTCAGTCCCTGTAATTCCTCATATGGTGTTTGGTAAAGATCGCTCCCATGGTGTGATGCTGCAAACTAAAATGTTAACAAATTGCTATGTCCTGCTGCTTAACATTCTCAGGAAAGAGCTGCTATTGATTCTGGACCTTCCAGCTCCACACTGAGGAATCTGAAAACCGCAATGCGCGCTGGGTGCAAACCAACACGGTGGCCTTTGATTTCAGCTCTAGACTTGGGGGGGGGGCGGGGGCTGAGCCATGATTCATAGGAAGAGCAAGCACTACCCCTTGTGGCCCAGCTGGCCCAGTGCAGCATGGGTAGATGGCACCTCCAGCTGCTTCTGGGCCCCTCCTGATAAGTTAACCTTGTGATAACATGCTAATGCCTGATTAATGTTGCTGTAATTAGACACAGCTTTTCACACTCAGTTAAGAGGACAACCTCCAGCAATTAGCCTGAGCCAGAGAGAGATAATTTCAGAGAGCGCAGCAGAATCACGTTCCTCGGTTCGCCTCCGTTCCCTCCTGGCAACATTAAGGCTTATTTTCTCATTATTTCATTTAATTACTCGTTTGATGTTTTATACAGCTGCCACAAGTAATCTTTGATCCAATTAGGAGACGCTGATTGACAGCGTGGGTGCTGGATTGAATGAGCCGCATTCAATTTGCCGTTGTGACCTTATCAGGGGATCTGCAGAGGATTCTGTGCGCAAGGCTGAATGCCAACTAAAAAAAATACAAGAGTTTCCCTTGAGAATATGGTCTGCATGCTCTGCTTTGTGTGCCGGCGTGTGTGTGTGTGTACCTGTAGGTATGAGTCTTCAGGAGGGATAAGGAAGACATGTGTGCTCTCCTCACACATCTAAGAATGAGGAATGGAAGCATTAGCGAGGAGAGGCCGCTGTATTCACCAGCCTCCACACTGCCCATTAATAACCCACTGCCAGGGAATAGATGGAGGGGTTGTGGAGATTAGTCCTGCATTAAGGACTTGCTTGCTATATCCATTAGCGAGACGTGTTGGTCCTTCTTAAACAAGAAAGATCAGCTCATGTATAATTGGACTATATAAAAATTGTCATTGGTGCTGTTTTTAGTTGGTTCTTGCTCTTCAGACAGTTTTGGTGTCAGGTTTTATATTACACTGATGACCATGAGAGTAGGGAAACAAAGAGTCACTGTTTCTGTTTAGTATGACTCATTCATTCAGTAAATAGGACAAACAGACCAAACACTTCACAATAATGAAACAGTCTCCCTTCAACATGTAAAACACAAAGTCAATCACAGGTGCAAATATTTAAACAAAGAACGAGTGGATTTAAAATGTTGCTGCACAATCCTGTCCATTCATTGCCTTGTTGCTCCACACACACTTTTCATGAGACAAAATAATTTCTCCTGCACTGTTGACACGAACGAGCCGTCTGACTGTCCCTTTGTTTTAAACATTGGACTTCTGATGGACAGAGTACATAATTTTTGGTTTCATTACATTTATGGCAAAAGTGTCTTCAGTGTGTTCTGATACAGATATATATTTTTTTACTTTTATTCAATTTAAAGATTATTTTAGGAATAATTCCACGGAGACTAACAGTGAAGGGCACTGTAATTATGAGGTATATTCAGATTAATACTAATTTAACATGTCTCATCTAAGTCCCAAGCAGCCATTTTTTTTTTCATTTATGCCTTTAAAATAATACAGCACGTGTGAATGAATGAGTATGAAGTAAAACAGGATTTGTAAAAACGAGTAAAGAATCAATATTAAGCAAGCATTTACAAACTCTTCACATTTGCAGGAGTCATGTCAGAATCAGGACATACAGTCCAGCTGTTCAGTTCATGCATCACAGTCACCAGTTATCAGCTGATTACATGCTGAATATCTATAACGCATTTTAAAGAGGAACGAAACAGGACATTTGTGGAATGACTTTGAAGTAATCCAATTAAAACTTTTGGATTCAAAATCTTAAGTGCACAAATTGTATCACCTATTGTTCTTAAAATGTTCATGCCACTGCTAAATGCTCGTCTATATGACATAATTGTAACGGGGGTGAGAGCGGACCCAAGAACAGCACAAACCTAGACCGGCACAGTTCAGAACTTTATTGACAATGTTCAGGAGTCCAAACAGACGACAATCAGGAAGCCTGGTCGGCGAACACCAGTCTAAGCTCAGAATGGAGCAGGAGTCTCCGGAGAGGGAGTCCAGGCAGGCTGCAAGCAGACCGGGAGGCAGATGTAAAGTCCAAAGACAGAAGGCAGGTCAGGTTACCGGGGCAGAGACAAGGAGATGCGGTCAGGGGCAGAAGGAAGGTCAAGTACCAGGAGACCCGCCCGGAACAGAGTGCTGGAGGGTAGTGCATGACGCGACGACAATCTGGCAGAGACTAAGTGTGGAGGAGTTGATTAAGGGGAGGCTGGGTGATAGAGCCGACTGGGAGGAACAGGTGAGTCTAATGATCTTGATTAGGACGGTAGACAGGCAGGTACTATGGCAGTGGACTATGGCAATTATTAGATAATAATAATGTTTTTTTCTAGCGCTGTACCTTACTGGTAAAGATCAACATATATTTCTGTGGTGCAGCTGAATATAAAAACACACATAAGGTAAAAAGTTTATCACAATTCAGACTTAAATGCACTACTATCTACTAATAGCAGTGCTTTCAGTCAGTCTCCATAAATCTTACTATAAATAATAAGAGGGTGGATCTCGAGCTCACTTAAATCTAAATGTGTAAATGTGTCAAACTTCCCCATGAAAGCAGGTAAAGTATGACTCCTATGACTCCTATGAATCTGGGGCTCTTTTTGTGAACTGGTTGACAGCGTGGTTTATTTTTGGTCTCTTTTTGATAGAAAATATGAAACTGACACAATAAATGCTTAGACATGGACAATAGTGGATATCTGGATAACTAAATAGTGTATTTTGGGATATTTTCTCATTACCTATCTAGCCAGATTTGTTATTACTCTGATATTAACAGGTCCAAAGTGAGGGTCAAAGGATGGATGGTATCAAACTATGTGCATGTAACTAACTTGTGTTAAGTCAAATATGACTTGACTAATTATACTGATCATATAATGCTGAAAATACTAACTCAGCACTGAATTGATCCCACCATAAAAACTAAACAGGTAAAACAATGCAGCAGATACTGACGTGATTTATGTCTGCTGTTACATCCAAATTGTGTGCATGATGTAAGTGGTGTGTGCATACCACCCATCTACTACAGATACATTTTCTGCACATGAAAAGATAATGAACTACAAGCAGAGACAAATGGCATCTGAACTGGAGCACTGGGATGCTGGATGGACGGCGTGTGATAAATTGCTCTGGAAACTCGCTAGCTGCTTCAGCACTCTGGTTTATTCATTGCTTTTTATTTGATCACCATTGTCAGCATCCGCCTGATGCCTTAATGGAGAGCAGCTTTGACAAAACAGTGATGTACTTATCTGGGCCAGTCTGAGGAGGAAAAATGTGAATTGATAAGATTAAACTGCCCCGTAACCATTACTACATATAATCTCACAGACACATGATGAACAATGCAAGATCATGCTGTGGAGCATGAAAAATACAGGTTAGTGCAGTATGAAAAGATTTTTCTCTCTCTGTGTAATACATTTAGAATGGGGGCGGAGCTGTTAATAATGGAATGGAATGTAATTAGGTACCTTTATTCCAGCGCTGTACTTTACTTGACTGTTTCAGTTATCCGTTGCTTTAAACGCACACTACATTTATCAAATAAATCAATTAGATTTTATTGTCAATCAGACAAAAAAAGATTTATGTACTATACAGTATAACATGCATATAATTACATGTCTATTAACTTTTACTTAGACTTTTGATACTGAAGTACATTTAGTGCCAGAACATTGCTTTTAATATCATATTAATGCCTTTAGTATTATCAATACTGATCACTTTTACCGAATTCATTTTAAACATGATATTGTTACTTTTAGGACTTTTGGGAACTTTTTGCAACACCAGTGTTGCAGGCACTTTTAGCTGGTTCTAACAAAAGCCTATTTTTGTACGTTATTGTAGCCTATTTTGTAAGTTATTTGCCCATCGTCATTGTTATGGTTGTCGTGGGGGTTATGTTTTTGCCTGAGTTTGTTTGTTTAGTAATTTGTTTGTGAACAATAACTCCAAAAAAATGATCAACAACTTTGGATGAAATTTTCCAGAGAGGTTGGAAATGAAAAAGTTCATCAGATTTTGGTGGTGATCCAAATCATTGTCTGGATCCAGGAGTTATATATATATGTTTTTTTTTCTCTTTGATATCTTTAATGTCTTTTATGCTAATATTTAAGTTATGAAAGAAAAATGTTTATTAAATCACTAATGGTTTTCTATGTGAAATCCGTTACTGCTGTACTCTATCTGCAGTGGTGGCTTCATATTATGTTAATGTTATATTAATGTAAGTTGCAAGGCTGTAGTCTTAAAATTACTCCTGTCTCATAATAATAATGATAATTAAGAAATTGAGGATAAAAAAAAAAGTGTGGATGCTTAAAGAAACATTGACATGTTGACACATACATTGTGCTGTGAGTATAATTCGCAGGTCTACTGGCGCGTGGGATTATTTGACCTTGGTGGAGATCTGCGCTCCCCGCGTGCTTTCTAATCGTTGTTGTTGTTGTTGTTGTTGTCATCGCCTCTGTTGATACTAATAATAATAAACATTTGATAGCATTGTATTTTACATTTGTCACTATCACATGTTAAATTGCTGCTTCACATACCTCGTGTTTCATCCACTTTATAGTTTCTACTCTGCCCCTGGTGGGTTGTTTTTTTTTATTCTTCCTCATAATCTATCATTATTTCATGTTCTTTTCCTGTCATAAACTGCTGTAACGTCAGAATTCCCTCTGTGGGGATGAAGGATTATTATCTATATATCGTGATTTCTTTATTTTACAGGATTCCCCTCTCTAATTGGAGCCACTTGTGCACTCACACGCACGCGGGGACGCCCCTCCTCCATCAGCTGATGACGGCGCAGCCTAATATCAACCGTGAGCTCGCCCGGAAGTGCATGTTGTGCCTAGCGGGAACATGACTAGAAGAAGCTCTTGTACATTGAGCTGGTGGGGCAACAAGCGAACCTGTTGACGGTAAAAGAAACGCTTCATACCCGGGAAAAGTTCAGCGCTGCGGCCGTTTCTGGCTGTTGCGCTGCGCTCCAGCGGCTGCCTGCTAGCGTTAGCTGCCGCGTTAGCCTCGTGTTGTTATGGAGCGAAGTTGTGCGTGTTCACGTGAGGGCCGGTGATTTCCCGCAGCGAGTTCTCGAAACGTTTGTCCAGTTTGGTTAACAGTTGGCGATTAAAGATGATGAAGTTTTTCCAGTTTGGCGTTGAGTAAAGTCGGCGAAGAACGCTGGGTGGCTAGCAGAAAAGCTAGGTCTCGTTAGCAGCCCTTTGGTTTCTCAATAAACCTCATAAGAAACTCTTTTGATTTTAATGTAGCCTTGATTATGCAGCGAGATGCATAACGTTCCTGCCGACGCCAGTAGTGTTTAATCAGTGCATTTTATTTTTGAATTCGGCATAAACAGAATTTGACACTACAGTACTTGAGTTATTCAAAGTCAAAATCACGTATGTGTGTTAAGGGATTAAGTAACCTCCCTGAAGTCGAACTCTAAATTAAAGAAGCGCGGGAGGTTACATTTATTTTGAAAAGTGTATATGATCTTTTATATTGGTATAATTGAGTAGCTTTGGATGTCAAATTCTAACCTAAGTAAGTCTAGATTTTTCCTACATACAACCAAACACAGGCCTGGTACTGTTTCACTTTCTTTTTGCCACCATGTGCCTGTAAAGCGGTGCCTGAGAAATCATTTAAACATGGCTGAAGTTCTGCTCTTGTTAATATCTCATAGTAAAAGCAGCGGGAGATGGACAGTTATAGAAGAGGACAACCATGGGGGAAGCTTGTCAAACTGGACTCCAGTGAAACGGTCCTGCTTTTCAACAAAGAATGCACAGTTGGCAGAAAAAATGGTATGTTTGTTTCTCTTTGTATTAGACTGAATGATAAAGACCTGCACCTGAAATATTTTATCAAACAAAGGCTTTTGTAAAAAAAAAAAAAAAAACCATGCCTCCAGAGTAACAAAAGTGAGTCTAGTCTGCAGCATCGACCTTCTTGTCAGTGTCTGGAGCCTTTAAAACCTCCCCCTCAATAAACACAAAGGCTTCTTTGGTGCGCCAAACTTGTGATGATAACAAAAGGCCTCCATTGAGAACGTGTGTGTAGAATATTAAGTAGATTTTTTTTGTATGGATTTTTGCTTAAGAAAAGGTTAGGCCTATATTTCCCCCGTGTCTGCTTTGTTGTCAGGACCGTTTGGTGTCTACTTTTTTTGCAATCCAAAGCAACTTGTCTTAATTGGCGAGTTATTGTCTGAGTAGGTTTTTTTGGGGGTTTTTTTATTAAAAATCGTGCTGAAACGGTGAATCTCAATCTTAATACTCTTTTGTAATGTTAAGAGGGAGAAAAAGATGAAATTAACATGAAAAGACACGTTGTCATGCTCATCAACATACTTACCCGATGTCATAGAATCCCCTTAAAAGCACACTCAGAAGCATACATGTAAGCTGTAGTTTGTCTGTCTGTGTTTTTATGGGGTGTCTTTATTGTTTTCTTGCCAGGATGTTATCTTTCCTTTCCTGCCAACAAACTGGTATCAGGGGAGCACTGCAAGATTGTGCAAGATGAGAGCTCAGGACTGGTGTGGCTGGAGGACATGAGGTACTGAATGCTGAATATTCATCCATCAGAGATAATAACTGCAATACAAAATTGAAAATTTTGTTTCTTTCCTGATGAATTGTCTTAAAAAAAAAGGTTTACTCAAGAAAAACTGATGCTTTTTGATCCTTTTATGCTCCTATATTCCCCAATGATGCATTCAGTTGCATGTTTGCTTGTCTGTAGCACTAATGGCACAGTGATCAACATGTCCAAACTGGTAAAGAAGCAAACTTACATGCTGCAAAATGGTGATGTCATCCACTTTGTATACAAGAAAAGTGAACCAGAACAAAGTGAGTTTTTAAACATAAGATTATGTTTTTTACATGAATTGAAGTGAAAGAAAGACAGATAATGTTATCACTTGTCACCCTTTTAGACATTGCCTATGTGTACCATTCGATCAAAACGGAGCAAGCCATTTCACAACACAGTTATGGTAAGTAGACAGTTAATTCCCCAAAGCTACTTCTCCTCCACATTGTGCCCCTTTCGTAACATCCCAGCTTCTATCTGAACTGCAGATGATGAGACTTCGGCCCACAGTCCTGCTCCTGTCCTGCCCTCAGAGATGCTGCTCTCTGTGGAGCCTGTGATGCTCACAAAGGCACCTCATGATCCAACTCAGGAGGAACCACAGCCTTCCACATCCTCTTCCCACTTCTGCATCGGGGGCACTACGACCTATGGTCGCTATATTGTTTGATAATTTGATGAGAATCATATAATACTATGTGTTGATGATTGAACCTTTTCAGCTGAATTCTTCCATTGTATATGTTTGAGGTATTCACAATATAATTTGACTCAAGTGTGTTGTCATTCTATCACATCAGGCCAAGCTAAATATGCTGCGCCAGCCCAGGAAAAGGAAATGGAGCCAGAAAGCAAAAGGAGGAAAACAGATGACAGTACGTTTTTTTTGCCTTTACTTTAACATTAAGATTAAAGGGAAAAGCGTACGGTTTCTTGTTTGTTTCCAACATTTTATTGAAAGGAGGTCAGCAATTTTTCGGTAGAAGCCAGTTCCTCTGTTGTGGAGCTGGTATTGTTATGCTTCACTGTGATGAACACAGTGGTTTCAGAGCTATGACGCCAGTGCTGCAACTGGCTGAGAGAGTATTAATCCCCACAATTTCACTACATCTGTATTAGTGCAGCTCAAATAATAGTACTATGGTAAAGTTCCATTTTTTTTCATAATTTCATTCAAAAAGTTAAAATGTCATATATTCTATATCCTCAAAACATTGAATTAAGAATTTCAAGCCTTTGTTTTAGGTTATCACTTAATGTGTTTTGAAATTAGGATATATAAAAGTTTAACTGTATTAATAAGAATTTAAAAAAACCCAAACATTCTTCTATTCAAATGTTCAAATGTTTTGAGATGCACCAGTATATTCCTCTTCAGCCACTCCATTTTCACTTTGTGCATTGCTGCAAAGGCATGAACCAGAATAGTAGGTTTCCTTTGGAGACAACCACAGTCTCAGCACATTGCACTGGTCATTATGCTTCCACAAATAAAATAAGGCTCTCCGTGTCAGAATGTGAGACTTGATGTGACCTGTAATGTACAGTTTTTGTATTTACAGGTAAAGATTATGGATTGGACCTGCCACGCACCTCCAGTACAGATGTGGTCAGTTCAAGTAAGGGAACTGTTGGGAGTTCTTTGCCCAAACCGGCAGTGGATGGGTCTAAAACGGACAAGATGGAGGAGAGCTTGACATGTGTTATATGCCAGGATCTACTGCATGACTGTGTCAGGTCAGATGTCGAGAATGGGGACATATCTGAAGCTAGAGGCTCGAGCCCTGCTTTGTCAAACAAATCCAACGTGTGTGTGACATTAAATCCCAGTCTGTTTTATTTATTTATTTATTTTAATTAAATATCCACCCCTTAGCTTGCAGCCTTGCATGCATGTCTTCTGTGCCGCCTGCTACTCAGGCTGGATGGAGCGTTCATCTCTGTGCCCAACCTGTCGCTGCCCTGTGGAGAGAATTTGTAAGAACCACATCCTCAACAACCTGGTGGAAGCCTACCTCATTCAACACCCAGGTGTGTTTAGATAAATATGGTTAGTGGATGGGAAAGTGACCTAAAACATAGCCACAGGATGAGTTTTTCTTTCAAATCTTATATGAGATTCACACATTCACACAAAGGAAATGCATGTAAGCAAGACCATCTTACCGTGTATATTTGTATACGTTTGTGTGTCCCCCAGAGAAGTGTCGCAGTGAGGAGGACCTGAAGAGCATGGACAGCCGCAACAAGATAACGCAGGACATGTTGCAGCCGATAGTCGAGCGCTATTTCTCTGATGAGGAGGGGAGTTCAGATTATCTCTTTGAGCTCTCTGACAACGACAGTGACTCCTCAGACATTAGGTGAAATATCCAGTTGTGTTTGCTTCGCTTTGTTTTTAATATGTTGGGAGCATTTTGAGGCTTTTGCCAACCGTGTTGAGTACAGTAATCATGGTAGCAGATGTGGTTCTCTGAGCTGAGGTTAGTGAATGCACTGTTTGTTCGTACGCGCAGTGGCCGTGTCACTCTGGTCTTAAGTCAACTGCCACTCCTCAGTAAATTCATTAGTCATTATGAACTGAGCCTGACACTTGTTTATTTCCTCTAATTCTTTCTGAACAAGAAAGTGTTCATCTTTAAAGTCACATGATATCTGCATCATTTATAAGTGTCTGTGCTACTTTTAGTATTTCCTGTTAAGCCCAAGGATGCAATAATTACCTCCACCGAGGAGGTATACACTCACCAGCCACTTTATTAGATACACCTTGCTAGTACTGGGTTGGACCCCCTTTTGCCTTCACAATTGCCTGCTTTCTTTGTTGACATAGATTCAACAAAGTGCTGGAAACGTTCCTCAGAAATTTTGGTCCATATTGACATGATAGTGTCACGCAGTTGCTGCAGATTTGCACAGCCATGATGTGAATCTCCCATTCCATCACATCCCAAAGGTGCTCTATTGGATTGAGGTCTGTGGAGGCCACTGGACTACAGTGGACTCATTGTCATGTTCCAGAAACCAGTTTGAGATGATTTGAGCTTTGTTGCGTGGTACGTTATCGAAAATGGGTACACTGTGGTCAGCAACAATACTCAAGTAGGCTGTGCCGTTTAAACTATGCTCAATTGGTACTACGGGGCCCAAATGTGCCAAAAAATATCCTCCTTACCATTACACCACCATCAGCCTGAACTGTTGATAGAAGGTAGGATGGATCTGTGCTTTCATGTAGTTTACGCCAAATTCTGACCCTCCCATCTGAATGTCGCAGCAGAAATCACGACTCATCAGACCAGGCAATTATTTTCCAATCTTCTATTGTCCATCTTTAGTGAGCCTGTGCACATTGAAGTCTAAGTTTCCTGTTCTTAGCTGGCAGGAGTGGCATAGGTGTGGTCTTCGGCTGCTGCAGCCCATCTGATTCAATGTTGGACGTCTTGTGCATTCAGTGATGGCCTTCTGCATACCTTGGTTGTAATGAGTGGTTATTTGATTTACTGTTGCTTTTCTGTCATATTGAACCAGTTTGGCCATTGTCCTCTGACCTCTGGCATCAACAAGGCATTTTCGCCCCAGAAAACTGCTGCTCATTGGATATTTTCTCTTTCTCGGACCTTTCTCTGTAAACCCTAGAGATGGTTGTGGGTGAAAATCCCAGTAGATCAGCAGTTTCTCAAATAAACAGAACAGCCCGTCTGGCACCAACAACCATGCCACGTTCAAAGTCACTTAAATCACATTCCTTCCACCATATTTATATATTATATTCCCCAATTTTAACTTTGGAATTCATCAGTGGTGTATGATCATCATAGATGATCATCATCATCATGGAAACCATAAATTTTGAACAGTTCACAACATGATCATTTTCTTTTTTTATTTTGTTTTCCCTCATCCACAGTCAGCCTCTAGTGATGTGCAGACAGTGTCCTGGCTACAGGACAGAGGTCAGTCAGTTGCTCTTTGCTACAGGTTCAAACTACTGGCTCCCTGGTCTGCCAGCTCCACCATCTATACCTCCTCCACCCAAACCAGCAGTTGAGGAGGGGTCTGCAAAGCCCACAGGGGAGCAGCCCTCAACATCCTCTGATATCTGCTCAGGTGATTATTCTACAGTTGAAGTTTTGCCTCAGACGTGCTAATCCGAGCTTAATGCTTGCAGTAGTAGCAGGGTTAAAATCCTCCTGCCTTGTATTTATATCTTCGCATTTAAACTTTGTCTACAACCTTTTCTGCTCCCGTCTCACCTGCAGCTCCTCAGGAGTACCGCTGCTCCCCTCAGGGCTGCCATCTCATCTGCACCTGCTGCCTTCAGCCGATGCCAGACAGACGGGCGGAACTGAACAGCCAGCAGGTTATTGCTCAGCAATGTGAGTGGTCCCCAAATTTGTTTTATAAGGCAGTAAGTGCCGATGCATTTGCAATTGTGTAATATACACATGATACTGTCTTTATTTTAATTATCATGTCATGTCTGATGGTGTTAGTGGTAATATCTTTATTTATTTGTGTATGATGCCCGTATTGCGTTTTGGTTTTTTTTGTACTTGCAAATTTGTGCACCATTATACACCTGATGTGCTGTTTGGTGGCAGGTGTGCTGTGCCAGCGACCCTTCTGTCACATGTACTGGGGTTGCCAGAGGATTGGCTGTCAAGGCTGTCTGGCACGATTCAGTGGTATGTATCTGTAAGAGTAAAACAGCCCCAAGGGCCTCTTGGCTGTTAGGCTTACTGCTGAGTAGAGGCCATATGAGATCTTCCTTTTTTGACTGGTGTCAGAATATGGTATCTGTAGTTTTTTGGGGTTTATTTGTTGCTCTCATTGTTGACTCCATTACAAAAAATCTGATAAAAGGTATTCCTGCATATTCATGTATACAGTCTAGAACAATCCTGCAACATGTTGACATGTTATCACAAAATGTGCGTCATAATTAGGGTGTTTGACTGTATATACACAATAAAGTACTGAGGTAGACAGCTCAGCATAATTGTACTTGTTTGCTTTAGTGGGTGACAATAACTTGAACTCATGTTGCCTTTTTTTAATTTTTAATTTTTATAACATGAAATGTATATAGAAAGGAAAATACAAAAAAATATAAATTAATGAAAAGGGCCTGTGGGTCCACCTCCATTTAGGTACCATTATCATTTGTGATCTTTAATGTTAACCATTTTCCCAGGTCTTTGGTAAAGATTTCTTTTTTCATTTTCAACCGAAATAGTATGTGAGTTTTTCCATCACAAGAATATCTTCCACTCACTGTTTATAGCACGGTGCTTCAGTCTTGAGTCACTTCTTAGTAAAGGCTTTCTTTTCGGCCAACAAATATTGGTCTTTCACACGTACAGATCCTTTCAAATGACCCAGGTATAAAATAAGACATGAATGGGGGATTACATAACCCAATATCTCACAAAGAGCTGAATGAATATTCCCCCAGAAAGGTTGTATTTTTGCACAATCTCAGAAGATATGTTGTGTGGTTCCATGTGATTGCATTGTGTTCAACATGGTTTTTTCTCTCCCATTTCATTTTAACATTTCAAGTTGAATCTTGATTTGAGTCCTATCACACAACAATATAAGGTTGACACAGCTTTGGGAATAACTTTAATGTAAGAAATTATAAATATCTTTGTAATTGAAAATTTTTTTTGTCCTCATTTGTCTTTGTGTTTTGTTTGATCATCTCTCATTTGTAAATGCCTAAATAAGTCCTCATTCATAAGATCATCATGTCTTTTAGGTTTTAAAACTTTTCATTTCACCATTTTTGATAACTGTACATAGGGTAGTTATTCTTTTCCCACCCATTGTTCATCATCATAAGCAGTCCAAGTTATTTCCCGAATTTAGTTGTTTTACAATAGAATATCATTTACCAAAGACAAATAAAGTCATTGGGTTTAAATCCATTTTGTCTTTCACCTGGTATTTGAATGCAGGATTTTAAATATGTTTCCATTAAGCTAAGCAGTGAAACATAAGAATTTGAGTTTTGTTTATATTCACTTTTTAGCTAAAGTACAGTACAAGCTAAATTTTTCCAATATTTCCTCATGTTGCTCTTATATTCCAGCACGATGCAGCTCAGGAATTGTAGACTGCAATTATTAAAACCATAGCTATGATGTAGCATTTCATTATTTATTTGCAGATTGCAGTTTGTGAAATGCATTTTAGCTCAGATCCATCGTGTTTTCTCTTCCAGAGCTCAATCTGACAGACAAATGCCTGGATGGTGTGCTGAACAACAATAACTATGAATCAGGGATCCTTCAGGTAATATTGACTCTCTGTACATGTCAGATATTCTGCTATTGATCAGTTTGATGATAATTCAAGGCACTTTGGATGTATGTGTCCTCCAATCAGTTTTATTACCCAAAATTTGAACTGCATCAGCTGAAGCCCACACTGACCCCATTCTAAAGAAGTCTTCACCTCTTGTCATATGTTCCACTAGAACTACCTGTCCTCCAGAGGGAAGTCATGGAGAGATCTGCGCCAGGAAGCTTTGCAGAAATTAGAGCAGGGAAACTATTATCTGACAGGTGAGCCTTCCCATCTAATACAATACTATGTTCAGTACGTAGTAGCGGACTTTGATACGATCCACTCGGCGCCTGTGCAAAGTGGCTGACCTAAATCTCCAGTGTCCTCTTTAAGAAGTGATAATAAATATCCTGACTTTCTTGACTCTGTACCTGTCAGATTGGCGTATCTCAGCAAATGCCATCCTGTGCTACTATTGCGGCCTGCGAGCATTCAAGGAGCTCGCATACGAGTACAGACAAAACATCCCATCATCTGAACTGCCGGGTCAGTAGTTTTTATTCTGCCATTTTGACAATCCTTTTTAGCCTTTTGGAGCACTGAGACGTAAACGAGGTTGTTAAGACTTTTCACTTATCCAAACTGTTAATGTGATAGCCTTCTAATAATTTAATTTGATGTCTTTCCACAGCCAATGTAACATCTCGTCCTGACTGTTACTGGGGTCGCAATTGTCGCACGCAAGTAAAAGCACATCATGCAACGTAAGTCTTTCTCTGTTCACAGAGATGTGGTGTGCATGTTGTTCACTGTTTTATCACTAGAAGGAGCCCTTGTGTAAACTTGATCCTGTAGTTTTCTATACTGGCTGCTTTAAGACCTGAGATGCTTCATGTCTCGTCATTTCTGTGGTTTTGAGCACTTAATATTTGTGATTTTTCTTTTCTTTGTTTTCATTCTAGGAAGTTCAACCACATATGTGAGCAGACGCGTTTCAAGAGCTGAACGAAAGCAGAGTGGTTTGTTTCTTCACACAAGTGTCAAACGAAGATGACTGTGTGTCCCATAGACATAGTCTTCTTAAATTTTGTCCATTGTGGCTAACCGCCTTCCAGGTGTTATGCAATAATCTAATGTAGAAATTACAATCATTGTCCATTTACAATAGTGACCAGTGTCTTAATGGACACAGGGCTGTGTTAGGTAATACTATGCATAAGAGTTCATTGTTTATTAAAGATTGTAGCTGCTCTTTAGAGTTAAGACCTACGGCAGCATATAATACAGCTAGCCACAATTTAGAATTACACAAAATATTTTATCGGTGCCTCACACATCATCATTTGGTCTGCTACATTAGCAACCTCAGGCTGTTGGAGTGACTATTTGTTTGTTAATTACTTAAAACTTAAAACAGTTCCTGATAGGTCATCCTGGCGAGGCAGTCTGTATGGAGCAGGACTGTTTATGTATGCTTACACTTGCTGTTGCGTGCACCTCCAGCCT
The DNA here is from genome assembly GCA_001698575.1 of Mola mola. NCBI lineage: Eukaryota > Metazoa > Chordata > Actinopteri > Tetraodontiformes > Molidae > Mola > Mola mola. The sequence goes on along the minus strand of KV751322.1, from coordinate 5,549,463 downwards.
TGGCACTCAAGGCCAAAATACACCAGATGTATATTTACTTTTTTTAATTGTGATATTTTTTTAACAGTCTTACAAAATATTGAGTTCACAATCTAGGGCTTCCTCAAGGATACAGTAGATGAAATTAAAGTCATACAGAGTATTAGAGTGGTAATTTCAAACTTTAGATCATAGTATAAAGTGAAAATGTCTCACTTGTTTTTTGTTTTTTTTTATTGTTTTGTTTTTTTAGCCAGGATATTTCTATATTCCCAAAGGGCAAAAAGTCACGTCAAAGCCCCCTCGTGTTTACTAGGGTGGATTTATAATCCATGTGATTTGTGCGTAGGATCTGGAAGGAGATCAATGTGGGGTTACGCTGTCAGAGGGCTCAGGGGCCTCTGCTGTATGCTTTGCTCTGGATAATCATCTCCAAGGTGATTAAAGCAGTGTAGAAAGGACACTTTCTCAGAGCCTCAAAGGAAGGGCTAAGATGTGATGAAATGCACGGTTGGTCCATGTGGACTCATGGGAGGAAAAATAGACTGTAGTCAGGCTATCGGTGTCAACATGCTGAAGTGGCCCTTACAGAATAGAGCGTACTGTTATGTTGTATTGACACTGTCATTTGTGTTCTAATTGTACCTTTTGTAGAGGTTTATTCGGATATTTTGGAGATTAGTTAGGTGGATTTGGTTAAGTTTTCCTCAGGTAAACAAAGCTGCTGTATGTAGTATTTTCATTTTAGCTTAAAGCTGCAGTGGTTAGCACTGTCACCTCACAGCAAGAAGGTCCTGGGTTCGATTCCGGAGTTTCGTTTCTGGAGTTTGCATATTCTCCCTGTGCCTGCGTGGGTTCTCTCCGGGGACTCCGGCTTCCTCCCACAGTCCAAAAACATGCAAAACTGGGGGTTAGGTTAATTGGGCACTCTAAATTGCACTTGGGTGTGAATGTGAGTGTGGATGGTTGTTTGTGTCTATATGTCAGCCCTGCGATGAACTGGCGACTTGTCCAGGGTGACCACCGCCTTCGCCCGAAGATGCTGAGATAGGCTCCAGCACCCCCCCCCACTAAAATAAGGTTAAAAAAAACAAACTGACATTATCAGCAGATAATAAAATAGCGTCAGTGTTAATGGTAACCATATGTAATGGTAACCATAATATCCACTGAAGTTAGACTGCCCTTGACACCTCCTGTCCAACCTTGTGATACCACTTTGTACCATTAGAAGGGATAGTTCAGTTGTCCCCTTGTAGTTTCAATATGGCAGCCAATTATGCTAAATTTCATTGCCTCTCCTTGTGTTTAATCTAATATGTAGTCATACTCAAAAAATGTCAGGAAATTAATATTCTTACACTTTTTTCCTCACTAAATAGCATCGTGGCACCTTCTGATGTTAGGTTCACAATAATAAAATGAGCTTAGTTAACTTGTTAGCTCAGCATAAAACACACTTCATTAAAATGAGACAAACTAAATAATATTCACCAAGACTATCTTGGTTTGTACTTCTAGAGTCACCTCTGCCTTTTCCAAAGTAAATCATCCAATCAATGAATGAAACGTTATGTATTTCTACGCCCTGTTTTCTTCTCTTTACTCCTGAGAGATGCTATGATGCTTCCCATTTCTCCTGTCCCCACCTGCAGGGTCCTCATGTCCCCCAAGTTCTTGTCAGAGCCAGTGAAAATGACCTCTGAACTTCAGTCCCTGTCAGCGGCCAGACCTTCACAGGTGTCAGAAGCTGTCGGTCCTAGTTTGGTTTTCAGCCCAGTTTGGGTTACTGAGCCCTGTTGCCCGCAGTGATTCTCTGTGATGCAGTCACGATCCAGACAGACATGAGTCAGGTGTAGAGCCATTAGCTCCGCTGCTAACTGGGCTAAGAATTGCTATAACTACAGCACACAGCATAGTGACAGCAGTAGGCGGTTACTTTGGTGATATAGTAGGTGTTTGTTTTTTTCCACATACCTTTGAATTCTGGCCATTGTTTACAAAATGCACCTTTAACCATATTTGGTGCTCAACGTGTCAATGGTGGCACCTCTTTCATGATTGTCATCACTCAAGTGACTGTAAATCTTCATTATGCAAACATGTACATTTAGTATTGATGTCTACTGTTTTTTTTTAAGCATTTAGACAATAATTTAAAGGCCTTCATGTGTTGAAATATGAGGATGTAGAGTTGTTTTGGTAGGATCATTTTTATTAGTGTGTAGATATACATGGTGGACATGAAGAATGAGGGAACATTTAGTATAATTTTTTTATAGTTTGACAAAAAATGGTCTGTTTAGTTAAATGTAGGATATGTAGTAAAAAGAAAATTAAGTTTGCTAGATGTGTCTTTGTTGTACATCTAAAAGGAAATTTGCACATAACTTGTCTCTCAACATGGAAAGGCTTTTTTCTAGGTCTGCAAGATGAGGATAGTAAGTAAAGTTCCTAGAAAAGCCATCACTGATCTGTCTGCTAATATCTGATTTGTGGTCATATGAGCAGTTTCATTCTAAAATGGAATGTGTGTCATCAGAATCAATTTGATTTTTTCTTGAAAAAAAAAAAATGGTATTAGTGATATTAGCCAGCATGAATATTGAAATGGTTTGTGTTGTTTTGGAATGGAACTTGTCATATTTTCATTTCATATATCGTTGGCAAAATGGGGCTTTGAGGTTGTGAATGAGGTCTTGTGTGTCTCTACTGGAGGACCCAATTTAATTTGTTTTGTTAGTGAGATGCTTTTGGTGTATTTTTCTTGTAACTGTTTTGGGTTTTTTTTTCCCAAACACACCTTGAATCATGATGGGTCCACACTGGCATTCCTTAGCGGCTCAGTTCCTCAGCACAAACCCGGTCGACCCCAGCGCCCCCTCAACAGAGTGGCTGAATTTTAATTATTCCCTACTGGAGATCTGGCCACTCTTAAGCCAACAACAGTCTCAAGCCGCTCCAATCAGGAATTGGTATTAAAGAGGCTTTGGAGAAGTGCTTTACATTCTCCTTGTGGTGGGGTATGTTTTATACTAAGGCAAATATTTACTCATTGTGTGCAAAAGTCTGGACCAGGCTTCTTAGCAGTATGGAAGACCCAGGTTTCCTTCTACCTCATCATAGTTCCTAGGAATACAGGAGGCTGAAGAGGCATCAGCCACATTGACTTAAGTGCAAAGCTGGGCATGCGTCCCTCCATAATGAGGGATAGAATATCTAACTGATGTCTCAAAACTCTGTATGCAATGCACTATTTGAACAGATTAGACCTTAAATCAGCTTCATGTTAGATCTATAGAGTAGCACTAGACACATGCTAAGTTGTTGTGGGGACTTGAGTTTGAACTCAAATGTTTGAGCGTTTGATAAATGCCTCTTTGCTCTGTATGTTACCCTGTTGATTTATAAGCGATGCTAAAAGTGTATTTGAAAATGCTTTTGGATCTGACCCGCCTGTTTTCTCGTAAATTAAAAGAATTAATTAGCCGTCTGTAAAATCTGACTTTTTTTCCCAAAATGTTTTCAATTCAGTTCCTCTTTAAAATATTTTATTTGCTCGTGTCTTTGAGCATTGCTGTGTACAATGTTTGCCTTTTCACTCTCATTTGCTAACAATGGGGAATCTCTATTTGCGTCATGGAAGTACAAGCAGGATTTAGCAAAAGAAGCCAAAAATGGTCCAATGTGCAAGTTGCATAAGAAACACAAACTGATAATGGACTTTTCAGGGGAGTAAGAATTTGTATTTAATATCATGAAAAAGTGTACAGCTTCACATAGTGGCACAAAGTAGCAAATAACCATAATGTTCCAATGAAATTATTGACCAGTGATCAGATATATATTACAAATAGCCATGGGTTAATTATGGTGTTCTTCCTGGGACAGATGTGTGAGGTGTGTCATCAGATGTCTGCAATTTACTATAAATTAATTTTGACTAAATATAATTCCAGTTTCAGATATCCTCTTTTTTAATTTGGCATCTAAAACTGGAAATACACCAAGACATAAAGAGTTGTAGATATCTGTAATCACAAACTGAATATCATTGAATGGTTAATGGGATGGCATTTGTCCTGAGAAGACACTTCAGGTAACTTAAGCTAATTTATTTTTGAGGAGGACTGAACTGACTTGGCGGATATCTGCAATGTACACCCTGTCTTTTAAATGTTAAAGGGTCCCATTTCCCGGTCTATTTGGTGCTGGAATTTCACAAGAAGCATCTTTTTTTCTTTTTAACTGCAGTATGGAGTTTGGCTGCTAACACCATTAAGCTCAATAGGGCTGATGGTGCACCCCAGACATGACCAGTCAATTGCCAAAGGGGCACCATTTTTAAGTTTTCCAATCTTTACGAAAGACAAATGAGTCTGTGTAGAATCATCCCAAGATATTTATTCCATGCTGTGGTAACCGATCAATAATTGGAATAAATTTACACTACTTTGTTTGTCTTTAGTAAACATTTGAAGACAGAAAGTTGGAGAAAAAAAAAACAGACCGTACGCATGTTTTATACACTATCTTTACAGTTGGAGTCAAAACCACACAGGTGTTTTACTGTAGGTATTGACTCCATGTTACCTGACACTTGCAATAACATTTGGAGTGTAGTTAGTAGCGAAAATAGCAATTGATTTCCTTGATTGCTTTTTATGTGACCTCAATCCCATTTTGTCCCAAGTTCCTTTAAGGTTCCTACTGATTAACAACTTCGGTTAGATCAAGGACACAACATGTGAATGACAGACCTTTATTTAAAACTTTACATTGATTCATAACTCATTTTAAATACTATTATTAGTGCTTATTCTCTCATAGACAGGTGTATACTAGTACTGATTTTACTGTATTTTGATTTCCCTTTTGTAATCCAGTATGAGCATTAGGAGTATATATACTGTTTACACAGTTGCAGCATTAGTATTAATGTATAGTCTATGCTCTGAAGAACACTTTTGGGTAACAATAATTGTGTAAGCATTGATAAACCGGTGCTAAATAGTAACCACAAGTAGGAAAAGCACAAATCCACAATGAAGGATCTGCAAGCAAAGTGCAATGTTTTAAGGTGTTATAACTTACTGAGTAGCATCAGACTGGTTAATAAATCTGGCTTAAAAAGTGCTCCAAGACATGGGTGTTTCGAGTACATAACGAAAAAAAAAACTTTTTTTTGTTCATGTTTGTAATCAGTCATTTTTGTAAAACACATAAGCAGTCAGTGCCTTGGCATGGCCTGGTAAGCAGCATATTATACCATCTTTGTCCCCACACAACTTTGTAAAAATAGAAGAGGGAGAATAACATTTGCCAGCAGGAGGCTACAACATATGCAGTAATCATTTTGTAAAAGAAAAATTCAAGGTTATATATTTCACAAAGTGTCAGAAATACAGACGTGGCCCATCAGAGTCTCTGCTCATTTTATCGACTTAAGGCCTGCCTACATCTGATTGGTCACGCTGCACAGCACTGCGGACTGACTGAGAGACGGCTCGCCGCCGCTCACCGTGTATGACTCGGTCATGGGGGCGAGAGTGCCAGAGGGAAGTAGACCGACCCCTCCTGACACCTGGCTCCCCCACGGTCTCCACTCTGGTCTAGACCTCTGATTCTGGGGGCCGATGCTGGCGTTTCCAACCACAGGCCTCTTCTCCTCGTATGTCCCCTGAACCAGTCCATTCAGCATGGCCGAGGCAGAGGTCTGATTCAGGTGCTCGGATGAGACCAGAGGCTGCCGGTCCTCCTCCTCAGAGATGGCGAACACGGGCACGCTGATGTGATCCCCCTCACCTGGGAACTCGCGCCTCTTCCCAGCTTGACCGCTCTCGCCCTGACACTGGGTGGAGGAAGAGGAGCACAGGCTTGGTTCTGAGGGGGAGCCATGAGGAACGCCGGAGGCCTTTGTAGGGTCAGAAAGCAGGCCAAAGCAAGGCCCTGTGAAGCGAGAGCGCCGCAGGTTGCTGGCAGAGTTGAGACGCCGCTGCCTTTGGGCAGAGTGCGTGAGGGGATAGGAGGCGTTGCTGATGGACGAGTCAGAGACAGTACTGTTGCCTGCCTTCGTGTCCAGGTGAGCATCAGAGAAGACCTTCCTGCTGTCAACAGCCAAACTGGATGGAGCCTGAAATGATGCGAGACCATTGGTAAACCTTCTTTTGCAGATATTTATGCTGCATTCATGCGACGGAATCATGACTTTCCCAATGGGAAATTTGCCAGGAGTGGCCTCTCATTATGGAAAAAATCTTAGAAATTCATGTATTTAGATATCAATGTTTGAGCCCATATAATGTCAAATATTGTAATAATGTTAATTGCTATTATTAAAACTATTTTTATTAAGCACAAACTGATAACACTTCATGTAAATCTATATTTTTGTGGTCAGCAACAAGTCTGGGACAAAATCTAATATAAAGTGCTCTTAAGCCCTCTTAGCATTTAAATGCAACCTTTCTTTGAAGCGTCCATGATGTTCCCACTGTATCACTTCAAGGTACGTGATTGCAAGTCGAAGTTGGAAGAAGGATTTCCCAACTCAGAAAATCTGACATCACATAAATGTAGCATGTATAGATATGAATACATGCAAAAGCACAGGGGCTTTCATCAACACTTAAAAACTCCATGCATTAGTGGAAATTCTTTAAGCCTTATATTAAGAGAATAAATAATAGAGTTTACAAAAACGTGAGGTTTGGAGTCATCAAAATCTGACATTTCTGCATCCTAGTCAATAATACACTATGTGAAACTCTGGTTACTCTCCTCTGTAGATAATTTCTGTTTTATATAACAATATCTGCATGATTAAATACCAATGGATGTTAGTGGTACTTCTGTTGTGGAACCTTTGGTATCCGACCTGTTTAGTCAAGGAATAATACACGGATGAAATTCACTGAACTGTCTGTGATATTCTCTAGCACCAGCTACCCCTCGACCTCACGCCTGCATGTGAAAACATCGAAGCTTCTAGTACTGACGCTGTCCACCAGCTTGGTGAAGGGACTGGTGGAGTTCCAGCTGCACCACTTCTTATGCAGCTGCGGCAGAGGAGGCAGGAAGTCTTGGAAGGTGCGTACACTCCACGCTCTCGGCCTGGTACCGCTGCTATCCTTGGCTGACCTGGGGCTGCTGGATGAGGTGGTGATGTCTGGTGATGGCCAGTCGCCTGCAGGGCCAGTGTCGCTGTGTCGCAGAAACCGCTCTCGCTGCTACGAGACACAATACAAAAAACATTTCAATGAGCGCACTGACACTGTCAGAGAGCGTTACAAATGTCCAAGTCCACTGGCAGCCATATTGGGAGACTCCAGCTGTCTCAGATACAATATTTTGATTTGCCTGAATAATGAAACTGGAAAGATGCTCGATCATATGTGTAGCGACCTAAACTTTTCCTTGGAGAACACAGGTTAAAAGACAAGTGTGGCCTGGAAAGGATAAACAAACTAATTAGGAACGAAGACGACTGCACAACATAAATAGCTCGCATATCAGAGGCGGCATTATGCTCAAGCACTCAACTGCAGCTACGATGGTCAATGACCTGCACTGGGCAGCAAGCTTGTTATTGAATCTAGCACGCATCTTTTGTGTGGAGCATTGGTGGAAATACTGAACGCAAGTATAAACAGTAGCGCTTGCTTTATATCTATCAAAAATATATACTGCATATATATATTTTTTAAGCAAATCATCTGCACTCTAGTGTCTAGTGTCACTGCATGCAAGAACATTAAACTGGTGAGAGTGGTGACATTAGGAAATGAATGGCTGCCTATGTGCGTTCTGCACCGACTCCTGCCTCCTCGCGCCTGAATTTCTCCCTGCAAACAGTCCTCTGCACTTCATTAATGGATTAACAAGACGGAACTGTGCTGATTAGACTGGCTTGCTCATTCACACAGCCAGCCAGCTATGCGCGTGTGGCTCACATACCAATCTGAATCTTTATTTATTAAATGTATTAAAGCTGTCAAAGGAACAGCATGGGCCTTTGGGTTTATTTTAATCACATGATTGTTGGCTGCGCATCTGCGGTGTACATAACCGGGGCAGACTAATCACCGTTTGAGAAGACACTACTCTGTTGTGATTTGTTACAGGTCATATATGCTTGAGTAACCAGGGTAGGCTAATTGTGATTTACAGGTTAAATGTGCAAAGGCCAAGTTATCCTTCCTGATCGGTCAGCTGCTGTTGATCATGGGAGGGGGAAGGTTTTAGGGGTTGCCTAAACAGACAGAACGAGTCCAGATAATCCTTTACACAGAGTCACTTGCAGCTAGCTTTGTCTAGACAAGAATTAGCCAGGGGTTTAAATAAAATGTTCTTTTGCTCACTAAAGCCCAGAGAAACATAACGCCAACACACAAAATGAGAAATGAAACGTACAACCAATGCTCACAAGGTGGGGTCTGACCCTGAAGGGGTGCCTGAACAAGCCTGACATATTCTCTAGGAAATTAAAAAAATACTTAAAGCAGAGCCTGTGGTCTGGAGGTTCACCTAATGATGAAGTTGAGATGATGGATTTGCCTATTTTCAGGGACCTCTGCCACTGCTGGTCCAGGCAACGACATTATTTACATGGACGTCTGCATCGAGGACACACACAGGCAGACCACACACTGTGTGCCAAAGTTTGCACGACACACACACACAATTGGAGCTGGGAATCTGGCTCTGCAAATAATACTCCATTAGCCTAGGCTGCAGAAAAGCTTGCCAGTCCTTCAAAAAGCTGCCAGAGCTGTTTTATGCCAACTCTCATACAAAAGACAGCAGAGGAAAACAAACAAAAAAAAAATGCTGTGTTTCTTCCTCAATGCTCCTCCCATCTTTTTTAATTATCTTCATTTCGCATTTATGTCCTCATGGTTTTCATAGTTGTAGACTGTACCAAGAGCATGCCAACAATGGTGTTATCCTTATTAGGAACACTGGGTCAATTCAAAGCACTGAATGCCCCGTCACTTCTGATGTTCACTGGTTCAGACATAATTTCCCCAAAACGAGGAGATCACCCACTGCGAGACCGTCGTGTCGTGGGTCTCTGCATGTTGCAGAAGCTATGAGCGTTCACTGAGGTGTTTATGCTCAACGTGCTAACAACAACAACACGTAGAGAAATGCATGGATAAGTAATCACAACAGTCATTCGCTGACAGATTTATAGTTAAATGAAAGGGATATGATTGAGCTGCGGCTTTTCTTTTATAGTGTCCATTATGTCAGATTTTTCTCATCAGTCCTGTTCAATTTTTGGGGGTGAGACATACTAGAGCGTAAAATTCAGTTGTACACGCTTTGCTTTAGTGATACAGTGCAGTTTATGCTCAGATTACAGCACACACCATCACCTTTCAAACACAGTTTATTGCCCCAACCAAAGGTGGGTGGTTGGTACCCGCTTGTGGCCTCTGAAGTGGGTGTGGTCGCCTCTCCAATTCAGCCCACTTGGGCATTTTTTAACACTCACTGACTGAGGACTATTGTTTGTCCATGTCAAAACAATACAACAATAGCTGTACACATCGTTTTAATGTTTGTGCTTCATTTTGCAGCTCGTTATAATCTGCCTTCTTAACACGCTCACTACAGAGGGGACTGAAACTGGCATTCAGCTGAACTGCTAGCAGGAAGCTTTTTAGGACTCCTCAGTGTTTAACTTATGCATTGGTAACGTCCAGACAACCAGCGTGTGGTGAAACCGGGCCTTACTGTGTGTGGAGTGAAGGGCAGCCTGCTCGGGCTCAGGGCAGAAGAGACAATGAACACGTCGTCCGCACCAAGGTCCAGTTCAGTCAGACCGCTGCAGGACAGGTCCACCTCTGCATTGTGGGAAATGTCACCGCCAGCAGTGACTTACAAAAACACAGAAACAAGAATTTAAGCATAAAATAAATTGAGGACATTGACAACAAGGCCACTGCTAAAGTTTTATTGAATTGTAAAAGTGCTTGTGTGTACAACGATCAGCCATAACATTAAGACCACTGAAAGTTGAAGGAAGTGCCAGAGAATGCGACAGAGACGTATGACCTCTGGGGTGTTTACCTGTGGTCCTGTGGTGTCTACTACAGCGTTGGCGATGGATCCTTCGACTACTGCAGGTTACAAGGTGGGGCCAACGTGGATCTGATTTTTTCTGGCACGCCCCATGGGTGCTCAGTCAGATTTGGATCTGGGGAATTTTGAGGCCATGTCGACACTTTAAGCTCTTTGTCACGTTATTTTGGCATTTCGTGTCGCTACATGGATTGTCCTGCTGGAGCACGCGCTGTCATCAGGCTGTGCAGGTGCCACGGGGGTCTTCAAGAGTGTTTGGGGCAGATGGCATCCACGTGAATGCCAGGATCAAAAGTTTCCCACCACAACGTTGCACTTTTACAAGGTGATGAAAGTTATTCACTTCATCTATCAGTGGCCTTTGGCTGATCAGTGTAGGAGTCAGAGCTCAGTTTCAGAGAGAAATCAGTTAAGCAGTATTTACAAAGTGTAATTACATGCAAATTTAAATATTAAAGTTTATGCCAAAGCTCCAAACAGTGTTTAAGTTACCTCTTTGTTGAAGTACGAATTGTAAACAGTAGAGCTCATAATGTTGTACTTCAATTTAACTGATTCAATCAAACAAAATGCGGAGTAGGCTTATCTGAACTCCTCTGTTTATAAGCTGTGTTTTGGTGTAAACATCTTACACCGTGACTGGAGCGCGCACACAGAGGGGGCTGTACTCCCGTGTTGTTCAAACTACTCCCAGACTGCTTTGTGGGTTAAATGCCACAACCCACAAATCTCTCAGCCTGGTTTCAGTCCCACAGAGAGATAAGCCTTTGGATTGTTCCGGGATCAAGTCTGTGTGTTGCTCCAGAACTAATGCATTTGTCCTTTCCAGTGAAAAGTCTACAGAGGTACCCAGAGCGTTCCTCACACACAGTTTGCTTTCATTTAAAGTGATACGATACCACAAATTTGTAACTCAGTAGTGATTTAGCCTATAACCAGTTTGTGAAAGCTTGTAACACTCAGTGTCCGGGAAGTCTTTCCTAGAAAAACTCCTGGAAGGCAAGAAAGATTTCCTGTTTTCCATTTTTAGAGACAGCTGTGGCAAATTGTTTGGTACTTAAAAGAAGAACAAAGATGGGCAAGAGGGGTTGGCATGAGCAGAGATACCAAAACTCAATGGACATAGAAAGAAAGGGCTCCACCTAGAGACAGTCTCCAACAGCATCTTTCTGTCACACACCGTTCGATTGACATGTCGTCTCCAGTGGAAAAAAACTACAATTCCTCCTTCAACTCTTAAACGACTACAATAAAACTTCAGACATCAGATCATGGCTTTGCCAAGAAATGAATTAAAGGCAGTTTATATTCCTAAAGGTATTATTGTTATGCCTATAATAATTGTAGTCAGAGGTTCTAATGCATCACATAAACTTTAGTCAAAATGAATCAACAGTAAGGTGCAATTGTGGGCTTCGAGCTTATTAAAATACTGTATATTAGACATCCAAAAGTACTGAGGCAAACTGTAACATATACTAAAAAGGTTCTTCATTAATATTTTCATTATCTGAGGGCCAACATCTGAAATGTGCTGCGTGTCCACAGTCACGTGTCTTCCTAACCTGCGTGTGGGGGGCTATCGTCCTGCTCCACGGTCGCCTCCAGGTTGGTCTGATTCTCGGCCATCAGCTGCAGCTCGCTGACCTCAGCCCCGGTGTTCTGGACTCCCTCTGGTACCTACGACAAACGCACACAGCACAACGCCATTCAGTCAATCCGCAGTGCTCCGTCGCCCTACTTGCAGTGCAAACGTGTTCTGCCCAGGTGCTCCGAGAAAGAATCAAGCCACAGCAGTCAACACAAAGTCAAATTCATTTAGTTCAAATTACACTGAGATGTATTCTTAAGTTATTCCTTGTGGTACAACTATTATGATCTGGCTTCTAGCTGAATCTATTTTCATTTTTTTTTACCACAAATACAAGTCCCTGTACTGTAAGTCTTGATTATTCATAACATGATTACTCTGCACTTTATAAAATGCCACTGCACTACAACTTACATATATCTATTTATTATATCGCTCAGATTATGTTGTATGTACAGTATCATTTTTGGAAACATTGAGAAAATGGGCATCCTGCATCAAGCTGCCTTTGATTACTGTCTTTCTAACCCTCTGCAATATTCTTTAGCAAAAACAGTAAAGAAGCACAGTTTTTACCTTAAATGAAATCAAAGCTATCGTAAAAAAAATCTATATCTTTTCTGATTCGGATAGGAAATAACACATTTCTTGGTTAATCAGTTAATTACATTGTCTGCAAAATGGCTTAAAAACAAAACTCACTATCATGTCTTTTACGATATCCCTCAGCACAAGCAGATATGTTTAAAAATCTTTTCTGAACTCTAGTCCAACATCCCAAAATATTCAGATGGCACAAGAGTATGAAAACAAAATATTGCATTTATGAAGCTGGAGACAGGCAGCACTTGACAGTAAAGATAAAAAATATAAAAGCAATTAGAGCCTGACTGATGTATTGGTTGGTGATATATCAGCTATATTGGTAACTGCAAATATGTAATTGATATTGGGCGATATCAAAGAGAACAAAATGTAGAAAAATATGCTTGGAGTGATTTATAATTATTTTATTTCTAGTTAAAGTTACTATTTTAGCACACTGCTTTCATTTATGACAATAAATGTTCATTTTTAATCTGTAAAATGCATCTGTCGCATATCACGTTTGATAATCTAATTTGAGGAATCATTGCAAAAAAATTGCATATAACCACTAATATATTGATATCTTTTTTATTTGTTTTATTATTTTTACTTCATTTATATTTTTTGCACTCCCTATTATTGATATCGGCCCCAAAAATTGCTTATCTACCGGACTTTAAAAGCAATTATCAAAATAGTTGCCAATTAATTTTGTGCTGTCTAACTATTTGACCAATTGTTGTGGCTCTACATTGGGGTGAATAAACCTTTAAAAATACTCCACCATGGAACATAACTTAAAAATGTCCCAATCCGATTTTTTTTTTTTTAATGGCTAAAAATTGGCTTTATTTAAAATGCTCTGCATCCTCCATCTATGATCCAACTCAGCCTCCAGCTTAGAGGTTTGGGTGGTTAGTAGCAGCTATTGGAGCCTGGAGCCTCCAGCCTGCAGCAGAAGTGAGGAGTGTAGCTCCACACAACCATATTTTATTGATTTTCACATGTTTCACACAGTTTGTCTTTTGACAAATCCAAAACAGAGACTTCTTGAACAAAATGAGCTATAAACACACTGTGATGCGAGGTGCAATTGTTATTTCGACACATCTGTCAGGGATAACGGGAGCTACAGATATTCACCATTCTGGGTGCTTCGCTCTGAGAGCATCATAGAAATTGACCTGATGAGAATCACAAAACAAATGCCCCTTAATTTACCGATCAGGCCAATCGAGCTTTGCTTTCAAAGACAGGAGGCAAAGAATATTCAAAGAAATGTCCGGTGATCCCAGACAAAGCTGTTTTCAGAGGAATGTCTGACAAATCGGGCAATAGAGAGAAGACAGGTGGAGAGGACGGAGTAGAAAAACACACGGCGTTGTCTGTACCTCAGAGTTGCTGGATGCACAGGAGCTGGCTCGCTTTGGACACAGTTTGGGTCTGGAAAGAGTACAACACAACACAAACAAAGTTTAAAATGAAAGATATACATATATATATATAAACAGCTTTATTGATTCTCATTTCCCCCCCTAAATCCCTTTGGGGTTCGCAATTTGACCAGAAATGTGAAAAATGGACGCTGACCCATGGAACCATTTTTTTTTTCTTTTTCATGTGAGCTTTCTGACAAAGTAACCACCTCACTCAGTAAATCATTTCTCCAACACGCACTCGGCTATTTCCCCCTAAATAGGCACTTTGTTGCGGTGTTGGATGAGATGCACCACAATCTTGCATTCACACATAACACAGCTCATACGTCACATAGCAAGTAGACTCTTATTAAAAATTGCTCTTACAGCTGAATGAGTTCATTTCCAGCCACCAGTCAACCCCCTACTGTGTTTCTCATCAACCTTTGGCTGTTTCCTGACAAAGGGAAACCTTCGGAGTTAATCTCACCGCTGCTTCAAACTGGCGCGGCCTCGCCTTGCACGCCAAGCTGGTTGTTTTCCATTGATTTCCGTGAACCAATTTAAATTAATAGGGAACAGCTACCGGAGCTGATCTCATGCCTGACATTTCACGGTAACGCATTTCCTGGCTTCCGAATGACTCGTGTTGTTGTTCTTACTAATTACCCTTCCATTTTACTGACCATGTGTTTCCAATTTTCCCGTCATTACTAGTTAGAACCTGTGGAGTTATTGTGGAGACACACAGCTGCATCTGAAATTAACGTGAATTATTTTAAACAGGGGTGTTTTCTCACAGCATGCTAAATACTGAAGCCGGCACCAATGGAAATCTTCCTGGATTTTGAGTCTATCTTGGACAGTGGGGCTAAAACAGGCACCTTGTCAGGGTATGGAGCTAAAGCGGTGTAAAAAGTTTCATTTTATTGATTTTCACACTTGTTTCACACAGTTTGTCTTTTGACAAATCCAAAACAGAGACTTCTTGAACAAAATGAGCTATAAACACACTGTGATGCGAGGTGCAATTGTTATTTCGACACATCTGTCAGGGATAACAGGAGCTACAGATATTCACCCTTCTGGGTGCTTCGCTCTGAGCGCATCATAGAAATTGACGTGAAGAGCATCACAAAACAAATGTCCCTTAAAAAAATTAATAGTGGTTGAAAAACAAACATTTTAAATTTGGAACTACAAAAAAGACAAAATGTATTCAAACTAAAAATAAGCCAATAAACAGTTTTTTTTCTCCATTTTAAATAAGATTTATATTGAATTTTGAATTTTTGGGGAAATAAACTGTTAATTTTCCTTATTTTACTTTTTTGATATATTTTCATAATCGTTTTCTATTTTTTTCATTCTCAGATTTCACATTTTTACATTCAAGTCTCTTTTTTTGGCTTCAGTTTTCTTTTTCAGGTTCAGACTAATGGCCCTTATCTGGCATGGGGGCGTGTCATTACCTGCGAGGGGCCCAGAATCACGAATGACCGCTAAGCAAAGAGCTAATTCAACAAGTACGATGAACAGTTAAGCAGTATGAGAACCTGACACCAGTGACAACGTTATATTCAGTGAGCTGTTTTAGACCACACTTATTCCCAATCACTGAAGAAGGTCAGTAAAATATGCTAGCTCGTGTAGTTCAAGCACCGGCTGCACGTAAAGAAGAGGCGTCTCCTCTTGCCACACTGTACCGTGAACACAACATCGTATCCACGGCTCTCACTGGTGACTGCCTCACCGGGACAGTCTCCTGGTGCTAACGCGCACGTTAGGCATGCTATGTTTAGCTCAAGTTTTTGTCCTTAATGTGTGTTGTCTTTAGCAGCCTCAAACCTTTATTTTGGTCCCTGTGTAACAAAAATCACCCTCATGTGCGCGTTCGCACCAGGAGACTGTCCCGGTCAGTTACAGTGCTAGCCGTGGATACGACGCTGCGTTCACGGTACAGTACACCCGGTCGTTGAATTACACAATCTGGAATATTATATTGCTCTAATACAGTGATTGTGACTCAGTGTGGTCTAAAACACTGAATATAACTGTGTCAATATTGCCAGGTTCTCACACTGCTTAAAATCAATCGTACTTGTTGTCAAAGCACCTGCGTTTCCTGAGGCAGTGTTTTGTTTTGCTTTGCTGTCATACGTCATATAAAAAAAAAAGAAAAAAAATCTGAAAACTAAGGCCAAAAAGAGGGACTTGAAAGTGGAAAAAAATAAGATTTGTATATGAAAATATAAAATCTGAAACTAAAAAAAAATGTTGCTTTAATTTTGCTCCGTATTAAGGCAGATAGTATTACAAACCTCCAAACTTGTGTTCATTGTCCCCCAGGATAGAAAAGGAACAGCAAGTAAATTTGTAAATTACACCTTTTGTCTGTTTGACAATGCTGTCTGTACCAAGTTTGTTTTAATTCCTCTGTTGTGCCTTCCCCGATTTCTCCGCCCATTCACTTTCATGCTGCCTCTCTGTTTTTATGAGCTGGAATTGATGCCAGGTGCTGTACCTTGAATGCCCCGTTATCAATGGTAAGAATGCCCCACATCAAGGAAGCCGCACGGTTGCAGCCAAACCCATCTAATCTCCCAAGGTCACCACATTACGGACTGAGGTTTCAAGCTGAGTCAACATAACAGAGTTGTGACTGTGTACGTGCGAGCATGTAGGCATTTACTGTTAGATGAGCCCATTATCATGCAAGAGAAATCAGACACCAGAGAATTTTCTCAGGAGATTGTCTATCAAGGAAATCTGAGGGCTTATGTTTCAAATACAAAGCGATAAACAAGAATCTGGAGGTTTTACCTCAGACAACCAGATTTTAAAAATGTTACCGATTGCCAAACAGTCATCAGACGTCATCCTCTAGGGACCATGAATGTCTACAAGCACGTCATCGTGAAATGGTGTCGATAGATTTCTATTCTGAGCCAAAACAATGTGAACCTGCTAGAAGAATATGAATGTGAAGGAAATATCTGTCTTGCTGGGGACCACATATGAAGATCAGGGGATAGAGTTTACCATTAGGAATCTATGAGCATCTATAGTAATTTTCATGGAAATCCATCAAATAGCTTTCAAAACACACAGAGCCAAAAATCAAAACCTGCTGCTTTTCTAAGTAAAGTTACTTCACCTGCATTACCTGAAAATGATGCAGAGGGCGCTTGTAAGTATCATGGCGAAGAAGGCAGCTCCGCTCACAGCAGCCAGCAGAGAGTTTACCTTACTGGCTGCAGGAGCAGAAGCACGGCGGTCCCCCCCTGGCTCGGTCAGGTTGTGGTAGTGAAAGAGAAGAGCGAACCCACGGCCCCAATGAGTAGTGGTGATGAGCTCCATGATGACCTCCACCATCTCCTGGCTGGAGCCAAAAACCAGCTGACTGCTAGGTGGCCGGTTGGACCCGCAGAAACGGGACGAGAAGGTGATTAGGTCTGAGATGTAGAGGACATCGTGGGGGCAGGCATCGAGCAACGAGTGCTGGGTTTCAGGGCTCGCAGCTGGGGCGTCGGTGGAGTGCGGGGAGGCAAGGGTGGCCTCCTCAACAACTGTACTTGGGTTAGAACTAGGGACGAGGTCTCCCCTGAGGTGAGAAAAGGAGGCGGAGTTACCAGCCTTGTCTCCTGGGGGTACGTCCCCTGGCAGGAGGAGAGGAGCAGGTGGCGAAGATAGGCCAGAGGAAGCTTCCGTAGACCTCTTGGCAGAATTTGAGACTTTAGCAAGCTCCATCTTTGTGGACTGTTCCTGGACCACTACTTGCTTGACCTGACCGTTTTGAGAGGACTGCTGAGTCTTTGTGGTGTCCCCTCCACCCTGAAGCATAGGACCGTTAGCTATTGATGTTTTGTCCGCCTCTAAGCTGCCAGGAGTGAAAGTCACCTCTTGGTCCATCTCTTCCTCATCAAAATTAGAGGTAGCAGAGTACTGTGCAGCTGAGTCATGGCTTTCAAAAACATCAAAGTCAAATATTTCCAAAATAAGCTGGTGATCAACAGGCACAAAGAACTGCCAAACGCAGTGCGTCCCAGAGGAGTAGTTGTAGGGGAAGCCGGGGGATAGAATGAGGCCTTGGACATCCACCACATCCACCTTGGCACCACAGTCAAAGTATACCTGCAATAAGACTCACATTAGGTTAGTCATGTTTAAAAAGCCGCCTATTATTGGAGGTGTTCCGATATCATTTTTTCTTTCCTGTTGCCGATTCTGATACCTATCCTTTGTATATCAACAAAGTGCTTCCAAGTGCTGATCTGGTACCAGAGCTTGTAAAAAAGCAAATAGTTAGAAAAAGATATAATATTTTTAAAGCTACGCTGTGTTTCTGGACCTCAGTAAAAAGTTTTGCTGTTATTCAACTTTGATAATGCTGTGATAAAAACAGCTGAAGTCAATGCCACCGCACCGCGTGATCCAGCCAGCTCACATTAAATGAATGCTTCAATTAGAGTACTAACTTGGAAATCGCAAGATCCCATTTATGTGGTAACCGATTAGTGCTTAGACTTGTTACTCGTTTCCGATACCGATATCGGAATAGGTCTACATTTAAGACAGTATAATATAAAAAAAACTGCATTTGACAGTTTATGTTACAGGAACTCTTTACAGAGCCTTCACATACTAACTCTAGTGATTAAACATACATCACACGGATCCTTCTGGACCTACATGCTTGTTGAAGCATAATTCCAGGTATACTTACATCCCCCATTCCAAGTGACAATTAACATGACTCATGCAGTTATCGGGTAGACCTCAGCACAAATACTGTTCAGGTTGGGGCTTTTGATTCCCGCTTTGGGTATTATGTTAAAACGTGTTAACCGGTATTATGTTACTCTTTGCTTAAAATTCTGAGCCGCGTCATGTATTTAGACTAATGACCATTTGGCGACTCAGTTCTCCAGGCACTGACAATCAAGGTACCTATCCGAAGATAATATATTCGACTTGTGGTCTGTTTAATCACAGACAAAAAGCTTGAAACTGAACTATTCAACCCTGCTGTTCTGCCTTTATATCAAAGCCTGTGTTTTCCCGATTGGGTAACCCTCGGGAGGGTATTTCTTCAAACATGCTGGATGTAATTCTTCCCAGGTGTGCAGGGACCTGGGAGCCTAAGCAGAGGCAGATGTGTGGCCGGGCCAAGGAGTTGAAGACCAGACCTTTGTAGGGGGCCGTGTGTTTATGAGCTTTTCTATTGGCTTTAGTTCTGGACTGTGGGAATGACCCGGACTGGCAGACCCCCTATGCCAGACAGGTAAGAGACCAACACCCACAGGCAAAAGCATCACTCAAAAGAGATCAGCTCGAGAATGCAGTTCAGACAGGAAGGGGGGCGAGGGCAACAGGGAAAAGAAAATGCATTTTGATTACTCCGTGGACCATTTATCAGGAGGATTTTAGACGGGGTCAGCACATTTTAGGTAATGCATTTGGATTTTGAATCACGACCATGAGAGAGGATCACTCACTTGGCCCTCCAGCCACCAGGATCAGCCCGAAAGCTTTCGCCATAGTTGATGCAGCTGACAGCCTCACAGTATATTACAGACACATGAGAGGTCAGAGAGGGCAAACAGGGAAGCATGATGTACGTGAGTGAAGGAAGTGAATGTGAGGAGGGAACAAGTCAAGTTTTAACGCAACAAATCTTACTAGAGTTACGAAATATTAAATGATCCGACTTCTCTCAATACATCTTAGCCTTTCTAACCCTTATGTGTGCAGGTTATGAACCAGTAAAAATACAAAAATGTTAAATTAGTGGCTGTCTCAACTAGAGTTGCAACTAATGATTAAAATAATCAGCGATTAATCTGACGATTATTTTCACGATTAATCCTGAATGAAAAACGTTCATCACATTTTGTCAGAGCCCAAGGTGACGTCTCAAAATTGCTACTTTACTCTAACTGACAGTTAAAAACCCAAAGTAATGACAAAGAAAAGCAACTAATTTGGCTCGAAACTAGACTGAAATGACAATTTTATCACCAAAATAGTTTTGTTTCCTTTCAATCGACTAATTGTTGCGGCTCTAATCTCAACCCTATTAACCGTGACAAACAGGTAATTACTGATGATTGACTGAGAATGTAATTACAAACACAAAGTAGAACAAAGCGTAAGTATGTACGTGAAATAACTAAAACAATTTATTGCAGCATGGTTTTGTAATTAAACTGTCTGTGACTCTGTGAATTAAATATCTGCTCTTTTTTTTTCCACTCTCTCCCTAAGTGACATTTGGAAGCGCTTACATTAGTGCGTGACAAACTGCTGCTAGCTCTGCCCGCACACTTACAAGTAATTAATGGTGCTACAGCAAAGA